>OX465299.1:123451262-124036262 GCA_949987735.1 Leucophora obtusa | reverse complement strand
TCATATCAAAGTTTGGTGGTTAGTTTGCAAAAAAAATTCGCGAAAAAAATTTTCCGAAAAGAAAATTTTTTGATAACAATTTTTAATTCATTTTTTGTACCATAAAGTTTTTTTTCGCGTTCCGCCATTGGTTTGCAATTTTTTAAGTGGGGTTCTTTAAAATCCATAATCTAGGGACTATAATACATATATCCTATACCAAAATTAGCTAGTTAGATTGCAAAAACAAAAAATCACGACAAAAAATTTTGCAAAAAGGAATAGTTTTGCATCAATATATTTGCTTGCAGAATGTTAATCGCTGATTATCATGCTTTCTAGAAGTCTTTTCGGCGGAAATTTTTATTACTTTTTAATAACGCATAGGTTTATATCATTGGATGCAGAAATGTGTCTATATGAATGTTGTTTTAAGAATTTTTACAAAATTTATATGTAATTGTAATCAGAAAAAACTAAAAAAAAAACGTTTAAAACGTTTTATTTTGTTTTTTCCTCAATACAAAAAAAAACGTTTTTTTTTTTTTGTTTTTCCTCAGTACAAAAATAAAAATAATTCTCAACTTTCCTGAAAATATCAGTATGGATATTTTTAAAATTTTGTTTTCGAAAAGAAAACAAAAAATAAAAAAATTGATGAAAACAAAATATCCATCAAGAAAAATAAATTCATTTGTACACAAGTGTTTTTTTTTTATTGAGGAAAAAACAAAATAAAACGTTTTAAAAGTATTAATATAGGGTGCCTTGCTGCCAGGTCCATCAGCTATTAGAGGTATTTAAACTAAATTTTTAATTTTAGTTTTGATATATAATTAAAGATAGAATTAATATTATCGATGGAAGGTTCCTTAAGTAGATTGAGACCATTGTTAAGTAGGTATTTGGTTTGGAGGCTTCTTAAATTATGACAAGTTGATAAAATGTGTTTTACTGTAAAAATTGATCCACAGTATGGGCAGTAGGGTTATGACTCATTTTTAACAAAAATTTTACCTATCACTACGTGATGGGCAATACTAAATTAATAATAAAAATCGTGTTTGCGGGTCATTTCGGCAAAAAAACCTTCCGCACCAAACGCAATTTCTAAAAATATTTTTTTCTCGGGGATTTTGTTTAACTTACATAACGAATTATTACAAAAATTATTGCAAACGACAAAAAATGTATCCAAAAGTCCCTCCAAAAAGGTTTCGTAATTTTTACCGCAAATAGCTTTTAATAAGCAGCGTTTGAGTCTCATTTGTTTAAAACTTTGGAGAAATATTTTAATTAAACTAAAAGCATATAGACCAAATTTCAACCCTTTTGGTGCGGGAACTTTTTTGAGCGCAGCGAAAAAGTAAGATTGCCCAGGTAGAAAAATACAAACGGCACAATGTTGGCCCGGTATTGGAGGCGGTAGTACATGTACTGGCAATGCGTCGGATTTTTAACTTTCACTGTACTGGCATGTTGTCGAAATGATAACACCAATAAACGCTTGGCCGTAGTTAGTTCCCAACGTTGGCGCAGGCTTGGGATTTTATTTTTTTGGTATTATCCCAGTACATTTAATAACAAATTTAGTAGTTTGCTAGAACTTTACTGACCTCTTAGTGTACATTACAGATTTTTAATGTATTCTTTCGAAACTTCACAAGAAAAGAATGGCGATGTCTCTCTTACATAAATAATTGTGTAATAGATGTAAAAATACGTAAAATTTATAAAATTTTTAATTTTAACAAATTAAAAAAAGGTCGTTAAATTTCAGTAAACAGTACTGGCAAAGCACGTTTTAAGTAGTACCGGCATTTCGTCAAAAACAGTGCTCTCCCAGTACAACTTTTGTTGTAACGTTGGCAATTTCTACCTGGGTGCGTTTCTTAATATTTTTTTATGGCCTTTTTGGCTAGGGCATGTAAAATTTGATATTTGCAAAAAAAATCAAAAAGTCATAACACTAATGGGCAGTTGTTGTTGAGTCTGCTATTTAAAAGATATTGATGTGTTGTGACTGTGTGCCCCATACGTAAACGGGAAAAAGTTCTAATTTTGTTTTTGTTAATATATAGAAGTTTTTATATTCGGATTGATTATGGAATAGTGTGGATGATATTTCGACATGTCCGTATCCCTCTGAAGTTGAACTTTATTGATAATTAAATTACGAATATCTAGTTTTTCTGTCAATGAATCTTTTATTATTGGCGCCAAACATGCATGTTTCGCAGCTGCGTCAGCATAATCGTTACCATATATCCCAACGTGGCCAGGGATCCAAATTAATTTGGTTTTACCTTTGTAGTTTATTAACAGGTCACGAATTTTGTTTACGGATCGCCAGTTATTATTTGCAAAGTTGGTTATAGTTGTTATGACTGACAAGCTGTCAGAAAAGATTTCAGTTTTTTTCTTGGACCTACTCCCAATATTTATTGCCTGTAAAATGCCTGCTGCTTCTGCTGTAAAAGTAGAGGAAAAATCGTCCAGTGTCTTGGTGATTAAAATGCTACCGTCTTGATCTACCACTGCATATGCTACATTATGATTATCCTTTGACGCATCTGTAAAAATATGTTACCCGACTAAAAAGATATTATATAATCATATATCACCATATATAAACCCATATATACGTCCATATCTAATTTGATCCGAATATTGAAATATATATTTATATCAAGCGAGATAAGCATGTTATCTAACCTGATACAATTTGATCCGAAAAATGGGTCTATCTAACTTCATCAAATTATATATTAATACATATAATTTGATGAAGATTTTCAAATAAAATTTTAGTAAATATTATTGAGATCACTTATTTCATTCATTTTAAATACTAATGCTTAATGTTTAGAAAAATTTTTGTTAATAAACTTGGAAATAGCTGACAAAATAAAACATTACAAAAATTTGTCGGAACAACTGTCTTATAAAATAAAAAAAATAACTTTCAGAATTAATTTTTTTTCACGGAAAAAATAACTGAACTTAAACCATATTTATTTCAACATATGTTTTTCTAATTTTTATTTTTAAAAAGACAAAAAAATTTTATTTTTAAATTTAAAAATTGCAATTAAACTTTATAAAATTTTGTATAATTAGATATCATGTCAGATATAATTATATATAAAATTAATACAATTTTCTATTAACTTTGTTATATATTTTGATATAATCCCGATTAAAAAAGATGATATGGTGACATATATAATTTGATATAATACAATAACTAATCGCATACAATTTAATCCGAAAAATGGTGAATACAATTGTATCTACGTGGATAAAATTGGATTTAATTACTTTAAATTATATACAATTTAATCCGAATTTTGACCAGACATTATTGTATGAAATAATATCTTAATATTTAAAATTTGATGGAATTAGGTACAGTTGGATAAAAATTTTCGTATTTCTGTTTTTATTAAATATTGTACTGAAAAATAATGGGGGATTCACGTACGGTTTCGTGTATCGTGTGAACTAAGCAAATCTAGTAAGTTTGCGAGTCTTGATATCAAACTGCATACATAAAAAGTATCTACACATTAATCAGTACTTATACGAGCTATAGTATAGTTTAGGAATAATCCATAAAAAAATTCAAAATAAAATTAAATTTCAAATAATTTTCCATAAATCATTACTGGAGAGATTTTCATTTTGAAAGTGCGATATGTTCAAATGAATCTTTTATTTTTGGGCTTTCACTTAAAAAAAATGGGAAAAATGCATTAAAATTGTGATAATAAATTTGGCATGAAACAGTATTTAATAAAATTAAATGACATGAAATAATCGTTTAAAAGTGTTTTAAATTTGTAAATAGTGAATAAAAAACTAGATTTCACTAATGGGGGAATTATTTATTAGGTTTTTAAGTTATTTATTACACAATTTTAGTCTTTCTATTTGCATTTATAGTCTGCTTGCGGGTAGACAATTTTTTGTTTTAATTGTCATTTATATTTTATGGTATCCTTCAAGCATATGGATAAATTTCGTGGTACGTTATTCCTAAACCAAAATAATTACTTCGAAGAATTGGCTAACTTTTATTAATATGACCCAATATTCAATTTGAAAATAAAATAATCTGTTGTTTCGATGTAAATTTATAACATTTTAAATGAAAATGAATTTCAATTTGAATTTACTAAGATATTAAGAGTTCATTTAAAACAAGAATATACCATAGATTATATAGGGAAAATAAATGTTTCTTTTTCAAATCAAGAGGCTTGTTTTGTTGCTATACATATGTGGTACGAAATCCCATACAAAGTCTGACTGCGTATGTTAAGTATTTAACTCTTTTAACATATTTTCAATGTCGATAATGTATAGGCCATCTGTCAGATAATATCACTCAGATTCTATTCAAAAATATTTTACCGGTTTCTCGTTTTCATGTTATTATTTTTTAAATCACTTGAACTTTATATCAAAATTTGTTTTTGTAAAAAAATATTTTCCAATTAAAAATGGATTGTAATTGATTTCGATAAAATCTTAAATGAAATTTAAATTAAACATGAAACTGGGCTATATTTGGTCTTACAAATTAAATTCCATGGTCGAGATCTGATTAAATATGACAACATATGTAAAAAGATATATTTAGATATTGGGTCATATAAAATTTTTTCGAAAGAGGAAAATTACGTCTTATTATATATAGTGCCATACAAAGCAATATATAACGAGATATAATTGTATTAAATAACATAAAATAATGTATAACCCGTTTTACTCGGGATATGGTTTATAAAAGCTTATATGCCATTATATATAATTATGTATGAAGTATATTTGCAGATCTCTTAATACATGGCTGAAGACCAAATCGCATATGATTATATATAACGTTATATCAAACATATTTATAAAACCAAAGTGTTAACATAAATGTATATGGTTATATAAAGCCACGCATATAAACATTTAAAGTTATATCAAATCATATAAGATTATATAAAAACTTTTTTAGTCGGGTTGCCATTCTGAACTTCTATAAGGCGATATTAGTTGATAGAAGAGTTGTATGTAGCTGTCCTTAGATGTGTCTTGTTTTTTATGACGAAAGACTTATGTCGCATAAATTGGAATCGTATGTCCATACAGGGTGTATAGTGTTGAATTTAGAAAGTTTTTGTTTGTTTATTTTTGAACTTTGCACAATTTTGAGTTGATTTGAGTAAACTTTTTCTGTATATTTGGCTTTCGGCCGGGCTTAGGGGTTTTTCCTACATATGTGATAGGCAGTTTAGTGGCTTCGCTGAGTAAAGTTTTTCCGTGTAACCGACCTACGGCCGGGCTTGGGGGTTTTTTCCTATGTGATAGGCAGTTTAGTGGCTTCGCTGAGTAAAGTTTTTGTGTGTAACCGGCCTTCGGCCGGGCTTAGGGGTTCCTGTGTGATAGGCAGTTTATTGACTTCGCTGAGCAAAGCTTTTTTGTGTAACAGGCTAAGGGCTTTTTTCGTATGTGGTAGGCAGTTTAGTGGCTTCGCTTAGTAAAGCTTTTCTGTGTAATAGGCTTTGACCGGGCTTAGGGGGTACTCCTATGTACCGTTCGCTTTTTTTTTTTTTAATTTCGTAAATATTTGAAACTACAATCTCGCGAGCGAAGCGATCGCGCAGAAAATCAGGCATATCTGTAAAGAAAAAAATTAAAAATCGCGTGATTTTTTATTTTTTTCTTTACAGATATGCCTGATTTTTGGCGCACTCGCAGTTGTGGTTTGCAGTGGGTTAATTAATATATTTATTTTAAGAATTTGAAGTTTATTTATTTATGTATATATGCACAAAAATAAAAATATTATTATGATATTTAACTGTTAATATCTGCGGTGTTATAAGGGTTATAGGTATAAATTATAGGGGAATATTTAGTTGATCTCTTATTTTTTTTAAGTAAATGAATGTTCTTTTTAGTTTGACTCTAGATCATAAGTCTAAGTTGAGTTGTTGATACGAAATTAGATTTTCTTTCAGCGGTCACATAAGTAGACAACTTTAAAATATTAGCCCACACAAGACGAAATACACTGATGATGGCTTTGTAGCGAAAGCCGAAAATACGTATTCTGTATTGCTGGTCTTATCGAATTCTTTCAAATATATTTTTATTCTTTGTAATTTACTTGTAAAAATTGTATCATCTTTCTTTGATTTGAAAATAATTTAAACAGAAAGTGATATTAATTTATGATCTAGAGTCAAACTAAAAAGAACATTCATTTACTTAAATAAAAAGTATAAATTATATCTTAAATTAAAGCTGAGAGAGAAACTTAACTACAATTAAATAAGTTATTTTGTATTTTATATTGGTGAAATATTAAGATAATTGCGTTTTTTCTAAAAAGTATAGATAACAGACTTTTACGATTTGACGCTTAATGGGTTAATTGATTCGGGGGTATTATATATCAAATTAAAGGTACTTCAATAGCCTTTTTAACGATATATATATATATATAATAAATGGACAAGATACAAAGAATTCAATTCAAACTTTGGGTGTCCATAATTCGGGAACCGCGGGTCGCCGACAAAAAAACATGCATCGTTGAACTCGGCATTGAAAGTTCTATCGTCCGTGAAAGTTTGAAACAAATCCGAGTTATGCCTGTAAACCAGAGTTTAGCCAATCATAAATATGGTATATTCAAAGGTTTTCAACGGAATTTCAACCCCTATTCTCACTTTTTGTGAAGCATTTTTTTTTCAATACCTAATTCTGGTACAACCGTGAAACAGGCTGTTCTTTAGAAAACTGAACTTTTCTGAATTTGAAACATCTAACTTTGAACATAACTCCACACAGGTCATATTTATGTCTTTAATATTTTCGGAATTCGAACAATTTTATCTGCAGTTAAAATTAGTAAACGATCGGAAAGTTGCACCTAAACTTAACACGCAATGAGTTTTAGATATTTATGCACGGCCCTGTGCGAGGTGGCTAAATAAATTGTAAACTAAATACAAATTGACAAAAGGGTTTAAAATTTCTTTAAACAATTTTTGAAAAGTTTTTTAAATTTCATGGAAATTTGGAATCCTGAATTTAGTTTAGATTTTATTTAGCCAGTTCGCACCCACCCTTAAATGTAAAATAAGCTACAAAATATTAGTTTATACCAAAAATAAAATGCATACAGATTCTATATTTGAAGGCGATTCACTGTCACTGGAATCCAGCTCCACCAACGCATTTTTTCTCCTTTTCCCCATTGTACATTCAATGAAACTTTACAATTTTAAATCACACAATTTAACACAACATACACAACCACCAGTGATACAAGCAGAGTTCCAAGTTCGGCGCAAAACCGGATTAGCGCCGCCGCCGAATAATTTATAGAGATGCAGCCGCCGCGGGTGCAAGCGGATTATAATTGTACGCCTACTACAGAGCTTTGAAGAATTAATTCCTTTTTGAATGAATTCACTACCAATAGAATTCAATTTTCTCTAGAATTAAATGAATTCATTTTCTTAAGTAATTCACTGAATTCGTTAAACTGAACGCATTCATCAAACAACAAATTAAAAGAATTAATTCAATTGCAATAGTTCTTTTTATTAAATCAACGCGTGAACGCGTTCAATTTTATAAATCGAACGGAAAAAAAGTGAACTAATTCCTTACTGAATTAATTCACTACTGAATTCGTTCAATTTCATTTTCGTTCAGTGAATTAAAAAAAATAAAAAATAAAGCTTTTACTATTAAAAATAAAAACTTTACAGATATAGATAAATTTGTAAAAAAAATATAACTATATTACTATATAACTAGTTTGAAAAATTAATAGTTATATTTTTTTCCAAATTTATCTATATCTGTATAGTTTTTATTTTTAATAGTAAAAGGCTTTATTTTTGATTCATGTAGGTGGATAAACAGCATCCGGTTTCTAATTTGTTTATTTTTACTAGCACACGCTGTAAAATTGCTTATTTAAAAATTTTATTTGTACATTATTGTTTTTTTCTACTGAGCGGCAGAAAACAGGCTTTGAATTCAGTGAACTTATTTTATTTTTTTTCAATTCAGTGAACTTATTTTATTTTTTTTCAATTCAGTGAACTTATTATTTTTTTTTTAATTCACTGAACGTAATTTTATTTTTTTTAATTCACTGAACGAATTCAGTAGTGAATCAATTCAGTAAGGAATTAATTCACTTTTTTTCCGTTCGATTTATAAAATTGAACGCGGTTACCGGTGAATTAATTCATTTGATTTAATAAAAAGAACTATTGCAATTGAATTAATTCTTTAAATTTGTTGTTTGATGAACTGGTTCAGTTGAACGAGTTCAGTGAATTACTTAAGAAAAGGAATTCATAAAAATTCTACAGAAAATTAAATTCGATTGGTGGTGAATTCATTCAAAAAGGAATTAATTCTTCAAAGCTCTGACTGAACGTAATTTTATTTTTTTTAATTCACTGAACGAAAATGAAATTGAACTAATTCAGTAGTGAATTAATTCAATAAGGAATTAATTCACTTTTTTCCGTTCGATTTATAAAATTGAACGTGTTAACCAGTGAATTAATTAAATTGATTTAATAAAAAGAACTATTGCAATTGAATTAATTCGTAACAAAATAAATCGAACGAAAGAAAATATGAATTAATTCCATTCAATATATGGTGCTAATTTTTTCATCTAATTTTTAATTCAGAATTGAATTAAGGAATTAATTCTTCAAAGCTCTGACCTACTATCACGGCTCATCCGACTTTTTCAGCTTAGCCGATTTTTAAAAAAAAAAATTAAACAACATTGTAGTTTGAAATAAGAAAAACAAATATGGCAGCGCTAAGAAAATGCAACTACATAATTTTCGGCAAATGGATTTTGTTCCGTTATTCGTGAAAATTATAAAAGTCATAATTAACATTAAATTTTTTAAAATGGCACAGCAAAATATAATAAATTAAAGAAACAAACTAAAGATTTTGATAGTTGATCATTAGATTCGTATGAATCTATCAATCCTTTTAAGGATATTAAATATTATAGTTCGCTTTTTAAATGCAAAGCTGATTTAAAAAAGATGGAAAAAGTAACGGTTATTGAAGGAGGAGTATCTCAATGCTGGCAGTATTTTGGAGAATTGTATATAAAAGATAAACGAATTGTCGATGAATACAAATTTTGCAAATTTATGAAGTCTAAACATTTTATTTTTTATTTTAAATAAATTACTTTTTTATTTTAAATAAATTACTTTTTTTTTTTAAATAAATTACTTTTTTATTTTAAATAAATTATTTTTTTATTATTAATTTATATTAAAATAAACGGCTTGGGCCGCCACCGATCATTGTTCCTAATGCCGCCGCGAGTTTTAATTTCGAGTCAGCTTGGAACTCTGGATTCAAGTTGAGTGCAGTGATGCCAACTTGGTGCTTTAAGCACTATTTATTGTGCTTTTTGATGACCCAAAACGGCAAAATTTTTTCATGGTGCCAAAACAAAAAAAAGCACTAAAATTAGAGTTGTGAAATTTCGATACTTTTTGAGTACTCAATATTACTCAATACTTTTCAATTGAGTACTCGATACTACTCAATACTTTTAACGGTTTTTTGAATTTAAAAATAAAAATGTTACGATTAATATTTTTCTTTATTATTATAAAGAAAAATAATAATTCACATACACGTGTTAAATAACTATTGTTACTTACATTTTAATAAATTTAAAACATTTTAAATAAATTAATTAAATAATTTTTCCCAAAAATTCATTACAAATTTCTTTGCTTCACAAATAGAGTTGTATTTCCAGAGTTGTATTTTTAAAGTAGTATTTTTAGAGTTGTATTCTCATACGAAAAATACTCATTTCTACGGAAAATTGCATCTTTAAAAGTATTGAGTAGTACCGTTTTAGATCGACGTGAAGAAAACAGAGTAAAAAAACAGACTTTTTGTTCCAAGTTCATGTTGTTTCGCAGAACAATTTTTTTCGTTTCTATTCCAAAACATGTAGTCTGGTTGAAACGAGTGATGCCGTATTAACGCACGTGAAAAAAACAGACTAAAAAAACAGACTTTTTGTCTGTTTTTGTTTCGATTCCATTTTATTTATTCTGTTTTTTGTTTCCATTCCATTTTGTTTTTTCTGCTTTTTTTTCTATTCCAAACTGTTTTTCACGCATAAAAAGTAAAAAAAAACAGAATTTTTGCAAATTCAATACTATGTATAATGATTTATAAAAACAAGGATTTAGAAAAATCGAAGTCGCAAAAAAAAATACATGTAAATTAAGCAATTATATAGGTTTGGTTTTTTATTCAGCAACACTTACGTATTGCCTGTGTACAAAATATTTTTTCAGAAATATATTCGGAACACCAGTAGAAATCGAGTGCCGTGTTGGTCATTGCTGGGAAATTAGCCGATTAGCGGCAATGCCCCCCAAACTTCGAACTCGCAAAAAAATACATGTAAATTAAGCAATTATATAGGTTTGGTTTTTTATTCAGCAAAACTTACGTATTGCCTGTGTACAAAATATTTCTTCAGAAATATATTCTGAACACCAGTAGAAATCGAGCGCCGTGTTGGTCATTGCTGGGAAATTAGCCGATTAGCGGGAATGCCCCCCCCCCAAACTTCGAACTCGCAAAAAATACATGTAAATTAAGCAATTATATAGGTTTGGTTTTTTATTCAGCAACACTTACGTATTGCCTGTGTACAAAATATTTTTTCAGAAATATATTCGGAACACCAGTAGAAATCGAGCGCCGTGTTGGTCATTGCTGGAAAATTAGCCGATTAGCGGCAATGTCCCCCAAACTTCGAACTCGCAAAAAAATACATGTAAATTAAGCAATTATATAGGTTTGGTTTTTGATTCAGCAACACTTACGTATTGCCTGTGTACAAAATATTTTTCAGAAATATATTCTGAACACCAGTAGAAATCGAGCACCGTGTTGGTCATTGCTGGGAAATTAGCCGATTAGCGGGAATGTCCCCCAAACTTCGAACTCGCAAAAAAATACATATAAATTAAAGAATTATATAGGTTTGGTTTTTTATTCAGCAACACTTACGTATTGCCTGTGTACAAAATATTTTTTCAGAAATATATTCGGAACACCAGTAGAAATCGAGCGCCGTATTGGTCATTGCTGGGAAATTAGCCGATTAGCGGGAATGTCCCCCAAACTTCGAACTCGCAAAAAAATACATATAAATTAAGCAATTATATAGGTTTGGTTTTTTATTCAGCAACACTTACGTAAACAGCAAACCTCCCCAGCAAACGAAGATGATAATTACTTTCTCAGAATTGAGCAATATACACAGGCAATACGTAAGTGTTGCTGAATAAAAAACCAAACCTATATAATTGCTTAATTTACATGTATTTTTTTGCGAGTTCGAAGTTTGGGGGGCATTCCCGCTAATCGGCTAATTTCCCAGCAATGACCAACACGGCGCTCGATTTCTACTGGTGTTCAGAATATATTTATGAAAAAATATTTTGTACACAGGCAATACGTAAGTGTTCCTGAATAAAAACCAAACCTATATAATTGCTTAATTTACATGTATTTTTTTGCGAGTTCGAAGTTTGGGGCAGGGAAACAAGCCGATCAAAATAATCGGCGGCGGCGGCGCAAGCAAAAAATCGGCGGCGGCGGCGGCGATTAAGGTTGAGCCGGATTAAATTCGGCGGCGGCGGCACAACCAAATAATCGGCGGCGGCGGCGGCTTGATCGGCTTGATGGAACATTATACACGTAGTTTAAAGATGTTTAAGGTTTTTTCCAAAATATAGCAGTAGAAGATTGTGCAAAAAATTTGGAATCATCAAATAAAAAATAATTTTAAGTTAAATTCATCGATAAAAATTACAAATTTAGGATTTTTAGTTTTTGAACGGAGCTAGAAGGAGAGATAGTTGGGCTTACCAAATATATACATATGTTTATATATTCAACAAAATCGTGTGGAAATATTTTCAAATAAAACTGATTTTCTTAATTTTTTCTTATTTTGTTTAATTTTGACATATTTTGTTTAAAAAAAACTAATTTTTATCTAATTTATTCTTTATTCAGGGTAAAATGAAGTTCTACTTTAATCGCTTTAAAATTGTCAAAGTTATACATTTTTTTATAAACATGGAATCTCTGCATTTATAAGAAAATTGAAAATATGTATTAACCTTAATGATTGTGCAAACAAGAACATCGAGTTGCTGAAATTAAATGTTTAGAAAAATTACGATAACTTTTTCAATTTTCAATTAATTTCAACAAAAGAATCTGATTTTACTAAGAACTAAACCCACTTTCAGAATAAATTACAATAGTAAAGAATTGTTTAATAATAGCTGTATTTTCGACTTAACTATATCCGTTAACTCATAAAAAAACTCAAAGTGCATAGAAACGCGTTTAAGACGAAAACTAATATCTTACTTTTCGTATGCACGTTAACTTTCAACACGGATAATTATCAACGTTGAAAACTCAACGTTTATACATTTTCACATCTAACGTAACTCTTTCGCGTTACTTCCTAAAAACTTTTGCTGACGTACGTTTGATTACAACGGAACAATTATAAACATAACCTGGTTAAATTTTTTTTGTAGTACAATCGGTTTAACGTAGATTTGCCTTAAATACTTAACGTTGATAGGCATGAGACAAAATACAGCTACTGTAAAAGCCGTCAATGTATACAAATTAAAAATTAATTTTAATATTTAAAAAAAAAACTGTCAACATATTTCAGTTACAAATAAATAATTCTATATATATTTGGAAAGCTAAAATTTTTGTCTTTCCAAAAACTTTACAATATTCAAAATCGGTTGAAAAATTGCTGAATTTCAAATTATTAAGTGCTTGAAGTCGCTCAAAAACAGAGTTTTGACACTATCACCCCTGTTCTGAATTTCGAAACTTTTTAATTAGAGTGGTTTTGTAAAATCACACAAAATTCAAAATATCGGAAATTGACTGTTTCAACAAAATTTAGCATACTGACAAATTTTAAAATAAATTTTAACATATTAATTTTTGCAACAAAATATTCGTTTTACTTTCACCAAGCTTTTCCAACACGAAATAAAACGCAGAAAATAATTCGGATGTGGATCACAGAACAGCAAAAAAATTCGGAATGTTTCACTTTAGAATTTTTTATGTGGATTCGGATCTTAGAAATAAACAAACTCTATTTTCACTCAAAATGAAATGTGTTTTTAGCAAGGTTGGTTACCGAAACGAATAAGGGTAACGGTATCGGATTTCGTTTGTTTAGGTAACGGTATTCAAGACTGTTTCGGTAACGGTATACCATTACCGAAACAGCAATACCGGTACGTACCGGTATTAAAAATTATGTTAAAAACATATAGAAACAAGTAAAAACATGGCATATTTATAATTCTAAGTACTGAAAATACAGATTTTAAGCTATAAATTCAATACTGGTAGTTTTAGTAAGTAATATTATTATATATAAATTTTTTTTGTAAAAAAAACCCAAGATTATAAAATAAAAAAATTGTAATTTTTATATAAAATAATAAATACCGGTAAAATACCGGTAACTACCCATAAAAATAACGGTATCGGTAACGATAACGGTATTTGGAATTTTTTTTAGAGGTATCGATAACGGTAACGGTATTTAATTTGAAACGGTATTTTAGCGATAACGGTATTATAACGATAACGGTAACCAACCTTGGTTTTTAGAATAAACTAGAAAAAAATATGGTTCCAAAAAAATTATGCTCGAAAAGATGTCAAAGTTGAAAAACTTAGAAGAAAAAATTCAGATATTCACCCCTGTTCTTAGTTCCGAAACTTTTTAATTAGAGTTGATTTGTAAAATCACACGGAATTAAAAATTTCGAAAATTTGTTGTTTCTACCAAATTTTAATATTCATTGACTAATTTTAAAATAAATAAATATATAATAATTGTTGTTAAAAAATATATATTCGTTTCACTATCATCAAGCTTTTTCTACACGAAATAAAACGAAAAAAATAACTCGGATGTGGGTCACGGAACAGCAAAAAAATTCGGAATGTTTCACTTTAGAATTTTTTTGTGGATTCGGTACTCAGAACAGCGTCGATTATGTAAATATCTCCCCAATTTTATAAGTCGACCGAGAAATAACATTTTTTTCGTCCGCAATGTCTTAAAAATGTGTCTTTTGATAATAATTTCAGGTGTACTGAAATTTCTGAAAAATGTGATGTGATCTACTTAACTAAACCTACGACCATAGATTCAAATGAATTAATTCTTTAATTGACTTTTGGAATTTTAATTAAAATTTACTAATATATCATTCGTTTATACCATTCCTTATGAATTCATTCACTGGCTTGATTCTTTTAATTTTCATGCATAGTGAATGAATTCTTTCATGAATTCATTCTTTTTATAATGATCTTTCACGTTTCATTCGGTTTGTAAAATATTAAAACAAATGTTGCGTTTTTAATTATTTTTATGGGTTTTGTATATGATATCAATATTAAATCCCTCAAATAAGCCACATTTTTATTTAATTTGTAATTATAAACTAAAGTGTTGGCAGAATCATTAGTATATTCATATCTTAGATCTTTTACTGAATGAATAAAATGACAATTTTGATAAGCCATTTTGTAAAAGATTAGAATTAATGAAAAAATTAATTATTTAAATTGATTGTAATTTCACAAGGAATGTATTCAACATAAGAATACATTCTATTTAATATTAAAGTTTGGGAATGAAACCTATGAATTAATTATAAAGGAATGTTTTGATGGAATGATATATATTCAATTTCTAAAGCTGAATTCGGTTTTGTGCGAATTAAGCTAAAATTTAATTAATTCTTTCGAAGCTCTGCCTACAATCTACACTTGGTCATTTGAAAAGTATATATGCATATTTTTTATTTTGTAACACTGTGTAATTTGTATCCAAAACTATGGGTGCATATGCAAATTTCAGCGAAATCTGTCAGAAGTTTTCAAGCAAAACTTCCAACTTAAGAAATATTTATGACAAAAATCCTTCTTAGCTCTGACTATAAAACTGGTTCTTTTATTTTTTTTGAACTAAAAAAAAATACTCTTGATGGTTCAGGAAATGATGAAGAAGAAAATTTGTTTTAAAAATGACATTTGCTTTTAATTTTTTTATTTTGGAAAATTGATACTTCCAGCCGAAATGAGCCGAAAAAAATCGGCGGCGGCGGCTGAGGCAAAAATGACCGGCGGCGGCGGCTTAAACGGCTTACGGCGGCTGGCTTGTTTCTCTGGTTTGGGGGGCATTGCCGCTAATCAGCTAATTTCCCAGCAATGACCAACACGGCGCTCGATTTCTACTGGTGTTCAGAATATATTTCTGAAAAAATATTTTGTACACAGGCAATACGTAAGTGTTGCTGAATAAAAAACCAAACCTATATAATTGCTTAATTTATATGTATTTTTTTGCGAGTTCGAAGTTTGGGGGACATTCCCGCTAATCGGCTAATTTCCCAGCAATGACCAATACGGCGCTCGATTTCTACTGGTGTTCCGAATATATTTCTGAAAAAATATTTTGTACACAGGCAATACGTAAGTGTTGCTGAATAAAAAACCAAACTTATATAATTGCTTAATTTACATGTATTTTTTTGCGAGTTCGAAGTTTGGGGGGGGGCATTCCCGCTAATCGGCTAATTTCCCAGCAATGACCAACACGGTGCTCGATTTCTACTGGTGTTCAGAATATATTTCTGAAAAAATATTTTGTACACAGGCAATACGTAAGTGTTGCTGAATCAAAAACCAAACCTATATAATTGCTTAATTTACATGTATTTTTTTGCGAGTTCGAAGTTTGGGGGGCATTGCCGCTAATCAGCTAATTTCCCAGCAATGACCAACACGGCGCTCGATTTCTACTGGTGTTCAGAATATATTTCTGAAAAAATATTTTGTACACAGGCAATACGTAAGTGTTCCTGAATAAAAAACCAAACCTATATAATTGCTTAATTTACATGTATTTTTTTGCGAGTTCGAAGTTTGGGGGACATTGCCGCTAATCGGCTAATTTCCCAGTAATGACCAATACGGCGCTCGATTTCTACTGGTGTTCCGAATATATTTCTGAAAAAATATTTTGTACACAGGCAATACGTAAGTGTTGCTGAATAAAAAACCAAACCTATATAATTGCTTAATTTACATGTATTTTTTTGCGAGTTCGAAGTTTGGGGGCCATTCCCGCTAATCGGCTAATTTCCCAGCAATCACCAACACGGCGCTCGATTTCTACTGGTGTTCAGAATATATTTCTGAAAAAATATTTTGTACACAGGCAATACGTAAGTGTTCCTGAATAAAAAACCAAACCTATATAATTGCTTAATTTACATGTATTTTTTTGCGAGTTCGAAGTTTGGGGGGCATTGCCGCTAATCAGCTAATTTCCCAGCAATGACCAATACGGCGCTCGATTTCTACTGGTGTTCAGAATATATTTCTGAAAAAATATTTTGTACACAGGCAATATGTAAGTGTTGCTGAATAAAAAACCAAACCTATATAATTGCTTAATTTACATGTATTTTTTTGCGAGTTCGAAGTTTGGGGGACATTGCCGCTAATCGCCTAATTTCCCAGCAATGACCAACACGGCGCTCGATTTCTACTGGTGTTCCGAATATATTTCTGAAAAAATATTTTGTACGCAGGCAATACGTAAGTGTTGCTGAATAAAAAACCAAACCTCTATAATTGCTTAATTTACATGTATTTTTTTGCGAGTTCGAAGTTTGGGGGACATTGCCGCTAATCGGCTAATTTCCCAGCAATGACCAATACGGCGCTCGATTTCTACTGATGTTCCGAATATATTTCTGAAAAAATATTTTGTACACAGGCAATACGTAAGTGTTGCTGAATAAAAAACCAAACCTATATAATTGCTTAATTTACATGTATTTTTTGCGAGTTCGAAGTTTGGGGGGCATTCCCGCTAATCGGCTAATTTCCCAGCAATGACCAATACGGTGCTCGATTTCTACTGGTGTTCAGAATATATTTCTGAAAAAATATTTTGTACACAGGCAATACGTAAGTGTTGCTGAATAAAAAACCAAACCTATATAATTGCTTAATTTATATGTATTTTTTTGCGAGTTCGAAGTTTGGGGGACATTCCCGCTAATCGGCTAATTTCCCAGCAATGACCAATACGGCGCTCGATTTCTACTGGTGTTCCGAATATATTTCTGAAAAAATATTTTGTACACAGGCAATACGTAAGTGTTGCTGAATAAAAAACCAAACCTATATAATTGCTTAATTTACATGTATTTTTTTGCGAGTTCGAAGTTTGGGGGGGCATTCCCGCTAATCGGCTAATTTCCCAGCAATGACCAACACGGTGCTCGATGTCTACTGGTGTTCAGAATATATTTCTGAAAAAATATTTTGTACACAGGCAATACGTAAGTGTTGCTGAATAAAAAACCAAACCTATATAATTGCTTAATTTACATGTATTTTTTTTTGCGACTTCGATTTTTCTAAATCCTTATTTTTATAAATCATTATAGTATTGAATTTGCAAAAATTCTGTTTTTTTTTACTTTTTATGCGTGAAAAACAGTTTGGAATAGAAAAAAAAAGCACAAAAAACAAAATGGAATGGAAACAAAAAACAAAATAAATAAAATGGAATTGAAACAAAAACAACAGACAAAACGTCTGTTTTTTTTAGTCTGTTTTTTTCACGTGCGTCCGTTTTAGTATTGAGTACTCAAAAAAACAGGCGGTATTGAGTACTCAGTACCGGAATACTCAATACTTTTACAACTCTAACTAAAATAGACCTCCGTGAAGTTAGCGACGTCGCAAATTTTTTTTTTAATTTTTGTTGCAAATAACAAGGCGACTCAGAGAAGAAAAATTTCGTAAAAACTACTACTTTTATCAACTCTAGCGACGTTTTCACTTTATCTACCACTTTTATTAACTCTGGCGACGTCGCTAAATTTTTCTACGTAATTTATTTTTAATTAAATATTGAATTTGTTGCTCACCTTGACCCGTCTCCAGACCTTTCAAAACAGAAACTGAAAGCTAGTTTCTTTGCCAACATTTTGGTGTGCCACACTAAAATGGTAGCAGTTTTTTGTGGAATTGCTCCTTGATAATGTCACCCATAACTGGAGGTCAGTAAACGGAATCTGTACCCCGTTTCTGAATCTAATGCGAGAAGTTTTCGCATCGAGAAATGCATGGTCATCCTGCATTATACAGGCTGATTAAAGATGTGATAAAATGGACTGCAGTTTTTGTTGTAATTCGTTCAGATAATGTAACTTTAAGAACTGTTGACACATGTTGTTTTGTAAAACACATAATTTAATTAGAAATAACTTACTATGCAACGTATTACTAGCTGATTTGGTTTCATATATATTTTATTGTCTGCAACTCACCCTCTATAAAGCAGAGCAGGGTCGCATTTCACATATTTTTTCGCAAACTTTTTCGATGCGAGAAATACAGAAACGGGGTGCTGGTTTCTTTTGCCGGAATTCTAAAAACAGGAACTGCACTCAGAAAAGTTCTGCAGTTACTACATGACAGTTATTTGTGTAGTAATGCGGTTGTAGTTATTTTAACTACAATTGTAGTTAATTTACTTAGAGCAAAATATTTCAATGTTTTTGACAGTTATTTTTTTAAACTAACTACAAAAACTACCACATTGTAGTAACATTTATTTTATGCAGTTATTTTGAATTTTTTTTTCAAATACTTATATTTTCAAGTGTGTGTGCACACACACGAAGCAATCAGGAGCATGTGTATGAAGCGCTTATTTAGAAATTTCTAGTGAAAGAATATGAGTAGAACATGTTTTCTCTTGTCTTAGTCACACACAAAAAAATACTGGAGGTTATATTGCCTTGGTTGGCATAGGTAGGCTCTTTTTTTATTAAATTAATAAAACTCGTCATATTACCTATGCCTATAGCAAAATCTTTTGCCTATTGGCAATGTAAATTCTTCTGTAGAGAAAAGGTAATACTTCGAAATTTTGACTTTCTTCTATTTGTTTATTTCAGTGTCATCTAATATTTATATTTTTTTAAAACATAATCGTAATCTTTTTTAAATGTTTTAATTAAAACTTTTTTAGGCGAATCCCATACAATAAAAGAAACCTGGCCATCATTAATTGAGGGATATAACTTAACTGAAATGGATTTTGTGAAAATAGTTGAAATACGATCAATTTGTTTGCGATTAAGTAAATTTTAAGGTAAATTGGTTTGATGACAATGTGTGTATTTATTAAATTAATTCTTCATTATCATGTAGGACGGCGGCATTATGAAAAAAGGTTGAAACTTCATTGGAATACATTAAACAATAAAGGCATTTATTTATCGAAAGCTCTAGGAGTTTTTGGAGTATTATTTTAATTTCCGATTCCTGTGTCGATCAACTTTATTATTAAATATTGGCCAACCACCGTTTATTTATTAGGTATTATTTTATATACAATCCTATAGAAAAATGTTGATAACTGATGGTTTTCTTCTTAAAAATACTCAGAATTTGAGTGGAAAACTTCCCAGAATCTTATTTTTTATAGGAAAGTATTTTAAAATCGCCAGTTTTTTTTTAGAAATATAGAATCGAATGAAAAAGACTCCATAATTTAAGAGTTTTTCAATAATCTGTAGGGAAAAATCCTAATAACATAAGAGTTTTTATTTTTTTTATGAAACTTATCCTAAGGACTTTCTCAAATAGAAACATTCTAAGGTTCTAAGGAATTCTTCCTATAGCAAAACTCTTGGATTCTGAGGTCTTTTTCCTATTGAAAAACATTCACAGCGGTATTCATAATGAAAATTTAGCATATAGTTAACATGAATTTTATTCATAATACTGTTGTTAAACTCATTATAGTATTGTTCCTAAATTCCTTTTAATGTTCTATTATTAAAGGCCAAAAAACCAAAATATTCCCTTCACAATAATGAAAAAGCCTTATAAGGTATTTTCAAACACAGGGTTGCTCTTAATTGTTGTGCTAAGAAATCATTATGAATAAACTCTATGTTAACAAGCTGCTATGCCTAAAAACATTCTAGTTAACAGCTCGTTGTGTGCGATGTATAAGAAGCTACTAACTTTTCATTTTGAATACGGGGGTATATCTTTAATTTGTATAAGTAAATTGTTTGTAAAACTATCATGTATTTTTATCTATTTTTTAAGAAATAAATTGAAATTTAATAAAAATAAAAAAAATAATGTTTAGGGGACTTTTCGCAATAAAAATACCTAATATGAAAGTTATATTACCAAATGGGATGTGTATTTTGCCTACATTATAATTGGCAATATACCAATGTGCTAAAGTTAATTTAACAAAAAATATAGGTGATTTTTCGAACATAAAAGTCAAAAACAAAATACTTATTTTTTATGGTAATATTGCCGTAAAACATAGCAAACTCTATGTTACCTTTGAGAATAGGTGATATCACCCTACAATTTTAGGCAATATTACCTTTAGTTTTTTTTGTGTGCATAAAACAACGCCAAAGAGTGAGGACGCGTAATACGGAAAAGTTTATATACACTCAGGGAATTATGTAGGTAAAATCAACTGCAAATGACAGTTAAAATAACTGCATTTGCACTTAAAAAGGTGTAGACTACATTTGCAGTTAAATTAACTGCAATATGAAGTAATTTTTAACTGTTAAAAATCAACTGACAAATGTAGTAAAAACAACTACAAATGCAATTGAAACAACATACATGCAAATTATTGAAAAACTGTACAAACAACTTGCAAATGTAGTTAAAAAAACATAAATAAAAAAATTTTTTTTTAATTATTAATTTAATAAAAAAAACAAATTTATGTAAACACTATTAACTTAATTTTATTCTATAATAAATTTAAAATTGAGAAATCAAAATTTACACTTAACAATACTTTACGGTATTGTTAAAAATTATTGTATTTATTTTCTTTCAGTTCTTTTATATTCTCATCTCTTTCTACCTGGAGAAAAAAAAGGAAGCCAAACAACGCCATATTTCATCCCTCACAGACGGACATCTACAACAATATCTTACTAGTGAAAAAAAAGTAACATTAGTGTAAATTTTGATTTCTCAATTTCAAATAGAATAAAATTAAGTTAGGAGTGTTTACATAAATTTGGTTTTTATTAAATTAATAATTTTTAAAATAATTTTTAATTATGTTTTTTAATTACATTTGCAGTTGTTTGTACAGTTTTACAATAATTTTCATGTATGTTGTTTCAATTGCAATTGTAGTTGTTTTTACCACATTTGTCAGTTGATTTTTAACCGTTAAAAATAACTTCATATTGCAGTTAATTTAACTGCAAATGTAGTCTACACCTTTTTAAGTGCAAATGCAGTTATATTAACTGTGATTTGCAGTTGATTTTACCTACATAATTCCCTGAGTGTGGTAGGCAGTCCCCTTATGAACAATTTGGTGTATCACACTAGTACGGTGTCAGTTTTTTCTCGAATTTCTCCTTAAAAATATGACCCATAACTGTTGGTCGGTAAACAAAATCTCGTTTTTTGGAACACCAACAACTTTAGCCGGAATTATTAAAACTAGTAGGCAGATCTCTTGCGAGCATTTTGATATATCACACTAGTATGGTAGCAGTTTTTTGTGGAATTTCTCCTTGAAAATATGACCCAAAACTGGTGGTCAATAAAAAAATTTGGTTTGTAGGAACATCAACAACTTTTGACGGAATTCTAAAAACAGGAACTGGTAGGCAGTCATCTTGCGAACATTTTGGTGTATCACACTAGTATGGTATCAGTTTTTTCTGGAATTGCGCCATGAAAATATGACCCATAACTGGTGCTCAGTAAACAAAATCTCGTTTTTTGGAGCACCAACAACTTTTGCTGGAATTCTAAAAACAGGATCCGGTAGGCAGTCATCTTGCGAAGATCTTGGTGTATCACACTGTTATGGTATCAGTTTTTTGTGGCATTGCTCCTTGAAAATATGACCCATAACTGGTGGTCAGTAAACAAAATCTGGTTTGTAGGAACATCAACAACTTTTGCCGCAATTCTAAAAGCAGGAACTGGTAGGCAGTCCCCTTACGAACAATTTGGTGTGTCACACTAGTATGGTATCAGTTTTTTGTGGAATTGATCCATGAAAATATGACCCATAACTGGAGGTCAGTAAACGGAATCTGGTCAAACGTAACGTGACGAATCAGTTGATTCAACCTATCCTATAGAAAACACACAGAAGCACTTATGCTATGTAAACGAAACAAGTCGGAACGGACGAACCTGTTGAAATTTGATTTTCTTCCCGTATTTACGTGACAGCTGATATTGCATGGTATGTTTACTAAAAAAATTGGAAAAAACTAATCAAAAGCGACAATACAAACAATATTAAGTGATCAAATTCAAAAATTGTGCAAAACTAATAATGAATAACGATGAAAATTAAAAGTTTTGGTTAAAAACATATGATCCGCTTTTGTTTATCTATAACTGCAGATTTTCTGCCCCGTCACGTTACGTTAGGGTACGTTACATCAAAGTATGGCTAGCGAACCCTTTACGTCTACATATGGCTAACAATATGCAGTTTTATAAAATTTTCCGTTGTTCAAATTCGTTTCAAAAAATCCAATAATGTATTGTAGATCATTCTCTTTCTTCAAATGACCATAAATGTAAATCGGAAAGAGACAACATGAGCACTTATATACTTTAGTGCATATAATATTGTAACATTAGCCTAAGTTGTGCAACATTTGAATCATGTTAAAACGTTATTTAAAAATTGGCATCACTTCGAAAAAAAATTCAAAGCAAGAGGACGTGGAAAAAAACAAAATGGTTAGTATATTTCATAAAAAAATATTTTATTTGTTTAATTCTAATTTTAATTTTTTTTTATTAATCCAATAATCCCTCACAAACAACCTTTCCGTACAGAAAGGTTTTTAAAATCGTCAACAACGACGAAATTGGCAAAGCCAAAACTGGGAATACCAACGAATACCACCAGTACAACAAAATCAACAGCAGCCACAAGGCCAGCAACTGGCTATTCCACAAATATATATAAATTTACCCGGCGGTAACGGTGCAGCACTGCAGGTGCCACACGTTTCTGCAAACGCGGGTGGACTACAAGATGCACAACAAGCTGGGGAACCGCAAGTAGCAGCACAAACTGGTGGACCAGCCAATAAAAATTAATTATATTTAACGCTGAATTCCATAGCCAATAGTTAAGCTCTACACAAAGGTTAATCAACAAATTTGAAAACAATTGTGAACAAATTTATACAAAACTTCAATTTTTTTGGTTAACTTTTAAGAAGAGCTTAACTGCTGGTTATGACACTAGGCATAATTTTCACTAGTTTTTCTTAAATTTTGTTTTTAATATCTACATTTTAAGCAAGAAATGTTTTTTTTTAATTTTATTTTTGTAGAATAAAATTTAAGTTATTTTAATAAATTTTTTAATTTTTTCTTATTTTTAAAAGAGCTCTGGTCCGCAAAGGGTTAATATATATTTAGATTGTCAATTTTGAGCAAAATGTAATATGTTATATCCACCTATATGCACACAAAAAAAACTGTAGGTAATATTGCCTAAAAGTATAGGGTGATAGCACCTATTTTCAAAGGCAACATAGAGTTTTCTATATTTTACGGCAATATAACCAAAAAAATAGGTAATTTCTATATGACTTTTATGTTCGAAAAATCACCTATGATTTTTGTTAAATTAACTAGGAGAAATTGGTGTATGACCAATTTCAATATAGGCAAAATACTGGTGATATTACTTTAATATTAGGTATTTGTTATTGCAAAAAACAGCCCAAATAATAATAATTTAAATTTATTTATTAAAAGTTGATAAAAATACATATATGTAAATTTCACAAATTTTTTACTTATACAAATTACATACGTTAATTATCGCTACACTATACAATAAATATTACATAAGGCTGCGTTTACTTCTGCACCGAAATCCCGAGATTTCGATATTCACCACTCCGAAAAAACAGTGAAGATATGCGTATAAACTTTAATTTTTTTGGAAAATGTATTTATTAGAACTAAATATGTGTAATTTATTCAAAATTGAAAGCTTTCCTTCATTGCTTTTTCACAGTGGTGAATATCGAAATCTCGAGATTTCGGTGCAGTTATAAATGCAGCTTTAGATTCAGAGTTTTTTTTGCAGAAAATTCCTCATATTGTAAGGGTTTTGGTATAAGAAAAATTCGTCAGATTCTGAGAGTTTTTTAAAAGGGAAAAGTCTTTATATTCTGAGCGTATTTCTATACGAAAAGGTTTGAGATTTTCTCTATAGAAAAGATTCTATTCTTAAGGCACACTTACACGCGAGAGAAACCTGCTAGCGGTAGAGCAAAACACACCTCTAAATAGCTCTATTCTGAATGATTTAAACTATTTATAAGTATTTTTTGCTCTATCTCTAGCAGTTTTCTCTCGCGTGTAAATGTGCCTTTAGGATTTTCTATAGGAAAAGAACAGAGAATTCTGAGGGTTCTCTATATGAAAAAGTCTATATTTTGAGGCTTTTTCTGTAGGAAAAAGTCGTTAGATTCTGAGGGTATTCCTATAAGAAAAGGTGCTGCGATTCTGAAGGTTCTCTATAGGAAAAAGTCTTAAAATTCTTAAGGGGTTCTTACAGAAAACGGCCTCAAATTCGGAGTGATTTTCTACAGGAAATATACATCAAATTGTAATGGTTTTTCTAAAGGAAGAAGTATACAAGAAAGTCCTCAGATTTTGAGGGTTTTACAATAGGAAAAGGTTGAGATTCTGATTGTTTTCTGTAGAAAAACGTCCTCAGATTCTAAGGGGTTTTCTATTCTATAAAGATTCTATAGGAAAATTTTTCATAATCTAAGGGGCTTTCTAAAGGAAACAATTTTCAGAATTTGAAGGTTTTTTCTATAAGGAAATATCCTCATATTAAAAAGTTTTCAGAAAAAAAATCTGAATGGTTTTATAGAAAAAATACTCAGGATATAAGGGGTTTTGTATAAGAAAAACTACTCAGATTCTGAGGGTTTTTCATTACAGAGAAATCCTCAGAAACTAGGTGTTTTCCTATAGAAAAAAATCATTAACATTTTAGAGCTATTATAGAAAAAATTTATCATAATCTGTTATGTTTTAAAATGTGAGCGTTTCTCTGTAGAAAATTTCGCTAAACTGAATATTTTTGGTAGAAAAAGTCTTATAATCAAAAAATGCTAAACATGAAAAATTACTTTAAGTAATGTGAGTATTTTTTAATGGAAGTCCTTTAAATGAAAAATGTATTAACGCGCTTTCCGAGGTGCCTCATTTACTCAAAACTACATAAAAAATACGAAACTGTAAAAATTGCTTTAAAAATTGTGATGGCAAAGATTTGCTGGGTAATAATTTTTATTTGGTTTGAGTTCATATGTGGTTGCTATTGACCGTACTAACAATTTTTTTGTGAGGGTAACAAATTAGTACTTATCAACATTTCAATTTTGTTCTAAAATTATTTCAAATTCAATCAGGTTTGCTTTTCGTTTCTCGATAATCAAAATATTTGTATTGTACATTGGCTTGTCGAAAATTTTAATTTTTAGAAAAATTTGTGAAAAAAATTCATCGAATTGTTGGGAGGCTAAACAACAGGAAATTGAATAATATGATATAATTTTCCAAACGCCAAGAAAGAAAAGAATCTTTAAATTTGTAAATCAATTGGAATTGTGTGGTGGTTGTTTTTGGGAAATCGTTAGGACAAGAGGATTCAGTTTTCACGCATTTCATTGGAAAAAGAACAAGATTGGATTAAGCAAATTTTTGTTAAGAGAATACATCTTTAAATGCATTCCCAAGACTTATCTTCATCGGTATTTTCACGCCTATAAAAAAAAAAAAAAGGAAAAAGAGGTTATGGATATGTTTGAGGAGAATCCTCATCTTGAATTATAATCAGCGGTTGTAAGTAATCATATATTGCAACGTTCAAATCCAATGTCCTCTAGACCGTTCCGGAACAAATTTTGTTTTTTTTTCATTATTATTATAACCGGCTAATAAAATGGAAATAGAAAAATAACATCCAAAATATTAAAGTGACCAGCTAATACAAAAAAAAAAAAAGTCGAAATAGTGTATAAATTTTAATTATTTAAAAATACGCGTGTGGTTTTATTAATTTGTTTAAATGTTAACGTAATTTTTATAAATTTTGCTTATTTGAATTAAGTTCATCTTAACGTAAATATCCAATTTTTTTATTTTATTTTAAATCAGATTCATATTGTAAAATTTTAATTCATTTCATATTAACGTTAATATTCGGGAGTTTTGTTTTATTAAATTTTTTTTATGGTCACCTTAATTTTGATTTTAAATTAATCACACAACACAAACTTCATTAACACTTAATTATCTTTCATACATACATTAAACATATAAACAACCATACACACTAATCTATCATCCCCATGCAACAATAAATCCTCTCACTCACTCAATCAGATGCATTTTGGCTCTGAATGAGTAAATTACACACGAACTAACATACATTAACATACCTATTAACTATTTTGAATAAAACTTACAGCTGAATAAAATTATTCTTCGTCCACAAGCGCTTGATGACAACGAGGGATAAGAAACCGTAAGTTTATTAAAATTTTGTGTTTATATATATATATATTGATACACATTTTTTTTATTTCCACTCAAATTTTTTTTTTTATTTGAAATAATATAATAAACATGAATAACTATTAGATTGAGTGATTCACGTATCTTAACGTGATGAACATTGAATTTGTATTTGCAATTAGGGTTGCCATAATTCAATAATTTCAAGCTTTTGCGGGATTAAGATTTGTTTTAGGGATTGATTTAAATGCAATCTATTCGTTTATATATTTTAAAATTTTAACTTTTAATTAATGAAATAATATTTTTTTTTTATTCATATTAAAGAAAAACAAAATATTAAATATTTTCTTTATTTAATTTTATTCCCGTAAATTTTATTTTACAATTAATTTAATTCCAATAATTGGGTTTTATAGTATTTATTCATGTTTTTACACTAGGTCACAAACATAAATTTTTTATTTTTGTTCAAGCATAATAAAGATTTGGTTCTTAAGTTCACCATAACCATGTCTTACATTTAAAAAAAAAAAAAAATTTTTTTTTTCACTAGTTTACAAAACTTTTTTTTACATTTTATTGAACTATTAAATTTTTTTTTTAAATTGAAAAACCTTTAAAGAAGGTGACCATCTATAGTTTTTTTTTATTTGTCTAATTGTTATCTGAATACTATTTACTTATTAAAATATGTCCATAATTCTTATTATTATTATAAATAAATTTTCTTGCTATTATTCCTAAGATGGAAATTTAAACTTTCTGATTTTATTACGAAAGGTGAAGTCCTAGGTATGTGAGTATGTAGGTTTATATTTTTTTTTGGGCTGACTGAAATTTACCCTACAGTCAGCATGGAGGGTGGGCATAGGAATAATGTAGCAAATTCCATCATGAGCTACATTTCTATCATCAACATTTTTCGGTTCATTTTCGATATTTTTTTTTTTGTTATTTGTTTATTATTTTTTTTTTATGTATCGCCCTTATTTTTGATTTGCTACCTAAATTTAAAATCTACAGTAAACGATTCAGTAAATATGAATTCTTTTGGGAACATAATAAACCCCCCCATCGACGAGCACAGCCGAACCAGTAGGTAGCCGTTCCCTTTTATAAATCAACCCAAGTTAAAGAATCGTTACAGAGATATTTGGCGCCCAACGTGGGGCCTCAGTTGCGTTTTTATTTTAAATTTTTATGGTGCACTTACATCTTGAAGCTGAGGGCCTTTGAATCCGTATATGTGGTGATACATATTCATTTTTGTTTCTTAGTTTTATTTACCTTTCTTCTGGCTTCTGTATTTTTATAAATATTGGTTTGGAAAATATGTAGTTATGGTTTACCTGGCTTCATATCCTTACTTGATATTATTTTAATACGAAAGCATTAACAGGGTTTGGGTTCGAACTCGAGATGTTGTTTGTTTACTGGTATATATCGGTACAATACTCGTGAGACCCTTATCCAATATTTTTCTTTTCTCTTGTATTTTTTTTATTTGATTTTCCTCTTAAAATTTCTTTATGGTTTGATTTGAGCTTTTGATTTGGATGCAAAGTTTCTGATCTTCATTTAATCGGATTCTTTCCACAATAGATTATCAACCTTTTTCATTCATTTTTCTTTTCTCATTTTTGTTAGGATTTATTTCTTTTTGATTAGCGTCGAAAGATTTCCTGCGGGAATGGGAAGTTTTGTATTTTTTTATAAATTGTTGTTGATGATAGATAGATTTTTTTGTTTTTCATATCTACATTTTTGTATTTCTTTTCTTAATTTTTTTTTTGCTTCCATTTCATATACCGAAGGACTTCACTGAGTAGTGATATTTATATTGTAATTTTTATTGAGTGTTGAAAAAATTTTTTTGATTACGTTTTACGGGTATAATTTAATTGCGATTTAATACTTTCTCTAAAGAATTACTCATATTGAATTTGAGAACATCATTTTGTGTAACGGTTAGAAATATTTTCTTTTATTCTGTATAAAATGCCGTTGGTTAGGAGTAGTGAGAATATACCGTCCCTTGTTGATCAAGAGGAAGGTAATGCTACTTTTGTTGAAGAGCAAGGCGCCGGAGACAATGTATTGACTCCGAGGATTAGAGCAGATAGACCAAGGACACGGCAACAGACGCGGGCAGAAGCTAGTCAACAGAGGAACGATAATGATAATAGAGTACGAAACTTAATCCAGGATTATTTGAGAGAATTTAGGGAAGAAATAAGTGCCTTGATAAATGATAATTTTCGTGAATTAGCTTTGGCAAATTCAGTACCAGATAACCAAATGTTACGTAGAGGACAAGCTAGTAACGGTAATACACAAAACTTACAAACATACGATACTACGCCGAATATACGAAATAACCGGGATAATCGTAGTAGTGATTCCCAGCCTGAGCGAAATATAGAAAGGGACCGTCGATATTCAGTAGTCGATCTTGAACGTAGTTCGGAAAATATACTAAATTTAATTCGAAATTGGCGAATTCGATTTTCCGGTGAAGTGACAGACATTTCCGTGGATGAGTTTATATATAGAGTTGATTCATTAACGGAATCCAATCTTCGGGGTAATTTTTCTCTTTTATGTGAACACGCTCACATTCTTTTTGAAGGCAAAGCCTAAAAATGGTATTGGCGGTTCCATAAAAGTTCATCCGCTATGAACTGGGATGATTTATGTCTAGCTTTGAAACATCAGTTTAAAGAATTTTATACAGACTTTGACATTAAGGATGACATTCGTCGTAGGAAACAAAAACCTAGCGAATCATTTGATGAGTTCTACGATGAAATCATAAATTTATGTGATAGACTAAGAACACCAATGTCGGACTATGAACTGTGCGAAACTATACAGCGGAACTTGAAACCGGAGGTTAGGCACGAATTATTACATTTGGACATAGTTCGTGTTTCGGAGTTAAGGCGTGCAGTTCGAAGACATGAAAAGTTCGTGAAAGATATGTCACATGGAAGTCATAATAAACGATTGTTTCAAAGGGGTCAGGTGTCGGAAATAACCGATAATACTCGGAGGAATATTGAGGATAATTTAGATATAGATGACACGGAAATATGTGCCGTAGTTCGTTCTGGCAAATGCTGGAACTGCAATGAAATAGGACACAGTTTTATGGATTGTGTTAAGCCTCGAACCGTATTTTGTTATGGATGTGGCATCAAAAATACGTATAGACCACAATGTGTCAAATGTACAAGTGAGCAGGGAAACTTGTTGAGGGATGTCCGGACGAAAAAGCACGGACATCCGAAGATAGAAATCTAGACGTATCTAATGTAATTAACCAACCTGATGTGACCAACCAACCTGATGTAACCAAACAACCTAACGTAATAAAAATTCATCCATTACAGAGACCATACCATGTTCGTCTAGAGGAATATAACCGAATTAGAAACCGGATTTTTAATGAAATTGACAATCACAAAAAGCTTACTAGGTCATCTAAGCGATTACGCGAATATTATATGAGGAGAAAACAATTTAGTAAATATACAATTTCGTCATTAGTGAATATAGAGAATGACAATAGGCCATATATTTTGTTGAATATAAGACATACGAAATATTTTTCATTATTGGACAGTGGCGCTAATGTTAGCGTGATTGGTGGCAAGCTTTGCGAGGAAATAATAAATTCGGAAAATTTTAAACAGGGAGTCGGTTATGTAAAAACAGCTGATGGAGAACAACAACGTGTTTTAGGTACTGTGAAATTAGATGTAGAATATAACGGACAAACAAAATCTGTTGAGTTTTTAGCAATTCCAAATATAAAACAGGAGGTTATATGTGGTATAGATTTTTGGGAGAAATTTGGAATAAAAATTGTGTGTACTAATACAATAAGCGAAATTATCCTAGAGAAGGAAGATTCTGATAAAATTTCATTGAATACCCTTCAGAAACAACAGCTACAGGGAGTTATTGATAGTTTTCCCACTTCCGATCGTGATGGTCTGGGTTGTACAACCTTATTGGAACATAAAATTGATACGGATAAGGCAGTTCCAATAAAACAACGATTTTATCCCATTTCGCCGGCTAGGGAAAAACTTTTATGCGGGGAAATTGATCGAATGTTAGTATTAGGAGTTATCGAAGAGTGTCCAACTTCACCGTGGTCATCCCCTGGTGTTTTGATTGTGAAACCAGGAAAAGTTCGTTTTTGCTTGGACAGTAGAAAATTAAATTCCGTGACGACAAAAGACGCTTATCCGATACCTAATTTGGACGGACTAATTTCAAGGCTTCCTCCAGTTTACTTTATTTCCAAAGTGGATTTAAAAGATGCATTTTGGCAAATAAAATTGGACGAATCCTCAAGACCTAAGACAGCTTTCACAATCCCTAATCGGCCATTGTATCAATTTACAAGAATGCCGTTTGGATTGTGCAATGCACCGCAAACAATGTGCAGACTGATGGACCAAGTTATTCCGTATGATTTGAAGACGAACGTACTTGTTTATCTTGACGACTTATTAATTGTTTCGAAAGACTTTAACGAACACATTCGACATTTACACGAAGTGGCCACTCAACTTAGGAAAGCTAATTTGATGATAAACATTAAGAAAAGTTGCTTTGCTATTAAACAGGTACAATATTTGGGATACATTGTAGGTCAGGGAGCTATGAAAATCGACCCAGATAAGGTTAGAGCGATTTCGGAATTTCCGGTTCCTAAAACAGTAAAACAACTGCGCCAATTTCTCGGTATGGCCGGTTGGTATCGTCGATTCATCGATGACTATGCTACCATTACATTTCCTATGACAGAACTCCTTTCAAAACATAAAAGATTTTCTTGGTCAGAAGAAGCTCAACAAGCTTTCGTCATTTTGAAACAAAAATTAACTTCAGCTCCCATATTAGTCCACGCAAATTTTGAAAAAACATTTATTCTACAATGTGACGCAAGCACCTATGGAGTTGGGGCGTTTTTAGCTCAACTTGATGAAGAGGGTAATGAACGGCCAATAGCTTACATGTCACAAAAGCTTAACAAGACGCAAAGAAATTATTCTATTACGGAATTAGAATGTCTTGCAGTGATTTTAGCAATTAGAAAATTTAGAGCATACATAGAGGGTCAAGAGTTTAAGGTAATAACTGATCATGCAAGCCTTAAATGGCTAATGCGACAAAAGGATCTCTCGGGAAGATTAGCCAGATGGGCGTTGAAATTGCAGGGGTTTGATTTTTCAATTGAACACCGCAAAGGCAAAGAAAATGTAGTGCCGGATGCTTTATCCAGAGCCTTTGAAGGCGAAGCAATTATAGACGAAATAAATTTACCAATTTTACCTTCCATTGACCTTAACTCAACAGCTTTTGATAGTCAAGAATATGCTAAATTGAGAGATGATTTTACTGTAGCAGAGTTACCCGATTACAAAGTTCTGGATAAATATATTTATAAAAGAGTTAACTTCTCAACAGGTGAAGTGGATGAGTCCGATTCCTGGAAGTTACTCGTACCTGAGGAATTACGCAAAGATGTGATATTTGCTGCTCACGATATACCAAATGCTGCTCATGGCGGAATCGCCAAAACCGTTCACCGAATACGTCAATTTTTCTTTTGGCCAAGGCTGGTTTCGGATATAAAAGAATACGTGCAAAAATGTGAATTATGTCGGACATCCAAAACTCCAACATCTTCTTTGAAACCACCAATGGGACAATTTGTTGAGTCGGAGAGACCATTCCAAAGGTTATATCTAGATTTAATAGGTCCTTTACCCCGCACAAGAAATGGGAATATTGGTATTCTGATTATTCTGGATCATTTTACGAAATTCACGTTTTTGAAACCACTAAGAAAATTTGTTACAAAGCCTATCGTAGAGTATTTGAAAAACGAAATATTTAATTGTTATGGTGTTCCAGAGGTGATTGTCACTGATAACGGTAGTCAATTTAAGTCAAAAGATCTGAAAGCTGTATTAGATAAATTTGGAATTAAGCATCAGTTTACCACTGTACATAGCCCGCAATCGAATGCGAGTGAAAGAGTAAACCGGTCGATTAATGAGGCACTCCGTTCATATATTCGTAATGACCAACGTCTATGGGATGAGTACATAGGAAGTGTTAATAGTGCAATTAGGTCTAGTATACACCAAACAACAGGCAGTACGCCTTATGAATTAGTTTTTGGTCAATCTATGGTAGGACATGGATATGATTACAAAATATTGAGAAATTTGAAACTTTTATCCGAAACAGATACTCAATTAGAACGTCAAGACCAGTTCTCGCTTCTTAGAGATTCGATTAGAAAGAAAATAAAAGAGGCTTACGAAAGAAATGTTAATTCTTACAACTTGAGAGCTAGAACAAGAGAGTTTAATATTGGTCAAAATGTGATTCACCGAAATTTTGTTCAAAGTTCATTAATAAATAAGTTTAATGCTAAAATTGCACCTACTGGAACAAAGGCAGTAGTAATAAGGAAAATAGGTAATGTCAATTATGAATTGGAAGATGTTGACAGCAGGCATAAGGGAATATACCATATCAAGGACATTTGGATCTGATGATATTGATTAAGAGTTCCTAAACATAATGCGCCTTTTTCAGATAAAGTTCTGCAGCACGCTTTTCTCTTTATCTGCTTTGTGATGGCAAAGATTCGCTGGGTAATAATTTTTATTTGGTTTGAGTTCATATGTGGTTGCTATTGACCGTACTAACAATTTTTTTGTGAGGGTAACAAATTAGTACTTATCAACATTTCAATTTTGTTCTAAAATTATTTCAAATTCAATCAGGTTTGCTTTTCGTTTCTCGATAATCAAAATATTTGTATTGTATTTGTATTGGCTTGTCGAAAATTTTAATTTTTAGAAAAATTTGTGAAAAAAATTCATCGAATTGTTGGGAGGCTAAACAACAGGAAATTGAATAATATGATATAATTTTCCAAACGCCAAGAAAGAAAAGAATCTTTAAATTTGTAAATCAATTGGAATTGTGTGGTGGTTGTTTTTGGGAAATCGTTAGGACAAGAGGATTCAGTTTTCACGCATTTCATTGGAAAAAGAACAAGATTGGATTAAGCAAATTTTTGTTAAGAGAATACATCTTTAAATGCATTCCCAAGACTTATCTTCATCGGTATTTTCACGCCTATAAAAAAAAAAAAAGGAAAAAGAGGTTATGGATATGTTTGAGGAGAATCCTCATCTTGAATTATAATCAGCGGTTGTAAGTAATCATATATTGCAACGTTCAAATCCAATGTCCTCTAGACCGTTCCGGAACAAATTTTGTTTTTTTTTTTCATTATTATTATAACCGGCTAATAAAATGGAAATAGAAAAATAACATCCAAAATATTAAAGTGACCAGCTAATACAAAAAAAAAAAAAAAGTCGAAATAGTGTATAAATTTTAATTATTTAAAAATACGCGTGTGGTTTTATTAATATGTTTAAATGTTAACGTAATTTTTATAAATTTTGCTTATTTGAATTAAGTTCATCTTAACGTAAATATCCAATTTTTTTATTTTATTTTAAATCAGATTCATATTGTAAAATTTTAATTCATTTCATATTAACGTTAATATTCGGGACTTTTGTTTTATTAAATTTTTTTTATGGTCACCTTAATTTTGATTTTAAATTAATCACACAACACAAACTTCATTAACACTTAATTATCTTTCATACATACATTAAACATATAAACAACCATACACACTAATCTATCATCCCCATGCAACAATAAATCCTCTCACTCACTCAATCAGATGCATTTTGGCTCTGAATGAGTAAATTACACACGAACTAACATACATTAACATACCTATTAACTATTTTGAATAAAACTTACAGCTGAATAAAATTATTCTTCGTCCACAAGCGCTTGATGACAACGAGGGATAAGAAACCGTAAGTTTATTAAAATTTTGTGTTTATATATATATATATTGATACACATTTTTTTTATTTCCACTCAAATTTTTTTTTTTATTTGAAATAATATGATAATAAACATGAATAACTATTAGATTGAGTGATTCACGTATCTTAACGTGATGAACATTGAATTTGTATTTGCAATTAGGGTTGCCATAATTCAATAATTTCAAGCTTTTGCGGGATTAAGATTTGTTTTAGGGATTGATTTAAATGCAATCTATTCGTTTATATATTTTAAAATTTTAACTTTTAATTAATGAAATAATATTTTTTTTTTTTTATTCATATTAAAGAAAAACAAAATATTAAATATTTTCTTTATTTAATTTTATTCCCGTAAATTTTATTTTACAATTAATTTAATTCCAATAATTGGGTTTTATAGTATTTATTCATGTTTTTACACTAGGTCACAAACATAAATTTTTTATTTTTGTTCAAGCATAATAAAGATTTGGTTCTTAAGTTCACCATAACCATGTCTTACATTTAAAAAAAAAAAAAAAATTTTTTTTTCACTAGTTTACAAAACTTTTTTTTACATTTTATTGAACTATTAAATTTTTTTTTTAAATTGAAAAACCTTTAAAGAAGGTGACCATCTATAGTTTTTTTTTATTTGTCTAATTGTTATCTGAATACTATTTACTTATTAAAATATGTCCATAATTCTTATTATTATTATAAATAAATTTTCTTGCTATTATTCCTAAGATGGAAATTTATACTTTCTGATTTTATTACGAAAGGTGAAGTCCTAGGTATGTGAGTATGTAGGTTTATATTTTTTTTTGTGCTGACTGAAATTTACCCTACAGTCAGCATGGAGGGTGGGCATAGGAATAATGTAGCAAATTCCATCATGAGCTACATTTCTATCATCAACATTTTTCGGTTCATTTTCGATATTTTTTTTTTGTTATTTGTTTATTTATTATTTTTTTTTATGTATCGCCCTTATTTTTGACTTGCTACCTAAATTTAAAATCTACAGTAAACGATTCAGTAAATATGAATTCTTTTGGGAACATAATAAACCCCCCCCATCGACGAGCACAGCCGAACCAGTAGGTAGCCGTTCCCTTTTATAAATCAACCCAAGTTAAAGAATCGTTACAAAATCATTTTAAAAAAAATTTTAATTTCGTTTAAACTTATAAACATGAACTTAGTTTACACAGTTCCCAGCTACTATAAGGTTTCGAAAGTTATAGAAAAAGTCTGAGAAACCCCCTTTTTTATTGAAAAATTCTTCAGTATCTGAGGGAGGATAAATATTGTAATTTAAGGATGTCTAAAATGACATGGTACACCAGTTTGGTTAAACATGTATTTAAAGGAAATGGAAAATATAGTCCGCAGCGCTAGGTCTAAATATGTAGCGATTCTTTCTAAAATCAATATTGTTTGTGTTTGGGACCATATGAATCAGCGTACAAAATTTCACTAAAATGTCTTTATATAGGTTCATTTACACGCGAGAGGAAACTGCTAGAGATGGAGCAAAAAACACCTCTAAATGTCTTTATTATGAATGATTTGCTGAATGTGTTGCTTCTTGCTCTATCTCTAGCAGTTTTCTTTCGCGTGTATGTGTGCCTTATTAGCGACTTGTAGCGTGCAAACAAACATATAAACTAATTTTGGGGGACCTTTATATGGGCACTAGTTCCTAACAAAGACCGATTATAAAGAAAATCAATAGTCACTGTCCCTGGGCCCATGTAAATCAGTTCACTAATTTTTTATTAAAATGTCTTTATATTAGCTACCTTTAGCGTGCAAGTAAACATTAAAGCCAATTTTTGGGGAGACCTTTATATGGGGACTAGGTCCAAACATGGCACGATTTTAACCAAAATCAATAGGCTTTATCCTTATGCCGCTAGAAGTCGATGTTCCAATATTCATCAATATATCTTAATATTTGCGACTGTACAAACAAGCATACATGGACAGACATACGGACGGACAGATTCAGAAATTGATTCTGAGACGACCGGTGCACTAAAATATGGGTCTAGGCTCAACAATTTTTGGTGCTACAAACATCTGCACAATCTCATTACCCCCTATTCACTTAGTAGTAGGGATGTGCGATTAATCGATTAATCAAACTTCCTGATTAATCAAAATTCTGATTAATCAATTAATCGATTATTCAACAATTTTGATTAATTAAAAACGTGATTAATCGATTAATCAGCTATTTCGATTATTCAAAATAATGATTAATTGATTAATCATGATTTTGATTAATCAAATTTATGAATAATTGAAGACGCCTTTTAACGTTGAAGACGCCTTTTAACTCCAGTTAAATACAGACACATGAAACTTAAGAATGGACATTGGTCAAGTGTGACCAGTGAGCGAATAGTCTGTCTGATTTCCTTTATTTAGAGCTATATTAGGCATCGCCACAAAACAAAGACAAAATTGCTGTATTTTTTTTTTTAAGCATTTTTTTAAATTTAATTAAAATTATTTAAGTTCTGATTAATTAAAATTGAAATTATTCGATTAATCATAATTCTGATTAATCAAATTTTCAATTAATCAATTTACTAATTAATCAAAGTTCTGATTAATCATACTGTTTGATTAATCGATTAATCGCACATCCCTACTTAGTAGTAAGTATTAAATTTTTCTTATAGACACAAAGATTGTGAAAATGTTCAGATATTGAAAAATTTTTTATTAGATTCTGAGAACTTTCCCTAAAGCAAAACCCTCAAAGTCTGTAGGCTTTTCCTGTAGAAAACTTTTCCCCATAGAAAAACCCTACGATTCTGAGGATGATGACGATGCTGTGGACTTTTTCCCCAAGAAATTCCTCAGATTCTGAGGATTTTGGCCATAGGCAAAACTTCAGATTCTTGAAACCTCAGATGCTGAAAGCGTTTTCCTATAGAGAAGTCTATAGAGCCTGAGTACTTTTTCCTATAAGGACGCCTATAGATGGTGAGGAATTTTTTGTATTAAAAAGTATTAGCTCCTGAGATCTTTTTCCTTTTAAAATAACTTAATCTGCTTAGGATATCTTACTCTGTAAAAGCTATCAGATAGTGAGGATATTTACTAATAAAGACTTATATTAACAACACACCTAAGATGTGTATCCATCCCACTAATATGTTTCGTCTAATAAATTTAGACCTTTCATTGAACTGTTCCTGAGAATGTATTTTGTTGACTAAGTTTGCCATCGCACTTGAATGATTGTTGTTCAATTGTGTATCTAAAAGGAAGATATAACATACATATATTTTTAAACTTTTACACGTCCTGCAAATTACTTACCGTATTATCAAAATTTTTACGGAAAATAATCCTTTGGAGATTTCCAGATTGAAATTACATTCATTGGTGGCGGTCATCCACACAACAAATAAAACTTTCCTCTTAAAATTTAATAATAATAATTTAAAAAATTACAAAACAAAAACTTCGGGCACATAAAAAATATAAATTTAAATTGAAGTTTGGTGTGACATTTCGAATTTCAATATACATTTTCGAAGGGTTGCCTATTTTGTTTAGGTGAAATAACGTTGCCAATAGGTTTTAGAATAGGTAATATAACATTTTTTTTTTAAATTTCATTCAAAAGTTGGCTACACCGAAAAAATTTCTCAGTTACAGGCAACTAAATTTTCAACTGAGGTTCAGGTGAAATACCCCTTACTGAGCTTCAGTTGAAGTTAACCAATTTGGTTTTGAAAATTTAATTTAACTGAGCCTTCAGTAAAATGAAACAAAATTTTAAATTAGTAGCTAATAACCGATTCAACAATTTAAAATAACAAATATTTATATTTGTCAATAAATAAAACCAAATGGAATTTTTTGTTAAAATTACACAATTTATTTAAAATAAACAAAAATTGAATTACAATTGTCATACCCTTAATAATGTATTCCATACTTTTACTTCTTCCATTGTCAGCATGGACCCAGGTTTTCAAAATTTGTAGGGAATAAAGTTTTATATTTTGTTTGACAGAAATATTTCCTGCAAACAATGAGAAAAAAAAATTGAATTATTAAGGGTAATTTAATTTCCATGAAAAAACAAGAACTTACCAAAAACCCAAAAGATTTTCATTATATTTCGCTTTGTATGACTTTTGTTTTTAAATATTATTGTAAATTTATTACCAATTGAATCATTTAAAATTTACAGGTTGACTCAAAAAAATTTATTGTGAACCAAATATTAGTTGCTCAGTTAATTCTTATTTATTTTAAATAACAGAGGATATCTTTAACTGAGCAACTTAGGAATTTTTTCGGTGTACCTATGCCAACCAAGGCAATATATCCTCTAGTATTTTTTTGTGTGTGGATTCTATTCATTTTGGAAACTAAAGAATTGGTAAAACGTATGAGACTTTAGGAAGTTTTTAACAAGTTAATCCAACAAACAATTCGTTCCGTTTTCGCACCGTTTTCGGTCCGTCATAAACGGAATCCAACTCCGTATACGTACATAAGGAACATCGAAACTGATTCGAATCTGTTGAAAATCCGTCAATGACGGACCGTTTACGGACCATTATGTCGTGTTAAAAACTGACAAGTCCGTTTAAAGTCCGTCAATGACGGACCATTTACGGACCGTCATGTAAAAAACAGACTAGTGCGCTGAAAGTCCGTCAATGCCGGACCGTTTCCGAACCGTAATGTCGTATAAATAACGGAGTGACTCCGTTTTTAGAATGCCGTTTTCGGACTTTTATATCTACCTAAATTGACCCATTACTAAATTTAATATTGTATGATTTTTAATAGATTTATTAAATAATTTATTAACTTCATTAGTCGGCAAAATCAAAATTCGCAAAATTGACCCACAACTAGATCCAGTATATATCTACAAGCGAAAGAAACAATTTATTAATTGAGGTTTAACTAAATGTATTCACGATTGAGGGCTTCCATACGATGACAATTCGCAAACTTTTTTAATAAAACTGTTTAAGCGGGGTTTACATTATATCATAAGTCATAGAACCTGACCAAAAAGAAATGCAGATAGCCAAAATCCTATAGTTTAAACAAATTATGACTGATAAGTACAGAAAATCCGATTGTAATTTTGAGTCAGACAAAGAGTAATAACAACAAAGGATAAAAATAGCATTTTAAATTTCGTTGATGTTAGTCTAAGTTGAGTTGTTGATAACAAACTCGATTTGCTTTCAACTGTCACATAAGTAGACGAATATCAAAATATTGACCCACTCAAAGGCGAAAGGCACTGATGATGGCTTTGTAGCGAAAGCCGAAAATGAGCATTCTGCCTTGCTGGTCTTATCGAATTCTTTCAAAAATTTTTATTCTTTGTAATTTACTTGTAAAAATTGTATCATCTTTCTTTGATTTGAAAATAATTTAAACAGAAAGTGATATTAATTTATGATCTAGAGTCAAACTAAAATAACATTCATTTACAGATTTTTTTAATTATTTCATAACACAAGAATTCAACATCTCTTTTCATTTTTTTTGACAATCACATCAGACGCAAAATCAGATAAATAAATCAGTTAATGTAAACCCAGCTTTAGGATACGAGTACCATAAAATAATTATATTTGCTTAATTGCATTCGGTTACACAAACTATCGTGAAAAAAACATAAAATTTCATACACTTACTATTTAATGATTCTATGTGAATTGAAGTAATTTGGCTTCTGCGGCAACGGCCAAAACAGGATGCTCATTTTTGCGACATCCAGAAACTTTTTAATCGACATTACCGCGCGACCCGTATTAAATTATTTAAATTATTCTATTTTGAACACAAAAATTCACGAATAAACTGAAGAAAGACGACACCATTAGCTCCGGAGTTCAAACTGATGAAAATTGGTGAAGTCCGTATTTAATGGTGCAGAAACGGATACACGAAAACGGATTCAAAACGTATTATGTTCGAAAATCCGAAAGTACGGTCCGTTATTATTCCGTATACGTACAAGCTTTGACGGATACCTGTTTTACGGACCGATAATGTTCCGTAAAAGCCGGATTGATGATTCCATACATGCCGGAGAGTCCGTAAAAATGTCCTATCATATCTCTATATATAAAAGAATAACGTGACTGACTGACTGACTGATTGACTGACTGACTGACTCAACATCGCCCAGCCCAAACCGCTGAAGGTAGGAAGTTGAAATTTGGTATGTAGGTTCCTCTTTCGGCGTAGACGTCCGCTAAGACGGGATTTTTGGAAATTCCTACCGGAACGGGCAAAAAGGGGAAAAGTCTCCCCCTTGGCGGCCTGCCAAAACCCCTTTGGCTAGAAAGCTGAAATTTAAGATATGTGTTCCCTGGAGTATGGGCTAACTTTTCTGGAAAGTACTTTCTGGAATTTTAGACAGGGACGTTGTAAAAATGGGGGCTAAAAAGGGGAAAAAGGCCCCCCTTGACGGCCTGCCCAAACCGCTGGAGGTAGGAAGTTGAAATTTGGTATAAAGGTTCCTCCACTATCGCAGACATCCACCAAGACGGGAGTTTTGGAAATTTTTACAGGGACGGGCAAAAAGGGGAAAAAGTCTCCCCCTTGACGGCCTGCTCAAACTGCTGGAGCTATGAAGTTGAAATTTGGTATGTAGGTTCCTCGACCGGTGTAGACGTCCGTTGAGACGGCATTTTTTGGAAATTCTTATCGGGAGGGGCAAAAAGGGGACAAAAAAAGTACCTTTTTCCAAAAAAGTACCTTTTCCCAAAAAAAGTACATTTTTCCAAAAAAAAGTACCTTTTTCCCAAAAAAAGTACCTTTTTCCAAAAAAAGTACCTTTCTCCAAAAAGAGTACCTTTTTCCGAAAAAAGTACGTTTTTCCAAAAAAAACACCTTTTTCCAAAAAAAGTACCTTTTCCAAAAAAAGTACCGTTTTCCAAAAAAAGTACCTTTTTCCAAAAAAAGTACCTTTTTCCAAAAAAAATCCTATTTCCAAAAAAAGTACCTTTTTCCGAAAATATATCAGTTCCTCAGTTAAAGAAATCCTCAGTTAAAACCAAAAACATATAAACTAACTGATGTAACCGAAATCAACTATTATTTTAGACCAACAAAATAATTTTTTTGTTACCCTGTAATACATTTCAATTTATACTGTCGTCTTGAAACAAATTTCCAAAAAAAAATAAATATTTACATATAATATTTTCAATCGATATTATTTGGTCCAGTTTGGTAAGTTAAATTAACTTCCTTTCATAATAAGAGTAAAACTTTAATTAAATATATATTTTTTTTTAGAACGAGATCCGTAAAATTCTAATGGTAAAATCGTGTTCCAAACAGCAAGAACATGACGAATACAGAATATACTTGAAACTCAAATTTAATTGGGTATGAAAATTCATATACATATATATATATTAGGGCGGGTCGATTTAATAATCGCCCCGCCCTAATATATATATATGTATATGAAAATCGTATTCTAGGGATCAAAATAAGAAACTTTGCCGAAGGAACCATACCTCTAAAACGAATTCTACTACCCCCCAACTGTTGACTTTTGTCCCGTAGGGTCAAGTTTTGAAAAATCCCACTTTGACCCATTTAGAGTGCCCCAATCGAGTCCAAATGTATGACCGACCCCCACTAACTTTGGAGGGCCGATCCACCCATGCCAGTGGCACACCCCCTGGAACTCCCCTGGGGGGTTCCCCATACAAACATTTTAAAAAATCACCATTTTTGGCACTTTATTTTATTATTTATTTTATTTATTTTTATTATTTTATTTATTTTTTCTCTTTAGAAATTTATTTAGTCAGAACATATGTAAATGAAAAAATTAATTTAACTTAGTAATAGAAAAGAAAATAAAAAAAATTACTGTTTGAAGTCTTTTTTGCTTTCAAGTCTGGGCAATTTCACACGGCTCTCTAATGTCGTCACCATAACAGCCTCTACATTTTCCGGTATAACTCGTTTGGAAACGCTAGCTAGCAATTGAACGTGTCGTTCTGTTGCAGGTCGTAAAATAGGTTGTGTGGGTTTTTTAAGCCACCACAAGACACAGCTGCATGTCGTAAACTTACTTAAGCTAAATCGGTTACAGGTAGAATTGAGCATAAAATTATCATAAAGGATTTTCCAGAAGTAATAAAAGGCGCACTTGCTTAACAGAATTTATGGTCAGATTAACGTTTAATTTACATGTAAGTACTTTATGGGCAGTTTTGACAACAAAATCGGTTACAGGTAGAATTGAGCATAAAATTATCATAAAGGATTTTCCAGAAGTAATAAAAGGCGCATTTGCTTAACAGAATTTGTAGTCAGATTAACGTTTAATTTACATGTAAGTACTTTATGGGCAGTTTTGACAACAAAAATTGAAATTACCATTTCATTCTTATTACCTCGTCTCCTAGACCATATATAACGCAACAGTTTTTATGAATGCATTAAGTCGTTGTGAAGAACTCGAAGTGTGAAGTGCTAATTTGAGATAAAAAAATATTTAAAAAAAAATCATTCCAAATCAAGAAGTTTACAATGAATCCACCATCCTCTACACCGCAAGATGAAGCAATAACAACATCAACAACTATCGAAAACCCAATGAGTCATATACCCAGGCATGATGTTACTGTTTTTGGTGTGTCTACTGATTTGACTGATCTTAATTTACCAACCCATCTGGATATCTTGAGATATTATTTTTACTTGAGCGAACAAAAAAAGTTGTCCAATAAAGCATTCACTATTCAAGTACAAGATAAGTTGATTGGAATTTGGGAAAAACTTGGTATGGAAATAATGCTGAAAAAAAGTGTATGTAATAAATTGAATAGATTGCTTGACAAATATCAAGAGCAAATCAAGAGAAGAAACAAACCCCAACAATTTACAGAGTATGTAAAATCTCTGGAAACAATTTTTTTCATTGGAACATGTAAATGCGATTTGAAGGCAGCTCCATATGCATGCGGTTCCCGAACGCCTCAAAGAGTTTATGCACGATCAACATAATCAGAGAAGTCTAACAATGGATGGATTTGCGATGGAAATTAAAGAGCAAGGAGCAACGTCTATGTCATCAATGCCAACATACCAAGATCCCGATGATTCAACATACGCACCGCCACCGGTTCAAGAAGATTTGGATATAAGCACAAGTTCACAATACACACAGAGATACGATTGTTTTAACTTTGCCTTGGTATGTGACAGATTTGGCGTGCCTGATAGAGTAGCATCAGCAATGGGAACAGAAAAAGAGAAATGCAGACAAGAAGTGCTTCGCAAACGGTTAGATGATACCAATTTGTTAGCATTTTCATTCGATGGCAGAAAAGATGATACTTTAACGAGAGATACAATTGATGAGAAGTATCATACTAGAATGGTAAAAGAACCTCATCTTGTTATTTTGAGAGAACCGAATTCTGAATTGATTGGTTACGTAAGACTGGAACATGAAACCGCTGAATACAAAACATCCAAATTAAATGATTTTTTCAACGATAAAAATATATCACTGGATGCATTAATTGGCATATGCACTGACGGTGAGCCAACAAACACTGGCCCAAACGGTGGAATTATACGACGATTCGAATTGCTGTTAAAAAGACCATTGCATTGGTTCGTTTGCCTTCTACACTTCAACGAACTTCCGTTTCGGCATTTGTTTGAAGCTTTGGATAAATCAACCAGCACTGGACCAAGATCGGCAACCGGAAAATTGAGCCGTCAAATCGAAACTTGTGAAACTCTTCCGGTAAGTTATTGCTATCACTCATTTATTATAATTGTCAACCGTTTTTAATTGTTTTATTTTTATATATTTTCAGGTGGTGGACGGCTTTCAGAAAATTGAGTTGAAAAATATGCCCCCTGCTCCAGAAAAAATTGAATTTTCCACCGATTCCAAGTACTTATACGACATGGCCCATGCAATTTCTAGCGGCGTGGTTTCAGTGGATCTGGCAAACATCAAACCAGGGAAAATTGTACATTCTCGGTGGCTCACCAAGGCCGCTAGACTATTACGATTATATGTGACAACGGAAAATCCAGATGCAAATTTAAGAATACTGGTTGAATTTATAATTACATGTTATGTGCCAATGTAGTTCAATATCAAGTATTACAGCTCTGTCGTGTACGGTAGTAGATTATTTTTCAAATTCATTAGTTGGTCAAGATTTCTAGAACCTCGTTTACGCAAAATTGTCAATAAAGTAATTACAGATAATTCATATTATGCGCATTCGGAAAATATCTTGTTATCAATGTTGTTTGATGATAGCAAAGAAAAGCGCGACTGTGCTATCAAGGTAATTCTACGCTATCGAACCGATGTTGACGACCCAACGGGACTTAGAGCTTATAAAAAACCAGATATAAACTTTTATTGCACAAGTTACACGGAAATGATCAATATGAATGACATAAATGACGTATTTGAACCACCATTCACGCGAAGCATTCCATACGATACTTTGAAAGAATATTTAAATCAAGATGATCCACCGTTTAATGATCCAAAAATTCCATCACACATACAAGAAACAGAACGACACGTTCAATTGCTAGCTAGCGTTTCCAAACGAGTTATACCGGAAAATGTAGAGGCTGTTATGGCGACGACATTAGAGAGCCGTGCGAAATTGCCCAGACTTGAAAGCAAAAAAGACTTCAAACAGTAATTTTTTATTTTTTCTTTTCTATTACTAAGTTAAATTATTTTTTTATTTACATTTGTTCTGACTAAATAAATTTCTAAGGAGAAAAAATAAATAAAATAATAAAAATAAATAAAATAAATAAAAAATAATAAAATAAAGTGCCAAAAATGGTGATTTTTTAAAATGTTTGTATGGGGAACCCCCCACGGGAGTTCCAGGGGGTATGCCACTGGCATGGGTGGATCGGCCCTCCAAAGTTAGTGGGGGTCGGTCATACATTTGGACTCGATTGGGGCACTCTAAATGGGTCAAAGTGTGATTTTTCAAAACTTGACCCTACGGGACAAAAGTCAACAGTTGGGGGTAGTAGAATTCGTTTTAGAGGTATGGTTCCTTCGGCAAAGTTTCTTATTTTGATCCCTAGAATACGACTTTCCCTGAGCCATGGGCGATTTTTTCCCTCCCCACAAATCGACCCGGCCTAATATATATATATATATATATATATCCTGCACTAATAGTATTTTTGCCTTTAACAGTGGAAAAACAAATTTTTTTCTTTAATAAAAATTTAAAAATTAATGGAAAATGCATTGTATCATTTTATTAGCAACCCAAATAGAAATGGACAAACTATGACCGATTTTTATTAGTAATCAGCTACTAAATTCATATTTTATTTAATTTTAACTAACATACTGTTCTCGATAATTGTGGCCTCAGTTAAATTAGTTAGGAATAAAGTTAGTAACATTCAACTTAATTTATCAACTGAGACTCAGTAAAGGGTATTTCACCTGAGACTCAGTTAAAAATTAAGTTGTTGGTAACTGAGTAATTTTTTCGGTGTACCTTTTTCCAAAAAAAGTACCTTTTTCCAAAAAAAGTACATTTTTCCAAAAAAAGTACCTTTTTCCAAAAAAAGTACCCTTTTCCAAAAAAAGTACCTTTTTCCAAAAAAAGTTCCTTTTTCCAAAAAAAATACCTTTTTTACAAAAAAAGTACCTTTTTCCAAAAAAAGTACCTTTTTCCAAAAAAATTACCTTTTTCCAAAAAAAAATCCTTTTTCCAAAAAAGTACCTTTTCCAAAAAAAGTACCTTTTTTAAAAAAAGTACCTTTTTCCAAAAAATGTTCCTTTTTCTAAAAAAATGTACCTTTTCCAAAAAAAAAGTACCTTTTCCAAAAAAGTACCTTTTCCCAAAAAACATACATTTTTCCAAAAAAATACCTTTTTCAAAAAAAGTACCTTTTCCCAAAAAACATACATTTTTCCAAAAAAATACCTTTTTCAAAAAAAGTACCTTTTCCAAAAAAAAGTACCTTTTCCCAAAAAAAGTACCTTTTTCTAAAAAAATTTTCCTTTTCCCAAAAAACATACATTTTTTCAAAAAAATACCTTTTTCAAAAGAAGTAACTTTTCCAAAAAAAAGTACCTTTTCCCAAAAAAAAGTACCTTTTTCTAAAAAAATTTTCTTTTCCCAAAAGAAGTACCTTTTCCAAAAAACATACATTTTTCCAAAAAAACACCTTTTTAAAAAAATTCCCTTTCCAAAAAAAGTACAAATAAAGTACTTTGTAAAAACAAAGTATCTTTTTCCAAAAAATTTCGTTTTTCCAAAAAGTACCATTTAAAATAATACATTTATAATTTCAAAAAAACTACGTTTTTTCCTCCCCCCACGGATATCTCCACTAAAACAAGGTTTCTTGATATTCGGCATAGACGTGCGCTAAGACGGGATTTTTGGAAATTCCTACCGGAACGGGCAAAAAGGGGAAAAGTCTCCCCATAAACAGTCTCACAAATTGGAAAAGTGCCTGCCCAAACCACTGGAGGTAAGAAGTTGAAATTTGGTATAAAGGTTCCTCCAATGTAGTAGACATCGACTAAGTTTGTATTTTTGGAAGTCCCTACAGGATATCCCAAAAGGAAACTCGGTATGTGAGTTCCTCCTTCTGTGTAGGCGTCCGCTTAGACGGAATTTTTGAAATTCCTATCGGGAGGGGAAATAAGGTAAAAGTCTCCTCCTGACGGCTTGCCCAATCCCTTTTGGCCAACCTAAAATTTTAAATATGTATTCCTTGGAGTAGGACTAACTCACCGGCAACGTAATTTTTCTATTTTGGAACAGGAACATAGTAAAAATGGTGGTTGAAAGGGAAAAATGTCCCCACTAACGGCCTGCCCAAACCGCTTAGGCAATGCAGTTGAAATTTGGTATGAATGTTCCTCATCCACCGCAGATAGCCGCGAAGATGGAATTTTTGTAAATTCCTAAAGGGAGGGGCAAAAAGAAGAAAAGCCTCACCTTGGGGGCCTGTAAAAACCCCTTCGGCTAGAAACCTGAAGCTTAAAATGTGGGTCCCTGGAGTAGGGGCTAACTTATTAGAAAGATACTTTTTTGAATTTTGGACAGGGTCGTTATAAAATGGGGGTTCAAAAAGGGAAAGTTGCCCTTTAACGACCTTTCCAAACTGCTGGAACTAGGAAGCTGAAATTCGGTACTTAGGTTCCTCTTCCAGCCTAATTCGAACCGGGAGGGACAAAAAAAGAACAAGTGTCCCCCTTGACAGCCTGCTCAAACTGCTGGAACTAGGAAGCTGAAATTCCCTGTCGATGGATTTTCGGAAATTCCTACCGAGAGGGGCACAAATAGTAAAAGTTGGCTAGAAACCTGAAATGTAAAACATATGTTACTTGGAGTATGGGCTCACTTACCGGGAAGGTGCTTTTTGGACAGGGACATTGCAAAAATGGGGATTAATGAAGCGAAAAGTGCCGCTTAAAGGCCTGCCCAAACCGATTGAGGTAGGAAGTTGAAATTTGGTATTAAAGTTCCTCCTCTATTGTAGACATCCGCTAAGATGAGATTTTTGGAAATTTCTACAGGTAGGGTCAAAAACAGGAAAAGTCTCCCCCTTAACGGCCTGGCCAAACTGCTGGAACAAGGGAGCTTAAATTCGGTATTTGGGTTCCTTCTCCAACGTTGACGTCCCCTAAGATGGTATTTTTGGAAATTCATACCGGGAGGGGTAAAAATGGAAAAAACTTTCCCCTTGACGGCCTGGCCAAACTGCTGGATATAGAGACCTAAAATTATGTATGTAGTAGGTTCCTCCTCCAACGCAGACGTCCTCTAAGACGGAATTTTTGGAAATTCCTACCGGGAGGGGTTAACACGGAATAATTCTTCCCCTTGATGGCCTAACCGAACCCTTCGGCTAGAAACCTGTAATATATAATATGTTTTCCTTGGAGTATGGGCTAACTTATCGACAAGGCATTTCTAGGACTTTGGACAGGAACGTGGTAAAAATGGTGGTTCAAAAGGGGAAAATTGCCCCCCCCCCCTTAATGTCTGCGTCTTTAGCTAGAAACCTAAAACTTAAAGAACAAGTGTATATGAAACACTAAAATTAAGAAACTAAATTGGAAACGAGTGGAATTGAAACACTACACAAGTGGAATGAAATGGATATAAACGTTGAACGAGTGGAATTGAAATTATAGACTAGACAATGCAAATGGATTGGAAGAGGGAATTACCTGTTCAAACACTATCCACGGAATATGAAACTTATGTGGCATTGAAACATACTCTCCAAAAAGTTAAACAAATTTTCTAAAAGAGTAAAAACCTTAGAAAAGGAATGGAACTTATATATTCCGATATTTAAACTTCATGTAAGCACCGGTGGAAGAAACCGAAGCAGTAAATTTTCCAACTGAATTTGTGAATTTACTAAAATTGCCAGGTCTTCCTTTGCATAAACTGGAATTAAAAAAAAAAACTTTAAGGCACGCTAACAACCCTGCTTTACGTTATTTATTTTCATTCAAAACACAAATGAACAAAACTACTTACGGGTCTATCTACCTAAGTTCGCACTTTACCAAATTATCTTAACATACACACGTATATTGCAATTTATTATGGATTCATTACTAACAATCCACTTTCATGAGAAAAAGTGATCAAGTATTTATTTATTTTAAACCCATTGTTGTGCAGAATTATTTATTTGTGGTGACTGGGTGAAGGCTTTTACTATATAAAAACTGTACTTTAAATAAAAAGCGAATTTAAAAAAAATTGTCGGGGGGGGCACAGCCCCACCCCCTAAAATTTAAGGCACGCTAATAGTTTTTGAAATTTTAATTCTGAATATTTCGTACTATTTTTAATTTAAAAGCAATAAGGGGACCTAAATCGATATACCTGATTCAACTAAAGCAGTTAAAAACTATTTTAAACCTCTTTGCCTTTTGTATGCATCATTTAATTTTTGATTTTTAACCAAATCGATCGAAATCAACATCGATCGTTTTCCACCAATGCCAGAATTTAAAAGAGAAAAAAGTAAAAGCTTGATCCTTAATAACTTTGTTGTTTGATTGGTTAAAACGTCGAGTTATATCTTGTGGGTTAATTGGTATAAAAATCTTAAAGTCATTTCAAATACTTTTCCAATGGTACGGGTACTGTCCAAATACGGTTATAAATCACGGAGTTATGATATATGTAACTGCCGAGATAGGTACGACCGACAAAAAAAATTGTTTTTGAATCACAATAAAAAGTTTTACCTGTAGTAAATATTTGGATCCGATTTAAATTGTTTTTATATGTTTATACACTCAGGGAATTATGTAGGTAAAACCAACTGCAAATGACAGTTAAAATAACTGCATTTGCACTTAAAAAGGTGTAGACTACATTTGCAGTTAAATTAACTGCAATATGAAGTCATTTTTAACTGTTAAAAATCAACCGACAAATGTAGTAAAAACAACTACAAATGAAATTGAAACAACATACATGCAAATTATTGTAAAACTGTACAAACAACTTGCAAATTAATTAAAAAAACATAAATAAATTTTTTTTTTTTAATTATTAATTTAATAAAAAAAAACAAATTTATGTAAACACTATTAACTTAATTTTATTCTATAATAAATTTAAAATTGAGAAATCAAAATTTACACTTAATGTCACTTTTTTCACTATTAAGATATTGTTGTACATGTCCGTCGTGAGGGATGAAATATGCTGTTGTTTGGCTTCCTTTTTTTCTCCAGGTAGAAAGGGATGAGAATATAAAAGAACTGAAAGAAAATAAATACAATATTTTTTTAACATTCCCCGTAAATAAATTTATATTATAAAACTTACCTTATTATTTTAGTAATTTAATAAAAAATATATAACCTTTTCCGTATTACGCGTGCTCACTCTTTGGCGTTGTTTTATGACTAAGACAAGAGAAAACATGTTATACTCATATTCTTTCACTAGAAATTTATAAACAAGTGATTCATACACATACTTGTGTTTGCTTCGTGTATGTGCATACACACTTGAAAATTTAAGTATTTGTAAATCAAATTCAAAATAACTGCATAAAATAAATGTTACTACAATGTAGTAATTTTTGTAGTTTGTTTAAAAAAATAACTGTCAAAAACATTGAAAAATTTTGTTCTAAGTAAATTAACTACAATTGTAGTTAAAATAACTACACTCAGAAAAGTTCTGCAGTTACTACATGACAGTTATTTGTGTAGTAATGCGGTTGTAGTTATTTTAACTACAATTGTAGTTAACTTACTTAGAGCAAAATATTTCAATGTTTTTGACAGTTATTTTTTCAAACTAACTACAAAAACTACCACATTGTAGTAACATTTATTTTATGCAGTTATTTTGAATTTTTTTTACAAATACTTATATTTTCAAGTGTGTGTGCACACACACGAAGCAATCAGGAGCATGTGTAAACAAGCGCGTCTGTTTAGAAATTTCTAGTGAAAGAATATGAGTAGAACATGTTTTCTCTTGTCTTAGTCATAAACCAACGCCAAAGAGTGAGGACGCGTAATACGGAAAAGTTTATATATTTTTTATTAAGTTATTAAAATAATAAGGTAAGTTTTATAATATAAATTTATTTACGGGATTATTAAAAATTATTGTATTTATTTTCTTTCAGTTCTTTTATATTCTCATCTCTTTCTACCTGGAGAAAAAAAGGAAGCCAAACAACGCCATATTTCATCCCTCACAGACGGACATCTACAACAATATGTTACTAGTGAAAAATAAAAGTGACATTAGTGTAAATTTTGATTTCTCAATTTTAAATAGAATAAAATTAAGTTAGGTGTGTCTACATAAATTTGTTTTTTATTAAATTAATAATTTTTAAAATAATTTTTATTTATGTTTTTTAACTACATTTGTAGTTGTTTATACAGTTTTACAATAATTTGCATTTATGTTGTTTCAATTGAATTTGTAGTTGTTTTTACTACATTTGTCAGTTGATTTTTAACAGTTAAAAATAACTTCATATTGCAGTTAATTTAACTGCAAATGTAGTCTACACCTTTTTAAGTGCAAATGCAGTTATTTTAACTGTCATTTGCAGTTGATTTTACCTACATAATTCCCTGAGTGTACAACCGCATTACTACATAAATAACTGTCATGTAGTAACTGCAGAACTTTTCTGAGTGTATATGTTTACTGACCACCAGTTATGGGTCATATTTTCAAGGAGCAATTCCAGAAAAAACTGATAACGTACTAGTATGATACATTAAATTGTTCGTAAGAGGACTGCTTACCAGTTCCTGTTTTTAGAATTCTGGCGAAAGTTGTTGGTGTTCCAACAAACGAGATTTTGTTGGACCACCAGTTATGGGTCATATTTTCAAGGAGCTGTCAAATAACTTTGGGACTCTAACGTCCCAGTGGGATATGACATTGGCAACGCTAAAAGGTGGGGATGCCACCCCAGAGTCGGTAGAGTTGCGGGGTTCACCAATGTCATAGCCACAAGTTACTGAGCAAAAAAATAAAATATCTATAATAATACAAAAAAATAAAATTTCATATCCGGTCGAGGGTGAATATAAAAAACTATTCCTATTGTTTTCCCGCTATTGTTTTTGCCTCCCCACAAATCGACCCGGCCTAATCTTCTATATATAAAAGAATAACGTGACTGACTGACTGACTCAACATCGCCCAGCCCAAACCGCTGAAGCTAGGAAGTTGAAATTTGGTATGTAGGTTCCTCTTTCGGGGTAGACGTCCACTAAGACGGGATTTTTGGAAATTCCTACCGGAACGGGCAAAAAGGGGGAAAGTGTCCCCCTTGACGGCCTGCCAAAACCCCTTTGGCTAGAAAGCTGAAATTTAAGATATGTGTTCCTTGGAGTAGGGGCTAACTTTTCTGGAAAGTACTTTCTAGAATTTTGGACAGGGACGTTGTAAAAATGGGGGTTAAAAAGGGGAAAAAGGCCCCCCCTTGACGGCCTGCCCAAACCGCTGGAGGTAAGAAGTTGAAATTTGGTATAAAAGTTCCTCCACTATCGTAGACATCCACCAAGACGGGAGTTTTGGAAATTTTTACAGGGACGGGCAAAACGGGGAAAAAGTCTCCCCCTTGACGGCCTGCTCAAACTGCTGGAGCTATGAAGTTGAAATTTGGTATGTAGGTTCCTCGACCGGTGTAGACGTCCGTTGAGACGGCATTTTTGGAAATTCTTATCGGGAGGGGCAAAAAGGGGACAAAAAAAGTACCTTTTTCCAAAAAAGTACCTTTTCCCAAAAAAAGTACCTTTTCCCAAAATAAGTACCTTTTTCCAAAAAAGTACCTTTTTCCAAAAAAAGTACCTTTTTCCAAAAAAAGTACCTTTTTCCAAAAAAAGTACCTTTTTCCAAAAAAAAGTACCTTTTTCCAAAAAAAGTACCTTTTTCCAAAAAAAAGTACCTTTTTCCAAAAAAAGTACCTTTTTTCAAAAGAAGTACCTTTTTCCAAAAAAGTACCTTTTTCCAAAAAAAAAGTACCTTTTTCCAAAAAAGTACCTTTTTCCAAAAAAAGTACCTTTTTCTAAAAAAAGTACCTTTTTCCAAAAAAAGGACCTTTTTCCAAAAAAAATTCCTTTTTCCAAAAAAGTACCTTTTTCCAAAAAAAGTACCTTTTTTAAAAAAAGTATCTTTTTCCAAAAAATGTACCTTTTTCTAAAAAAATGTACCTTTTCCAAAAAAAAAGTACCTTTTCCCAAAAACATACATTTTTCCAAAAAAAATAACTTATTCAAAAAAAGTTCCTTTTCCAAAAAAAAGTACCTTTTCCCAAAAAAAGTACCTTTTTCTAAAAAAATGTTCCTTTTCCCAAAAAATATACATTTTTTCAAAAAAATACCTTTTTCAAAAAAAGTACCTTTTCCAAAAAAAAGTACCTTTTCCCAAAAAAAAGTACCTTTTTCTAAAAAAATTTTCCTTTTCCAAAAGAAGTACCTTTTCCAAAAAAAGTACCTTTTTCCAAAAAACATAAATTTTTCCAAAAAAAACAACTTTTTAAAAAAAAATACCTTTTGCAAAAAAAGTACAAATAAAGTACTTTGTAAAAACAAAGTATCTTTTTCCAAAAAATTTCGTTTTTCCAAAAAGTACCATTTAAAATAATATATAATTTCAAAAAAACTACTTTTTTTCCTCCCCCCACGGATATCTCCACTAAAACAAGGTTTCTTGATATTCGGCATAGACGTGCGCTAAGACGGGATTTTTGGAAATTCCTACCGGAACGGGCAAAAAGGGGAAAAGTCTCCCCATAAACAGTCTCACAAATTGGAAAAGTGCCTGCCCAAACCACTGGAGGTAAGAAGTTAAAATTTGGTATAAAGGTTCCTCCACTGTAGTAGACATCGACTAAGTTTGTATTTTTGGAATTCCCTACAGGATATCCCAAAAGGAAACTCGGTATGTGAGTTCCTGCTTCTGTGTAGGCGTCCGCTTAGACGGAATTTTTGAAATTCCTATCGGGAGGGAAATAAGGTAAAAGTCTCCTCCTGCCGGCTTGCCCAATCCCTTTTGGCCAACCTAAAATTTTAAATATGTATTCCTTGGAGTAGGACTAATTCACCGGCAACGTAATTTTTCTATTTTGGAACAGGAACATAGTAAAAATGGTGGTTGAAAGGGAAAAATGTCCCCACTAACGGCCTGCCCAAACCGCTTAGGCAATGCAGTTGAAATTTGGTATGAATGTTCCTCGTCCATCGCAGATAGCCGCGAAGATGGAATTTTTGTAAATTCCTAAAGGGAGGGGCAAAAAAAAAAAAAAGCCTCACCTTGGGGGCCGGTAAAAACCCCTTCGGCTAGAAACCTGAAGCTTAAAATGTGGGTCCCTGGAGTGAGGGCTAACTTATTAGAAAGATACTTTTTTGAATTTTGGACAGGGTCGTTATAAAATGGGGGCTCAAAAAGGGAAAGTTGCCCCTTAACGACCTGTCCAAACTGCTGGAACTAGGAAGCTGAAATTCGGTACTTAAGTTCCTCTCAGCCTACTCAAACTGCTGGAACTAGGAAGCTGGAATTCCCTGTCGATGGATTTTCGGAAATTCCTACCGAGAGGGGCACAAATAGTAAAAGTTGGCTAGAAACCTGAAATGTAAAACATATGTTACTTGGAGTATGTGCTCACTTACCGACAAGGTGCTTTTTGGACAGGGACATTGCAAAAATGGGGATTAATGAAGCGAAAAGTGCCGCTTAAAGGCCTGCCCAAACCGCTGGAGGTAGGAAGTTGAAATTTGGTATTAAAGTTCCTCCTCTATTGTAGACATCCGCTAAGATGAGATTTTTGGAAATTTCTACAGGTAGGGTCAAAAACAGGAAAAGTCTCCCCCTTAACGGCCTGGCCAAACTGCTGGAACAAGGGATCTTAAATTGGGTTCCTTCTCCAACGTTGACGTCCCCTAAGATGGTATTTTTGGAAATTCATACCGGGAGGGGTAAATAGGGAAAAAACTTCCCCCTTGACGGCCTGGCCAAACTGCTGGATATAGAGACCTAAAATTATGTATTTTTTGTATATTTTGTGTATTTTTGGAAATTCCTACCGGGAGGGGTAAAAACGGAATAATTCTCCCCCTTGATGGCCTAACCGAACCCTTCGGCTAGAAACCTGTAATATATAATATGTTTTCCTTGGAGTATGGGCTAACTTATCGACAAGGCATTTCTAGGACTTTGGACAGGAACGTGGTAAAAATGGTGGTTCAAAAAGGGAAAATTGCCCCCCCCCCCTTAACGTCTACGTCTTTAGCTAGAAACCTAAAACTTAAAGAACAAGTGTATATGAAACACTAAAATTAAGAAACTAAATAGAAAACGAGTGGGATTGAAACACTACACAAGTGGAATGAAATGGATATAAACGTTGAACGAGTGGAATTGAAATTATAGACAATGCAAATGGATTGGAAGAGGGAATTACCTGTTCAAACACTATCAACGGAATATGAAACTTATGTAGCATTGAAACATACTCCCCAAAAAGTTAAACAAATTTTCTGAAAGAGAAAAAACCTTAGAAAAGGAATGGAACTTATATATTCCGATATTTAAACTTCATGTAACGAAGCACCGGTGGAAGAAACCGACGCAGTAAATTTTCCAACTGAATTTGTGAATTTACTTGAATTGCCAGGTCTACCTTTACATAAACTGGAATTAAAAAAAAAAAACTTTAAGACACGCTAACAACGTAGCTTTGCCCGCTATTTTTAATATTATAAAATGCTTTCCAACCCTGCTTTACGTTATTTATTTTCATTCAAAACACAAATGAACAAAACTACTTACGGGTCTATCTACCTAAGTTCGCACTTTACCAAATTATCTTAACATACACTCGTATATTGCAATTTATTATGGATTCATTACTAACAATCCACTTTCATGAGAAAAAGTGATCAAATATTTATTTATTTTAAACCCATTGTTGTGAGAATTATTTATTTGTGGTGGCTGGGTGAAGGCTTTAAATAAAAAAACTTTAAATAAAAAAACGAATTTAATAAAAATTGTGGGGGGCGCAGCCCCCCGGGGGGGAGGGCGCAGCCCCCCCCCCTTAACCTTTAAGGCACGCTAACAACGTAGCGGGCTGCGCCCGCTAGTCTCTATATATAAAAGAATAACGTGACTGACTGACTGATTGACTGACTGACTGACTGACTCAACATCGCCCAGCCCAAACCGCTGAAGCTAGGAAGTTGAAATTTGGTATGTAGGTTCCTCTTTCGGGGTACACGTCCGCTAAGACGGGATTTTTGGAAATTCCTACCGGAACGGGCAAAAAGGGGGAAAGTGTCCCCCTTGACGGCCTGCCAAAACCCCTTTGGCTAGAAAGCTGAAATTTAAGATATGTGTTCCTCGGAGTAGGGGCTAACTTTTCTGGAAAGTACTTTCTAGAATTTTGGACAGGGACGTTGTAAAAATGGGGATTAAAAAGGGGAAAAAGGCCCCCCTTGACGGCCTGCCCAAACCGCTGGAGGTAGGAAGTTGAAATTTGGTATAAAGGTTCCTCCACTATCGTAGACATCCACCAAGACGGGAGTTTTGGAAATTTTTACAGGGACGGGCAAAAAGGGGAAAAAGTCTCCCCCTTGACGGCCTGCTCAAACTGCTGGAGCTATGAAGTTGAAATTTGGTATGTAGGTTCCTCGACCGGTGTAGACGGCCGTTGAGACGGCATTTTTGGAAATTCTTATCGGGAGGGGCAAAAAGGGGACAAAAAAAGTACCTTTTTCCAAAAAAGTACCTTTTCCCAAAAAAAGTACCTTTTTCCCAAAAAAGTACCTTTTTCCAAAAAAAGTACCTTTTTCCAAAAAAAGTACCTTTTTCCAATAAAAGTACCTTTTTCCAAAAAAGTACCTTTTTCCAAAAAAAGTACCTTTTTCCAAAAAAAGTACCTTTTTCCAAAAAAAAGTACCTTTTTCCAAAAAAAGTACCTTTTCCGAAAAAAGTACCTTTTTCCAAAAAAAGTACCTTTTTCCAAAAAAAGTACCTTTTTCCAAAAAAAAAATTCCTTTTTCAAAAAAAGTACCTTTTTTCAAAAAAGTACCTTTTTCCAAAAAAAGTACCTTTTTAAAAAAAGTACCTTTTTCCAAAAAATGTACCTTTTTCCAAAAAATGTACCTTTTTCTAAAAAAATGTACCTTTTCCAAAAAAAGTACCTATTCCAAAAAAACACTTTTTCTATAGTTTCCTTTTATTTTTTTAAATTTTTGTTTTCAAATTATATTTGTATGTTTTTATTTGTCATTTTTACAAAACATTTTTTATTGTAAATGAACAACAACAAATGTATCACTATTTGATCAAAAGTAGCAAACATTTTTTACGCTACCAAAATGTGACAGCGCTACCTGAGCGCTCAGACTGAGCGAATTGTGATCAGGCCGTTCAGCAGATAGTTGTACAACTGTTGTAGAACTGTTGTCTATTATGTTGTATCTGCCGAACGCACCCAATGTAAAATAACAAAAAACGTGAAAAAGTGGTATTTTTAATTAATTATTTTTATTGTTTTTAAGCAATTTTAATTAAATTGTAAAGTGCACTTGTGTTATTGTTATTATTATTATTCTTTTTATTCAGTCTATGGAACATCATTTCCTTACAGACTATGATTAAACTATAAAATAATTATAAATAGTAATTAATATTGTACATGTTTTAAGATATATGTAGGCTTTTGAAAGAACAAGAACGGACGCACTTTTACATTAGTAGGCCACAAGGAAGGCTCAAACAGATTATCATATAATTCAGCGGAGATCCCAATTTTAAAAGAAACACTCCTCAATGTGTTCGGCTCAGTTTCCTTTCTAACCAATATAAAACATTTTAGATGGGTTTTGCCAATATTAGCACCTTTTGCAACATAATTCAGGATTTATTCTGCTTTTACGCTGGGCTTAAATGAGGAAATATGCGCCCATTTTTTATTAGCGATAACTTCTAAGTCCTTGGAATTATTTTTTCCAAACACCACAGGCTTACGTTTCTTTTTTTTGTAGTTAACATTAGTCCATCCAGTATTGTTAACTGGGATATTACTTTCTGCTTGAGAGTATGCAGTTGAAGCTGAGCTAACCAGTGTCGCCAACTCTTGAAGGCAGGAAAGCACCGTGAGCATTGTGAAAACGGGTAAAAAGGGTAAAAATTTACCAAAAATGGGGTAAAAAAGCACGATGTTAATTTTTTGAAAAATTTAAGTCCAGAATTTGAAAACACATTTCAGTTTTGTAAAATGGTGAAAAAAAGGTTCAAAAATAACTAAAAAAAGGGGTAAAAAGCACCAAACTAATATTTAAAAATTTTGAAGTTTAAATATAACGAAGTTGCTATTTAAAATTGTACTACAAACACTGGAAAAAATGTATTTTTTGTATAGTTCGTATTATTTTTTCAACTTTGACAGAAAATTGAAGAAAAATTAAAAAAAACGCGAACAAATACCAAAAATATAAACTGTACAAAAAGCACTAAAAGCACTGCCAGAAATTTGAAAAAGTACTGTAAATACCCGCTTTTTTAAAACGGGTATTTGTAAAAAATCACCGGGTACGAGAAGGAAAAAAGCACCAAAAAATACCCGAAAAGCACTGAAATGGCAACACTGGAGCTAACAGTATTGTCAGAGTTTTGAGAACAACAGATCCTAGCTCTCCGTACACGCACATTAGAATTTAATACATCATTTGGCAATAACAATAACAGCTATAAGATCATTTGGTTTAATAGTAGCAATAACATTATTTGGTTTAATAGTAGCAATAACATCATTAGGAATATCATCATCATCATGTAGAGAAAGACTAATGCTAGCTCTTCGTATTCGCTTATTCGAATTTAAAACATTATTACTTGGTTCAGTAGTATCAACAACATCATTACGAAAAGCAGAACTTGAAGAAAAGGAATCAATCAGAGTTGAACGACCTTTTTGTTGTAAATCATTATTTTTTGAATTTAAGCTTGACTCAGCATGTATTTTTTTATTTTTAAAAGAAGCACTCTCAACTGCATTGTTTTTGTATATACAGGCATTGAATAACGTTTTTAATTCTCTTACTTCATTTGACAAACTTGTTATCATAGCAATTAAATTATTAGATCCTTTAGCGCATTTATTGCAGTTATAAACAATATTATTTGATGAAATTAAAACATTAAAATCACGATCACTATTGACACCAGAACACCCTTTATGGAATAGACCACTGCATGTTATGCATCTAATAAATATACTACCAACAGCTCTAAAGCGACTAACACAAGCAGTATTAGACTGCATTAGGAAGAAAAAATAAAAATGAACTTGTTTAAGCGACAATCACTACTGTTCTCTGCATTAATTTTTTTTGGAAAAAGGTACTTTTTTTGGAAAAAGGTACTTTTTTTGGAAAAAGGTACTTTTTTTTGGAAAAAGGTACTTTTTTTGGAAAAAGGTACTTTTTTTGGAAAAAGGTACTTTTTTGGAAAAAGGTACTTTTATTGGAAAAAGGTACTTTTTTTGGAAAAAGGTACTTTTTTTGGAAAAAGGTACTTTTTTGGGAAAAAGGTACTTTTTTTGGGAAAAGGTAGAGGACGTCTGCGTTGGAGGAGGAACCTACTACATACATAATTTTAGGTCTCTATATCCAGCAGTTTGGCCAGGCCGTCAAGGGGGAAGTTTTTTCCCTTTTTACCCCTCCCGGTATGAATTTCCAAAAATACCATCTTAGGGGACGTCAACGTTGGAGAAGGAACCCAAATACCGAATTTAAGCTCCCTTGTTCCAGCAGTTTGGCCAGGCCGTTAAGGGGAGACTTTTCCTGTTTTTGACTCTACCTGTAGAAATTTCCAAATATCTCATCTTAGCGGATGTCTACAATAGAGGAGGAACTTTAACACCAAATTTCGACTTCCTACCTCCAGCGGTTTGGGCAGGCCTTTAAGCGGCACTTTTCGCCCGTCTTAGCGCACGTCTATGCCGAATATCAAGAAACCTTGTTTTAGTGGAGATATCCGTGGGGGGAGGAAAAAAAGTAGTTTTTTTGAAATTATATATTATTTTAAATGGTACTTTTTGGAAAAACGAAATTTTTTGGAAAAAGATACTTTGTTTTTACAAAGTACTTTATTTGTACTTTTTTTGGAAAAGGTATTTTTTTTAAAAAGGTGTTTTTTTTGGAAAAATGTATGTTTTTTGGAAAAAGGTACTTTTTTGGAAAAGGTACTTCTTTTGGAAAAGGAACATTTTTTTAGAAAAAGGTACCTATTTTTGGGAAAAGGTACTTTTTTTGGAAAAGGTACTTTTTTGAAAAAGGTATTTTTTTGAAAAAATTTATGTTTTTTGGGAAAAGGAAAATTTTTTTAGAAAAAGGTACTTTTTTGGGAAAAGGTACTTTTTTTGGAAAAGGTACTTTTTTTGAAAAAGGTATTTTTTGGAAAAATGTATGTTTTTTGGGAAAAGGTACTTTTTTTGGAATAGGTACTTTTTTTGGAAAAGGTACATTTTTTTAGAAAAAGGTACATTTTTTGGAAAAAGGTACATTTTTCCAAAAAAAGTACCTTTTTCCAAAAAAAAAATTCCTTTTTCAAAAAAAGTACCTTTTTTCAAAAAAGTACCTTTTTCCAAAAAAAGTACCTTTTTAAAAAAAGTACCTTTTTCCAAAAAATGTACCTTTTTCCAAAAAATGTACCTTTTTCTAAAAAAATGTACCTTTTCCAAAAAAAGTACCTATTCCAAAAAAAGTACCTTTTCCCAAAAAACATACATTTTTCCAAAAAATACCTTTTTCAAAAAAAGTACCTTTTCCAAAAAAAGTACCTTTTCCCAAAAAAGTACCTTTTTCTAAAAAAATTTTCCTTTTCCCAAAAAACATAAATTTTTTCAAAAAAATACCTTTTTCAAAAAAGTACCTTTTCCAAAAAAAGTACCTTTTCCCAAAAATAGGTACCTTTTTCTAAAAAAATGTTCCTTTTCCAAAAGAAGTACCTTTTCCAAAAAAGTACCTTTTTCCAAAAAACATACATTTTTCCAAAAAAAACACCTTTTTAAAAAAAATACCTTTTCCAAAAAAAGTACAAATAAAGTACTTTGTAAAAACAAAGTATCTTTTTCCAAAAAATTTCGTTTTTCCAAAAAGTACCATTTAAAATAATATATAATTTCAAAAAAACTACTTTTTTTCCTCCCCCCACGGATATCTCCACTAAAACAAGGTTTCTTGATATTCGGCATAGACGTGCGCTAAGACGGGCGAAAAGTGCCGCTTAAAGGCCTGCCCAAACCGCTGGAGGTAGGAAGTCGAAATTTGGTGTTAAAGTTCCTCCTCTATTGTAGACATCCGCTAAGATGAGATATTTGGAAATTTCTACAGGTAGAGTCAAAAACAGGAAAAGTCTCCCCTTAACGGCCTGGCCAAACTGCTGGAACAAGGGAGCTTAAATTCGGTATTTGGGTTCCTTCTCCAACGTTGACGTCCCCTAAGATGGTATTTTTGGAAATTCATACCGGGAGGGGTAAAAAGGGAAAAAACTTCCCCCTTGACGGCCTGGCCAAACTGCTGGATATAGAGACCTAAAATTATGTATGTAGTAGGTTCCTCCTCCAACGCAGACGTCCTCTACCTTTTCCCAAAAAAAGTACCTTTTTCCCAAAAAAGTACCTTTTTCCAAAAAAAGTACCTTTTTCCAATAAAAGTACCTTTTTCCAAAAAAGTACCTTTTTCCAAAAAAAGTACCTTTTTCCAAAAAAAGTACCTTTTTCCAAAAAAAAGTACCTTTTTCCAAAAAAAGTACCTTTTTCCAAAAAAAGTACCTTTTTCCAAAAAAAATTAATGCAGAGAACAGTAGTGATTGTCGCTTAAACAAGTTCATTTTTATTTTTTCTTCCTAATGCAGTCTAATACTGCTTGTGTTAGTCGCTTTAGAGCTGTTGGTAGTATATTTATTAGATGCATAACATGCAGTGGTCTATTCCATAAAGGGTGTTCTGTTGTCAATAGTGATCGTGATTTTAATGTTTTAATTTCATCAAATAATATTGTTTATAACTGCAATAAATGCGCTAAAGGATCTAATAATTTAATTGCTATGATAACAAGTTTGTCAAATGAAGTAAGAGAATTAAAAACGTTATTCAATGCCTGTATATACAAAAACAATGCAGTTGAGAGTGCTTCTTTTAAAAATAAAAAAATACATGCTGAGTCAAGCTTAAATTCAAAAAATAATGATTTACAACAAAAAGGTCGTTCAACTCTGATTGATTCCTTTTCTTCAAGTTCTGCTTTTCGTAATGATGTTGTTGATACTACTGAACCAAGTAATAATGTTTTAAATTCGAATAAGCGAATACGAAGAGCTAGCATTAGTCTTTCTCTACATGATGATGATGATATTCCTAATGATGTTATTGCTACTATTAAACCAAATAATGTTATAGCTACTATTAAACCAAATGATCTTATAGCTGTTATTGTTATTGCCAAATGATGTATTAAATTCTAATGTGCGTGTACGGAGAGCTAGCATCTGTTGTTCTCAAAACTCTGACAATACTGTTAGCTCCAGTGTTGCCATTTCAGTGCTTTTCGGGTATTTTTTGGTGCTTTTTTCCTTCTCGTACCCGGTGATTTTTTACAAATACCCGTTTTAAAAAAGCGGGTATTTACAGTACTTTTTCAAATTTCTGGCAGTGCTTTTAGTGCTTTTTGTACAGTTTATATTTTTGGTATTTGTTCGCGTTTTTTTTAATTTTTCTTCAATTTTCTGTCAAAGTTGAAAAAATAATACGAACTATACAAAAAATACATTTTTTCCAGTGTTTGTAGTACAATTTTAAATAGCAACTTCGTTATATTTAAACTTCAAAATTTTTAAATATTAGTTTGGTGCTTTTTACCCCTTTTTTTAGTTATTTTTGAACCTTTTTTTCATCATTTTACAAAACTGAAATGTGTTTTCAAATTCTGGACTTAAATTTTTCAAAAAATTAACATCGTGCTTTTTTACCCCATTTTTGGTAAATTTTTACCCTTTTTACCCGTTTTCACAATGCTCACGGTGCTTTCCTGCCTTCAAGAGTTGGCGACACTGGTTAGCTCAGCTTCAACTGCATACTCTCAAGCAGAAAGTAATATCCCAGTTAACAATACTGGATGGACTAATGTTAACTACAAAAAAAAGAAACGTAAGCCTGTGGTGTTTGGAAAAAATAATTCCAAGGACTTAGAAGTTATCGCTAATAAAAAATGGGCGCATATTTCCTCATTTAAGCCCAGCGTAAAAGCAGAATAAATCCTGAATTATGTTGCAAAAGGTGCTAATATTGGCAAAACCCATCTAAAATGTTTTATATTGGTTAGAAAGGAAACTGAGCCGAACACATTGAGGAGTGTTTCTTTTAAAATTGGGATCTCCGCTGAATTATATGATAATCTGTTTGAGCCTTCCTTGTGGCCTACTAATGTAAAAGTGCGTCCGTTCTTGTTCTTTCAAAAGCCTACATATATCTTAAAACATGTACAATATTAATTACTATTTATAATTATTTTATAGTTTAATCATAGTCTGTAAGGAAATGATGTTCCATAGACTGAATAAAAAGAATAATAATAATAACAATAACACAAGTGCACTTTACAATTTAATTAAAATTGCTTAAAAACAATAAAAATAATTAATTAAAAATACCACTTTTTCACGTTTTTTGTTATTTTACATTGGGTGCGTTCGGCAGATACAACATAATAGACAACAGTTCTACAACAGTTGTACAACTATCTGCTGAACGGCCTGATCACAATTCGCTCAGTCTGAGCGCTCAGGTAGCGCTGTCACATTTTGGTAGCGTAAAAAATGTTTGCTACTTTTGATCAAATAGTGATACATTTGTTGTTGTTCATTTACAATAAAAAATGTTTTGTAAAAATGACAAATAAAAACATACAAATATAATTTGAAAACAAAAATTTAAAAAAATAAAAGGAAACTATAGAAAAAGTGTTTTTAAAAACAAAACAAAGAAAACATCGTTCGGCAGAGTAAGTAATCACAAAGCGTTACAAGCAGTGTTGCCATTTCAGTGCTTTTCGGGTATTTTTTGGTGCTTTTTTCCTTCCCGTACCCGGTGATTTCTTACAAATACCCGTTTATAAAAAGCGGGTATTTACAGTGCTTTTTCAGATTTCTGGCAGTGCTTTTTGTACAGTTTATATTTTTGGTATTTGTTCTCCTTTTTTCAATTTTTCTTGAATTTCCTGTCAAATTTGAAAAAATAATACGAAATATACAAAAAATACATTTTTTCACAATGTTTGTAGTACAATTTTAAATAACAACTTTGTTATATTTAAACTTCAAAATTTTGAAATATAAGTTTGGTGCTTTTTTACCCCTTTTTTGGTAATTTTTTGAACCTTTTTTACACGATTTGACAAAGTAAAATGTGTTTTTAAAATCTTTACTTAAATTTTTCAAAAAATTATTATCGTGCTTTTTTACCCCATTTTTGGTAAATTTTTACCCTTTTTACCCGTTTTCAAAATGCTCACGGTGCTTTCCTGCCTTCAAGAGTTGGCAACACTGGTTACAAGTCACCGGTATTAGTTTAAGGTTTCTCTGCCGAATGCTACCATTGAAACTCTCTTAAAACCAGTTCAGTTTTTCAGATGAGATGATAGTGCCTGCTGGTACAACCCAATGGCACTAATTAGATAATATAACAGATGCAAATGACATGTTAACTCCATCAGCGTTGCCAGAAAAGTTTGTGCTCATATCCCCATTTTAGAAGTTGAAATCCCCAAAAATCCCCAAAATAAATTTATAAATCCCCAAATATTTCCCCAATATAGTTTTTAATACGAATTTGAAATAAAAACAAATGTTTAAGGAAAATTCAATTTTATTTGTTATTCTTGTTATTCTCATATTATATTGGCAAGCTATCAACGTTGGCTTAAGTCATTCCCATATAAATTTGACATTAGCAATGTTGAAGTAACATCAAGTGTAAATTATTTTAACTGATTTAGAAAAAACTAGTAGAATTTATTTTTATACACCGATAAAATTTCCCAGTTAAAACCAAAATTTTTTTAATTAACTGAAAATAACAATTATCAACTAATTTTTCATTTAAATAAATTTGTTTCTCTTACCCTGTAAATTAATTTTGAAATTGTCAAATATTTTTCAAGCACAATAATAAAAACACAAACAAAATTGAATTTAATAATTTAAATAATGAAAATTGGAAAGCACGTGGAACCTATGCCTGGAACACAATATAATTTCTTGTAAATAAAACGCAGATAAAATATTGAAAGATAAGTTTAAAGTTTGATCCATATTTTATATTTCAAGAAAATAACATTTTTTTTTTCATCAGAGGAGAGAAATCTCAAGCAACTTTAATTTTTTGATGACGTAGTAAAAGTTTCAAGGAAAAGCTTATCAAATCGTGTGTAAAATTGAGATAAAAACTAATCAAAGTTTTTTTCATTCTTATTTCTAATGCAATTTTATTCTTATTTTTATAAAAATAAAATAAATTATGAAGTTCTTTTTAATAATATCAATATAATAGAAAATAACACATATTCTCAGTTAATAATTACTATGTACAAAGACCCTAAAATTTTAACTAAAAAATGGTTCCTGGTGACTGACTTTTCAGTTAAGTTCCCTAACTATTTTCAACTACCGACTTCGTTATATACAATTAATTTTATTAACTGAATCTTAGTAAGGGGTATTTCACTTGAGACTCAGTTGAAATTTTAGTGGCCAGTAACTGAGAAATTTTTTCGGTGTACTAAAAAACATATTTATCGGCCCTTCCACGATCGGTCAAAATCTGAACGTGGGATTTCTGATTTCAATCCTATTTTGCACCCTGGAACTCTATGTAACCACCTAAAGATTGCCGTTTTCATTTTCAAGAAATTCTTAAAAATTCCCGATTTGATTCGCGATTGTCTTTTTTAAAAAATGAAAAATTACAAAAGGAGTGTAAGTTCCAACATTTGTATTTTCTTTAAAATTCATCGGATCGTTTAATTGCATAGAATATTACTTCTACATTTTTTTTAATGTCAAAAAGGAATGCATTTTTCTAAAATTTGGCCACTCTCGATTCCAAAATATGGGATGTTTACTAAAAAGCAACACTATTTTTTTTCGTTACGGGGTTTAACTATTTACAAATTATGTAGGTTTTTTTAAAAAAATCAAAAAACAAGGTCCTTTATTGAGAGTGTAGGACAACTTTGCATGGTTTACACCAGGCACCATGAGTAGAGTGGTCTAAAACCATATTTTAGGTTATTTGACGTTTCCACGAGACATAAAATCAATGTTTAACCACGAATAATACATGCAAATCAACAAAAATTTTTGTGTTAATTTTATGTCTTGTGTAGACGTCAAGTTATATATTTTTCTTAATTTGTGTCTACACTATCCACAGATTTGTGCGAATAGAAAACAAACTTACAAAGACGACAAATTTTACTTGCTGCTTTCATTTTTGTAAATGTTTTGTCTTTTTTTCGCAGAGATTTAGTGAATTTGTAGACATGTGTAGTTTAATAACCGATCAGTGATTTTAATAGGCCAAGTTATAATATGGTTGTCGTTCCTTTTAAAATTCTATTATAGCCAACTTTAAAAAGTATTTTAACAAAATAATGTACATTAGAAAATTATATATTTTAATTTAAGATAAAATACAAAATATTCAAAATAGGCAGAAAACTGAAATCCCCAAAAATACTTAAGAACATGGGTAAAATCCCCAAACTTTTGTGAAATCCCCAAATCCCTCCCCACGAAAATCTGTCCCAAACGGAAGTTGAAATCCCCAATTTGGGGCAAAATCCCCTTATCTGACAACATTGAACTCCATATACAATAAATTTAATAACATCTATAAAAATTCGGAAATAGTTGTGACTCTCGTTAAAGTAAGTCGGTTTTTCTAATGCGGTCTGATAACTTTTGTGCTCGTTGCTTTGAAGCAGTTGGGAATATCTGTCTCAAATGCATAATTTGTGGTGGAATTTATCATAAGTCATGTTCTGGCATTGACAGTGAAGATGGTTTTAAATTGTTACAATCTTCTAAAAACATTGTTTATAATTGCAGTGATTGTGTTAATGCTGCTAAAGATTTGGTTGCTGTAATTTCAAATTTATCTAAAGAAATAAGAGAATTAAAAACTTTAGTTCTTGCCATGATACAACCATACTAGGTAGATGCATTAGGGAGAGTTTGACAGTTCAGGGTTTTATTATGACAGTTCAGGGATTTTTTCGTATGCTTTCGCTATGTATCAAGAGTAGCCGATTACATTTTTTGTTGTTGTTTGTTGTGTTTGTTGTTCTAATGCATCTACCTTGTATGGTTGTATCATGGTTCTTGCTAATGTAAACAATAATAATATAAGTGAGAGTCTTGCTTTAAGAAATAAACCAACTCTTGCTAAATCAAGGTCAATTTCTAAAACAATGCTAATGTACAAAAAAGAGGACGTTCACCTTTGCGTTGTTCCATTGCATCTACTTCTGCTAATCGTAGTTCTTTAAATTTCTCTGATGGCCATCGTGTAAACTCTATTAATAATTTTGTTGTTGTTAATGAAGATAATAATACTTCTAACTCTGTTGCTGATATTGCTGCTGCTGTTTTAAATCCTACTAGCACATACACAAATAGTGATGTTACTACATACACTCATAGAAATAAATCCGTAAAAATAGCAGAAAAAGTTACTAAAAATTAGTTAAAAATGATGCTGCAGAAAAAACTGCTAAAATTAGCAGATTTTTTTACTAAATACTAGTAAAATGAGAACAGCAAAATTAAAACTGCTAAATTTACAGAATTTTAGTTATATTTAGGCTAACTTTTAGTTAATTGAAAATAGCAAATTGTACTGCAAAATCTGCAGAAAATTTTGCTAAATATTTGTAGACTAAAAATAGCAAAAATAAACTGTTAAATCTACAAAATTTTTGCTATTTTTAAGCTAAATTTAGTTGAATGCAAATAGCAGTCTATTCTGCTAAAATCAGCAGAAATATTTGCTAAAAAATTGTAAACTGCTGTTTTCAAAAGGCTCGATTTTTATTTGCATTTAAAAAAAAATCGAAAAAAAAAACTTCGAAAATTTTAAATTTTTTGGTGATTTTTTAGGCTACTAATTATTTAGCAAAATTTTTTGCTGATTTTAGCAGGTTAATTTGCTAATCTCCATTTACAAAAATTTAGCTCATATATAACTAAAATTCTGTATATTTAACAGTTTTAGTTTTGCTATTCCTATATTACTAATATATAGCAAAAATAATCTGCTAATTTAGCAGTTTTTTTCTGCAGCATCATTTTTAACTAATTTTTAGTAGTTTTTACTAAATTTTTTACGGACTTTTTTCTATTAGTGTACAATGGTAAACAATGATAATGCGTGTTCTATTTCTCATGAATCTGTCGATACTGCTAGTTGTGCTGCTACTGCAATGTCGTTAGCTGAGAGTGATATCCCAGTAAACAATTTGGAGTGGAGTAAGCCCAGGAACAGAAAGAAGCGTAAATGTGTTGTTTTTGGTGACAGCAATAATAATGATTTAGATGTTGTGGCTAATAAGAAATGGGTGCATTTATCCTGGTTTAAGTACACTGTTACGGAGGATCAAATTTTGGCTTATGTAGTGAAATACACTAATGTTGAATTAAAAAATTTGGAATGTTATAAGTTAGTAAAGAGGGATGTGGATTTAAGTGCTTTAAAAAAAATTTCATTTAAATTGGGTATATCTGCTGCGTTTTACAATGAGCTTTTTAAGCCGTCATTATGGCCATCTAATGTCAGAATTCGTCCATTTGATTTTTTTCCAAAATCTCGCACATTATAGATCAACACATAAGTACTAATGCTAGTAAATTCAACAAGCTTAATATATATTATCAAAATATGGGTGGTATGCGAACTAAACAGGATCTAGTGTATGCTGCTTCATCACAAGCTGATTTTGATGTTATTATCTTAGTGGACACTTGGCTAAATTCTGAATTCTTTGATGAGGAGTTTTTTGATACGACTGCATACCGTATTTATCGTAAAGATAGAGACTATGCTAAATTAAAATGTGTAAAAGGTGGTGGTGTAATTATAGCTGTTAAAAGAAATCTATTGTCATCATCCTGTATCCTGTCAATTTCGGATTCAATAATTGATCAATTCTGCATATCTATGTTGGGAGTAAATGGTAATATTCTCCTTAATGTATCTTACATCCCCCCGAACAGTCTTGATAATTTATATGATGCACATATTCAGAATATTGTAGACTTAGCATCTAGGTATATTGATTATGAAATAGTTATTTTTGGTGATTTTAATCTAAGTCAAGTCATTTGGTCTTTAGTGCCTGAATCTGAATTTCTAAGTCCTTCTAATGTAAATAGTACATCTGAAATCAATTTAATTGATAGTTTTTTTAGTTTGAATTTAATCCACGTAAACAAGTTCTTTTATCGGTTAGATAAAATGCTAGATCTTGTTTTTATTTCTAAAGATATGAAGTTTTTTATTGATGAGTGCAATTTGCCTTTTTGTAGATCGGATATGCATCATGTACCGTTACTATTACACTCAAAAAAATAAGTTAGTAGAAAAATTAGTAAAACTTCTTGTATATCAAGTGTACTAGTTTTCAGCAATTTTTTTGCTGAAATTCCGTTTTCAGCAAAAAATTTAGTTATATATTTTTAGCACTAAACTAATTTTGAACTAATGTTTTACTAATTTATTTTGCTACAAAAATTGTGCTGATAACCGCATGCATAGCGTGGACGACAACCAGATAGACAAGATGTAGATGTCGCAGCTTGTCTGGAAACGGAAATGACAAAAAAAGAAAAACAACTCTACACATATTCTATATTTAAATTTTCAGCAAATAAATTAACTAAAGTAAAATTTCGCTACAAGTTTTTTGAGTTTTTTTCAGTCTACTAATATTCAGCAAAAAGTTTAGTGATTTTAACAAGGATTTTTTTCATTTGCAGTCGACTAAATGTTAGCAAAACTTTTGCTGAAGATTACTATTTTTTTGGTAAAAATCAGCTCGCTGATTTTCAGCAAACCTTTTGCTGAAATTACCAACTTTTTTGCAAGCACGCTCCTGACTAAAAATTTGCTGACACAGCAACATTTTTTGCTGACTTTACTGACTTTTTTTTTTGAGTGTAAGTCTTGAGTTTTATTCTTATTGTAAAGTAAATGATAATGGTTTTCTTGGTTATGATTTTAAAAATTGTAACTTTGATCTCATTAATAAGTTAATTCAGGATGTAGATTGGCTACAATTGTTTTATAATCGAAATGTTTCGGATTGTTATGAGATACTTGTTGATATTATTAATGAATTATGTGTTAGTTATATTCCTCTGTTAAAGCCCAGAATACATAAGTTACCGTGGTATACCAAAGGTTTAAAAAAGTTGAAAAATTTACGCAACAAGCACTACACTCAAAAAAAAAAGTCAGTAAAGTCAGCAAAAAATGTTGCTGTGTCAGCAAATTTTTAGTCAGGAGCGTGCTTGCAAAAAAGTTGGTAATTTCAGCAAAAGGTTTGCTGAAAATCAGCGAGCTGATTTTTACCAAAAAAATAGCAATCTTCAGCTAAAGTTTTGCTAACACTTAGTCGACTGCAAATGAAAAAAATCCTAGCTAAAATCACTAAACTTTTTGCTGAATATTAGTAGACTGAAAACAATCAAAAAACTTGTAGCGAAATTTTACTTTAGTTTATTTATTTGCTGAAAATTTAAATATAGAATATGTGTAGAGTTTTTTTTTACTTTTTTTGTCATTTCCGTTTCCAGACAAGCTGCCACATCTACATCTAGTCTATCTGGTTGTCGTCCACGCTTGAATGCTGTTATCAGCACAATTTTTGTAGCAAAACAAATTAGTAAAACATTAGTTCAAAATTAGTTTAGTGCTAAAAAAATATAACTAAAATTTTTTCTGAAAACGGAATTTCAGCAAAAAAATTTCTGAAAACTAGTACACTTGATATACAAGATGTTTTACTAATTTTTCTACTAACTTATTTTTTTGAGTGTACAAACTATATAAATCCACAGATGATTCGAATCATAAACAGTTATATGAACATTATTTAAGAGAATTTAATTTTCTTAATAAATTTTTATATAAGCAATATATAATAAGTTTTGAAAATAATATTAGGGAAAATCCTAAATCTTTTTGGAATTTTATAAATTCTAAAAGAACAAATTCGGAATATCCGTCTAAAATGTTTTATGGTGATAATTTCTCAAATTCAACATCGGAGGCTGTAAATCTTTTTGCTCAATTTTTTAGCTCTAATTTTGTTTCGGGTGCTAATTCTAACTCTCTTTTGAGCTCTTCTGTTGGTAAATGTTTAAATTTTGGAGCGTTACAATTAACAGAAGATGATATTATCTTTGGTATTTCTAAATTAAAATCTACGCATAAAATTTATGGAGATGGTATTTCTGCATTTTTTATTGAAAATTGTGCGACATCTTTAATAACACCATTGTTAAAAATTTTTAATAATTCTTTGACGAATGGCATTTTTGTTGACAGGTGGAAGGTTACATTGATAACCCCTGTATTTAAATCGGGTGCAAAGGATAATATTGCTAATTATAGGCCAATGTCGAAGTTATGTAATGTATCTAAGATTTTTGAACATATTGTTTTTGAGAAAATTTATTTTTCTGTCAAAAGTATAATTTCATCTGAACAACATGGTTTTGTCAGAGGTCGTTCTACGGTTACTAATTTAGTGACATTTTCTCAGTATTGTTTATCGAACATTGAACGTGGTTTTCAGATAGATACAATCTATACTGATCAGTCTAAGGCATTTGACAGAGTATCACATAGGATTCTTGTACAAAAGCTTGAATTGTTAGGTGTTCATTCCACTTTTTTGGATTGGATTAGGTCATATTTATTAAATAGAATTTGTTGTGTTTCTGTTGATTCGGTTAAATAGTATTCCTATCCAGCTCTCTCTGGAGTTCCCCAGGGTAGTATTTTAGGCCCTTTATTGTTTATATTGTTTATTAATGATATAACATCGGTAGTGAATTGGTCGGAAGTTTTGCTTTATGCTGATGATCTGAAAATATTTTTGCGGGTTAGCTCACAATTAGATTTTTTCATTTACAGAAGGATTTAGATGCTATTGTAAATTGGTGTTTTCAAAATTTTTTGGAAATCAATATTCCCAAATGCAATTATGTTTGTTTCTATAAATCTAGAACCCCTGTTTTTAACTCGTATTCAATAAATGATGTGTCTTTGAATGTGGTTGATAAAGTAACTGACTTGGGAATTATCTTTGATTGCCAATTTACATTTATTAATCATATAGATTCTATTGTTCCGAAGGCGTATTCGTTGCTAGCTTTTATTAAGAGGAACTCTCGGGACTTTTCTGATTTGTTTACTCTAAAGTTACTTTACACATCTTTAGTTAGGTCCAAAATGGAGTATGGCAGTATAGTTTGGAGTCCTCTTTTTAGAGTTCATTGTTCTAGACTTGAAAGAGTTCAAAAAAAGTTTATAAAATTTGCTTTTAATTCTATTCAATTCATTGAACCTCAACCCACTTATGTTGTGAAGTGTAGTTTTATTCATTTGGAAACCCTTGAAAATAGAAAAGCTCATTTGTTGATTATGTTTCTTTACAAACTGATTTGTGTTCTGGTTGATAGTCCGAATTTGCTTGATTCTATAAATTTTAAAGTCCCTGATTTGCGTTTACGTCATAATAATGTTTTTTTTTGTACAGCTTCATAGAACTAATTATGCTTTGAATATGCCTATTATTCGGGCTTTAAATGAATTTAATAGAATTTCTAATCTTGAGGCTTTAAAAGAAGGAAATAAACTCTCACATGTAAAATTAGATTTTAGTGATAGTTTGCATACATTTGGTAACATGTTAGATTTAATTTATTTCTAGTTTTAAGTTTCTAGTCTGTAAGGAATTTTGTACTTTCCATAGACTCAAATAAATAAATAAATAAACAATGTAAAAAAACTAATCGAATCACAAACCCGTGGATGAGTGAATATTTGATAAAATGTTGTCAAAATAGGGATAAACTTTATAAAAAATGGTATTTATGTAGAAACAATAAACAATATGAAAAAGAACATAAAAAGTATAGATTATAGTGGATAAAAAAATTATTTGAAAATAGAGGTAACATACGATTAACATGGAAACTTATAAACGAAATTATTGGTAAGAAATCAAATACTGTCGATGAAACTATACTAAAGAATTTTAAAAGCTTAAATATAACGGACATATGTAACAATTTAGCAACAAACTTTAAAGAAAATGTTAACAAAATCTTACATAACTGTGAAATAAAAACAATAAATAACGTCTCTGTTCTGCAAAATTCCATTTATTTAACAAATACTAGCGAGGAAGAGATTTTTGACATCCAAAACACACTAAATGTAAATAAATGCGCCGGATTTGATGAAATAAGACCAAAAAGACTTAAAAAACAACGCAATAGAAATGACACCGATTATAAAGAAACTTATAAGCCTAATAATTGATACTGCGACAATCCCAGATATGTTTAAAGTGTCAATAATTCGACCAATATACAAAAGTGGCACAAGATCTGAAATCAACAATTACAGACCAATAGCAATTCTACCAGTCATTGAAAAAATTATGGAAGAGATTGTATGCAAAAGGCTTACAGAATTTATAACCAAAAATAATGTCATTAGCAAAAATCAATTTGGTTTCCAAAAGCGAAAAAATATTAACAAACTTCTCGGCAATTTTGCAAATTTTATCAATCAACAACTTAATAAAAACCATCACTGTCTTACGCTATCGATACACTCATAAAAAAAGCCCGTACAAATTGTTCAAAATTCTGCTAAAATAACAGGAAATAGTATCTGAATTTGCCCCAGCAGAATTTTCAATGAAGTTAAAAATCATGGTCTGCTAAATTTAGGTAAGCTAAATTTTACATACTGCTAAATATACGAACAATTTTAGTTAAATTAGATAGGAAATTTGAGCTGAATTCAGCAGAAATTTTACCAGATTTAACTACAACTTTCTGTTAAAATGTCGCTTAAATGTTCGACTTCCGGGATCTGACCCTAGATGGTTCCATATTTATTATTGGGAGTATATGTGTCTGATAAGGGTTACTTTATAGGTACAGAGTGACGACTTTTTGTCCAGTTTCCGAGATACAAACTTTTCTACGATCTTATAATAAAAAAAATTAAAATATAGCGCCATCTCTATGTGATATTGATAGCAGAGACACAAAAATACAATAATTAGAAAATAATTGTGGTTTAAATTAGCTAAAAAATTTGTAAAGTTAAGAAACACAAATTACTAAAAATTAGCATGCAAAGTTAGTTCAAATACGGCTGAAAGTAGTTGTAATGCTAAATTAGATTTACAAAAAATATTAGTTCAATCCTAAATTTTAACACAAAATAACAGGAAAATTAGTTCAATAGAATCAGAACGCGTTTAACTGAGTTTTGTACTAACTTTTTTTTATGAGTGTAGTTTTAGTAAAGCATTCTTTGCCATACTGCTCGAAAAAAAAACGGTACAAGAGGGAATTGTTTAGAGTGGTTTAGAAACTATCTAAAGGGCGGATTATGGGACTGTAAACGTATATGTGATGTAACTGTACCGTGCCGTAGCTAAAAAGTAAGGGCGGATTATGGGACCGTAAACGTAAATGTGATGTAACTGTACCGTGCCGTAGCTAAAAAGTACACTTATAGATTATCGTAAATGACATTACTATTTAGCATCTATTTCATGTGGTTTTATATTTTATTCTAAATTTTTCCATTTATTAGTTAATTTTTATTCCTTATTTTTTGTTTGAATCAATTTTCTTTATTCATTTATATTTTTTGCGACTAAAATCATTCAGCTGTTTCGATGCCGGATAGAAAATTCTGATTTCAACAGAATGATCCGGCAAGTTCGTTTACATTTACGTGTTAGTAACCATTCGTATACATTTATTCTTGTGGTATCGGAACAGCTGATTCGTTACAGATACGTTTACGGTTGGGTAACTCAGCCTGTACACTTATAGATTATCGTAAACGACATTACTATTTAGCATCTATTTCATGTGGTTTTATATTTTATTCTAAATTTTTCCATTTATTTGTTAATTTTTATTCCTTATTTGTTGTTTGAATCATTTTTCTTCATTCATTTCATATTTTTTCCGACTAAAATCAGTCAGCTGTTTCGATGCCGGATAGAAAATTCTGATTTCAACAGAATGATCCGGCAAGTTCGTTTACATTTACGTGTTAGTAACCATTCGTATACATTTCTTCTTGTGGTATCGAAACAGCTGATTCGTTACAGATACGTTTACGGTTGGGTAACTCAGCCTTCAGCCTTAAGGCTGACTTACCCAACCGTAAACGTATCTGTAACGAATCAGCTGTTTCGATACCACAAGAAGAAATGTATACGAATGGTTACTAACACGTAAATGTAAACGAACTTGCCGGATCATTCTGTTGAAATCAGAATTTTCTATCCGGCATCGAAACAGCTGACTGATTTTAGTCGGAAAAAATATGAAATGAATAAAGAAAAATGATTCAAACAACAAATAAGGAATAAAAATTAACAAATAAATGGAAAAATTTAGAATAAAATATAAAACCACATGAAATAGATGCTAAATAGTAATGTCGTTTACTATAATCTATAAGTGTACTTTTTAGCTACGGCACGGTACAGTTACATCACATATACGTTTACAGTCCCATAATCCGCCCTTTAAGTGTACTTTTTAGCTACGGCACGGTACAGTTACATCACATTTACGTTTACGGTCCCATAATCCGCCCTTTAGAACGTATTATGTAAAAGTCTCAACAAAATTTAGCACTGAAACAAACTTTGACTATGGCGTTCCACAAGGTTCAAAATTGGGACCAATGCTATACATAATTTATTCATGAATATTCTTGATAGGAGCAAAACCTTCGCATATGCCGATGATACGGCAATTGTCGTAGCTCACAAAAATATTGAGAACGCTAACCAGATAATGCAACAACAACTGAATATGGCAACTAGATGGTGTCATGATCACGGACTTGTAATAAACGCTACAAAAACTAAAGCCATGCATATTAAACCACCTCATATACTGTATACGGACATAGAGATTAAATTCCATGAAACGAAATGCTTACACAAAAACAAATTGAACGACCTTTTATGCGAAAGTGCACTCATAAAAAAAAGCCCGTACAAATAGTTCAAAATTCTGCTAAAATAACAGGAAATAGTACCTGAATTTGCGCCAGCAGAATTTTCAATGAAGTTAAAAATCATGGTCTGCTTAATTTAGGTAATCTAAATTTTACATACTGCTAAATATACGAACAATTTTAGTTAAATTAGATAGGAAAATTGAGCTGAATTCAGCAGAAATTTTACCTGATTTAACTACATACAAATTTCTGTTAAAATGTCGCCTAAATTTCGACTTCCGGGATCTGACACTAGACGGACCCATATTTATTATTGGGAGTATATGTGTCTGATAAGGGTTACTTTATAGGTACAGAGTGACGAATTTTTGTCCATTTTGTTCTATCTCGCTTGGTTTCCGAGATATAAACTATTTTACAATCTTATAATAAAAAACATTAAAATATAGCGCCATCTCTATGTGATATTAGGTCCGTTCCTTTACGTTACCGCTGGAACCCGCGGGATCCCAAACTTACCCAAAAAGCGTTCCCGTACTCGAAAATTGGGTAAATGAGAGCATTCAAGAGAGTGCATTTGTTTTTCTCTTTTTACCAAAGTTACCCAAACTTTTTCATCGGGTAACTTTGGTAAATTGTAAAACTAACAGCTGATGCAAAACAACAATCGTAAAAATAAATCGAAAAATTAAATTAAACAAACCAGTACGCAAAAGAAATGTGTTATTTATAATAATTAATTGAACAAAATCAATAAGAACTTTTAAATGCAAATAAATATGTGTATTTATTAAATTTTTCAAACTAAAATTATACGCATTTTCACATTTTTCTTTGAAATGCATATTTGGGCTCGAAAAGTGGTTTTGTGCGTTCCTTTACTTTTGGGTAATTTTGTCATTTTGTGAGAGGATTTTTTGCTTACTCTCATTTTACCGAACTTTACCCAAAAAGTAAAGGAACGCACTTATTGATAGCAGGGACACAAAAATACAATAATTAGAAAATAACCGTGGTTTAAATTAGCTGAAAAATTATTAAGTTACTAAAAATTAGCATGCAAAGTTCCCGTTTAAAAAAGTTTATCTCTATATATAAAAGAATAACGTGACTGACTGACTCAACATCGCCCAGCCCAAACCGCTGAAGCTAGGAAGTTGAAATTTGGTATGTAGGTTCCTCTTTCGGGGTAGACGTCCACTAAGACGGGATTTTTGGAAATTCCTACCGGAACGGGCAAAAAGGGGGAAAGTGTCCCCCTTGACGGCCTGCCAAAACCCCTTTGGCTAGAAAGCTGAAATTTAAGATATGTGTTCCTTGGAGTAGGGGCTAACTTTTCTGGAAAGTACTTTCTAGAATTTTGGACAGGGACGTTGTAAAAATGGGGGTTAAAAAGGGGAAAAAGGCCCCCCTTGACGGCCTGCCCAAACCGCTGGAGGTAGGAAGTTGAAATTTGGTATAAAGGTTCCTCCACTATCGTAGACATCCACCAAGACGGGAGTTTTGGAAATTTTTACAGGGACGGGCAAAACGGGGAAAAAGTCTCCCCCTTGACGGCCTGCTCAAACTGCTGGAGCTATGAAGTTGAAATTTGGTATGTAGGTTCCTCGACCGGTGTAGACGTCCGTTGAGACGGCATTTTTGGAAATTCTTATCGGGAGGGGCAAAAAGGGGACAAAAAAAGTACCTTTTTCCAAAAAAGTACCTTTTCCCAAAAAAAGTACCTTTTCCCAAAAAAAGTACCTTTTTCCAAAAAAAGTACCTTTTTCCAAAAAAAGTACCTTTTTCCAAAAAAAGTACCTTTTTCCAAAAAAAGTACCTTTTTCCAAAAAAAGTACCTTTTTCCAAAAAAAGTACCTTTTTCCAAAAAAAGTACCTTTTTCCAAAAAAAGTACCTTTTTCCAAAAAAAGTACCTTTTCCAAAAAAAGTACCTTTTTCCAAAAAAAGTACCTTTTTCCAAAAAAAGTAACCTTTTCCAAAAAAAGTACCTTTTTCAAGGCTGAGTTACCCAACCGTAAACGTATCTGTAACGAATCAGCTGTTTCGATACCACAAGAAGAAATATATACAAATGGTTACTAACACGGAAATGTAAACATACTTGCCGGATCATTCTGTTGAAATCAGAATTTTCTATCCGGCATCGAAACAGCTGAATGATTTTAGTCGGAAAAAATATGAAATGAATAAAGAAAATTGATTCAAACAACAAATAATGAATAAAAATAAACAAATAAATGGAAAAATTTAGAATAAAATATAAAACCACATGAAATAGATGCTAAATAGTAATGTCTTTACGATAATCTATAAGTGTACTTTTTAGCACGGCACGGTACAGTTACATCACATTTACGTTTACGGTCCCATAATCCGCCCTTCAGCCTTAAGTGTACTTTTTAGCTACGGCACGGTACAGTTACATCACATTTACGTTTACGGTCCCATAATCCGCCCTTTAGAACGTATTATGTAAAAGTCTCAACAAAATTTAGCACTGAAACAAACTTTGACTATGGCGTTCCACAAGGTTCAAAATTGGGACCAATGCTATACAAAATTTATTCATGAATATTCTTGATAGGAGCAAAACCTTCGCATATGCCGATGATACGGCAATTGTCGTAGCTCGCAAAAATATTGAGAACGCTAACCAGATAATGCAACAACAACTGAATATGGCAACTATATGGTGTCATGATCACGGACTTGTAATAAACGCTACAAAAACTAAAGTCATGCATATTAAACCACCTCATATACTGTATACGGACATAGAGATTAAATTCCATGAAACGAAATGCTTACACAAAAACAAATTGAACGACCTTTTATGCGAAAGTGCACTCATAAAAAAAAGCCCGTACAAATAGTTCAAAATTCTGCTAAAATAACAGGAAATAGTACCTGAATTTGCGCCAGCAGAATTTTCAATGAAGTTAAAAATCATGGTCTGCTTAATTTAGGTAATCTAAATTTTACATACTGCTAAATATACGAACAATTTTAGTTAAATTAGATAGGAAAATTGAGCTGAATTCAGCAGAAATTTTACCTGATTTAACTACAAATTTCTGTTAAAATGTCGCCTAAATTTCGACTTCCGGGATCTGACACTAGACGGACCCATATTTATTATTGGGAGTATATGTGTCTGATAAGGGTTACTTTATAGGTACAGAGTGACGAATTTTTGTCCATTTTGTTCTATCTCGCTTGGTTTCCGAGATACAAACTATTTTACGATCTTATAATAAAAAACATTAAAATATAGCGCCATCTCTATGTGATATTGATAGCAGGGACACAAAAATACAATAATTAGAAAATAACTGTGGTTTAAATTAGCTGAAAAATTGTTAAGTTACTAAAAATTAGCATGCAAAGTTCCCGTTTAAAAAAGTTTATTCTCTATATATAAAAGAATAACGTGACTGACTGACTGACTGACTGACTCAACATCGCCCAGCCCAAACCGCTGAAGCTAGGAAGTTGAAATTTGGTATGTAGGTTCCTCTTTCGGGGTAGACGTCCACTAAGACGGGATTTTTGGAAATTCCTACCGGAACGGGCAAAAAGGGGGAAAGTGTCCCCCTTGACGGCCTGCCAAAACCCCTTAGGCTAGAAAGCTGAAATTTAAGATATGTGTTCCTTGGAGTAGGGGCTAACTTTTCTGGAAAGTACTTTCTAGAATTTTGGACAGGGACGTTGTAAAAATGGGGGTTAAAAAGGGGAAAAAGGCCCCCCTTGACGGCCTGCCCAAACCGCTGGAGGTAGGAAGTTGAAATTTGGTATAAAGGTTCCTCCACTATCGTAGACATCCACCAAGACGGGAGTTTTGGAAATTTTTACAGGGACGGGCAAAACGGGGAAAAAGTCTCCCCCTTGACGGCCTGCTCAAACTGCTGGAGCTATGAAGTTGAAATTTGGTATGTAGGTTCCTCGACCGGTGTAGACGTCCGTTGAGACGGCATTTTTGGAAATTCTTATCGGGAGGGGCAAAAAGGGGACAAAAAAAGTACCTTTTTCCAAAAAAGTACTTTTTCCCAAAAAAAGTACCTTTTCCCAAAAAAAGTACCTTTTTCCAAAAAAAGTACCTTTTTCCAAAAAAAGTACCTTTTTCCAAAAAAAGTACCTTTTTCCAAAAAAAGTACCTTTTTCCAAAAAAAGTACCTTTTTCCAAAAAAAGTACCTTTTTCCAAAAAAAGTACCTTTTTCCAAAAAAAAGTACATTTTTCCAAAAAAAGTACCTTTTTCCAAAAAAAGTACCTTTTTCCAAAAAAAGTACCTTTTTTCAAAAGAAGTACCTTTTTCCAAAAAAAGTACCTTTTTCCAAAAAAAAGTACCTTTTCCCGAAAAAAGTACCTTTTTCCAAAAGAAGTACCTTTTTCCAAAAAAAGTACCTTTTTCCAAAAAAAGTACCTTTTTCCAAAAAAAATTCCTTTTTCCAAAAAAAGTACCTTTTTCCAAAAAAAGTACCTTTTTTAATAAAAGTACCTTTTTCCAAAAAATGTACCTTTTTCTAAAAAAATGTACCTTTTCCAAAAAAACAAGTACCTTTTCCCAAAAAACATACATTTTTCCAAAAAAATAACTTATTCAAAAAAAGTACCTTTTCCAAAAAAAGTACCTTTTCCCAAAAAAAGTACCTTTTTCTAAAAAAATGTTCCTTTTCACAAAAAACATACATTTTTTCAAAAAAATACCTTTTTCAAAAAAAGTACCTTTTCCAAAAAAAAGTACCTTTTCCCAAAAAAAAGTACGTTTTTCTAAAAAAAATTTTCCTTTTCCAAAAGAAGTACCTTTTCCAAAAAAGTACCTTTTTTCAAAAAACATACATTTTTCCAAAAAAAAACAACTTTTAAAAAAAAAATACTTTTTGCAAAAAAAGTACAAATAAAGTACTTTGTAAAAACAAAGTATCTTTTTCCAAAAAATTTCGTTTTTCCAAAAAGTACCATTTAAAATAATATATAATTTCAAAAAAACTACTTTTTTTCCTCCACCCACGGATATCTCCACTAAAACAAGGTTTCTTGATATTCGGCATAGACGTGCGCTAAGACGGGATTTTTGGAAATTCCTACCGGAACGGGCAAAAAGGGGAAAAGTCTCCCCATAAACAGTCTCACAAATTGGAAAAGTGCCTGCCCAAACCACTGGAGGTAAGAAGTTGAAATTTGGTATAAAGGTTCCTCCACTGTAGTAGACATCGACTAAGTTTGTATTTTTGGAATTCCCTGAAATTTGGTATGAATGTTCCTCATCCATCGCAGATAGCCGCGAAGATGGAATTTTTGTAAATTCCTAAAGGGAGGGGCAAAAAGAAGAAAAGCCTCACCTTGGGGGCCGGTAAAAACGCCTTCGGCTAGAAACCTGAAGCTTAAAATGTGGGTCCCTGGAGTGAGGGCTAACGTATTAGAAAGATACTTTTTGAATTTTGGACAGGGTCGTTATAAAATGGGAGCTCAAAAAGGGAAAGTTGCCCCTTAACGACCTGTCCAAACTGCTGGAACTAGGAAGCTGAAATTCGGTACTTAAGTTCCTCTCAGCCTGCTCAAACTGCTGGAACTAGGTAGCTGGAATTCCCTGTCGATGGATTTTCGGAAATTCCTACCGAGAGGGGCACAAATAGTAAAAGTTGGCTAGAAACCTGAAATGTAAAACATATGTTACTTGGAGTATCTGCTCACTTACCGAGACGGTGCTTTTTGGACAGGGACATTGCAAAAATGGGGATTAATGAAGCGAAAAGTGCCGCTTAAAGGCCTGCCCAAACCGCTGGAGGTAGGAAGTTGAAATTTGGTATTAAAGTTCCTCCTCTATTGTAGACATCCGCTAAGATGAGATTTTTGGAAATTTCTACAGGTAGGGTCAAAAACAGGAAAAGTCTCCCCCTTAACGGCCTGGCCAAACTGCTGGAACAAGGGATCTTAAATTGGGTTCCTTCTCCAACGTTGACGTCCCCTAAGATGGTATTTTTGGAAATTCATACCGGGAGGGGTAAAAAGTGAAAAAACTTCCCCCTTGATGGCCTGGCCAAACTGCTGGATATAGAGACCTAAAATTATGTATGTAGTAGGTTCCTCCTCCAACGCAGACGTCCTCTAAGACGGAATTTTTGGAAATTCCTACCGGGAGGGGTAAAAACGGAATAATTCTCCACCTTGATGGCCTAACCGAACCCTTCGGCTAGAAACTTGTAATATATAATATCTGTTTAGAGATGCCCCTAAACTAATGCCCATTAGTGTGCCACTAAACTAATCAACTGCACTGTAATCAACGGTTTAGCTGAATTTGCTTTTACATATTGTTATTGTTGTTAAGAAGAATGCGTATTGATGCATTCCAAAGCATCAATACGTAAACCAAATTATTTTAAAAAACACTCTAACTTTAACAATTGAACAAAAAACACACAAAATAAAGAAACATATTACAGTGAACAGTGGAAAAAACAGTGGCACATTATAACAAAAACAAAATTACAATCAACAAATACAATAAAAATTACAACTAACAATTATAAATTAAAAACTAAATAAAACTTAAGATTAAAATTTAAATTACAATAAAACTTAAAACTAACTTAAAATCAAAGGACCGTGTTTTAATAATTTAGGCAAGCCCTAAACATTTTGGTCCTCGCGAACCGGATCGATAAAAGCTAAAAAGTGATAGTGTTTTGTGAACGATAAAATTAAATTCGGTACAAAAGTAGAGTAATTTTCAAAAACAAAAAAACTGACCTACGTAATAGTGAGTGTAAAAATAGATATAAACAAAAAAAAATCCAAAATAAAATTTGATAAATTAAATATTTCGAAGTAAAAGTTGACCTACAGAGGTGACATTTATTTGCCCTTCAAAGAACAAATCCGTTTACTTTATAAAAAGTGCATAAGAACAAAATATAAAAACATTGTGAAAAATAACTGCCTAACAGCAACAACAACAAAAAGTTCTTCAAAAACAAGATCTGCAGCAACATCATCATAAACCAATACTGTAGTGCAGTAGCAGCAGACAAGCAGCGATCATCAAACACACACAGCAATCACATAAGTAGAAAACACATTGAGTAAGTACAGAAGAAAACAATTAAAATACAAAAAATAGATCGACAAACAGAAGTGAGACAAACAACAACAACAAAAAAAAACTTACTTCAATATTGTAACTGTCCTGTGTTTGTTGTTATTGGCCACTTACTCTATTTTTTGCTGCTGCTATTGTTAAAGAAAATAATAGAGTTGCCGCTTGTTGACATTTTGTAAAATTTCCGGGGACATTTATAATAACAAATCGGGATTTAAAATTTTGACCCAATTTGTTATAAGATCTCATTTTATCGCTAGCAGGTACTTTTTTGACCCATATAAATTAATTAGTTGCTGGTAATTAAAAATTTGCCGACTTTTATCAACATTCTTTTTGACAAAAAATATCCTTTTATTGAAAGTATTCACCTTTTTGATTCAAGTTTAACATCCTTTTTCGTTTGACCTTACTTTTTTCGTCCTATTGAATTCAAAATGCCTCTTGATAAATTCGTTAGCTGTACAAATGACTTGCTGGATTTTGAAAGCTTTCATTCTGAGACCGGGGCCGAAGATAATATTCACGCTCTAGAAATTCTTCGCGTCGAACTCGACTCTCTTTGGACCCAAGTCAAAAGAACTTATGAAGAGTGCCGGGACTTAAAGCAGCGACCAGACGCAAAACCAATTGACAAAACTAAACTTCGGAATCGGTACAAAGAGGCCCTCACAGCATATAAAAGTTGTGCTGCTTCTATAAATGCGGAAATTCAGGCTTTAACAGAAACAAATGAGTCAGCAGCAAATAAATTAGGTCGTCAATCTTCCTCTTGCCCTCCAACATTAGACAATAATTCAGTTTCTTATATGAGGCTGCCACAGTGTGATATGGATCCATTTTACGGGGAACCCACAAAATGGCCCACATTTCGGGATCTTTTCACGGCCATCTGTGTAAGAAGCGACAAAATGCGAAAAATCGAAAAGCTGATTTATTTGAAACAAAAAATTGGAGGCGACGCTAACATTGTACTTGGAAACGTACCTATGACCAATGAGGGATTTGACCTTGCTTGGAATAGGTTATTAAAACGTTATGACAATAAAAGGGAACAAGTAAATGCACAACTTAGGATTCTTTTTGATCTCCCAAACGTTTCTATTGATTCACCTGCCTCAGTTCAAATATTACAATGCGCAGCTAACGGTATTTTAGAAACACTTAATACCTTAGGAATCAATTATTGTTGTTGGGACCCAATCATGGTTTTTATATGCCAGATAAAACTTCCCCGAATATTTGTAGAGGAATTCGAAAATACACTTGAGGACTGTGCAGAGATACCAAATTGGACGCAATTTGATAATTTTTTGACAAAAAAATTTAAAACTCTACAGTCCAGCGTAAACATAAAGGCAACAAAATTACCAAGTGTTCAACCTCAAACCGAAAACAACCCCTCAAATAGGGAGAAAAAAGTCCATTCATTACAAATAAATACCTCACAAATCAATAATAGGTCAAAAGAGAAAAATCACTCACAACCAAACAGGGGCATTCAAAATCATTCTAAGTACAATTGCCCTAATTGTAAAGAGGCCCACCCATTAAGAAATTGCCCCAAATTTTTGGAAAAAAATGTAAATGATAAAATTCAAATAGTTAGAGTCACAAATACATGCTACAACTGCCTCGGTGTTAATCATAGGGTCAAGGATTGCAAAAGTAAATATAGTTGTAGGGTCTGTCACCAAAAACATAATACGATGTTACACAAGGGGACAGAATTCCATTCTACAGCATCAACTCAAGAAATCAATACGGTGCGGCCGAGTACAAGCGCCGCAGCCCTAGCATCAAACATACAGTCCACTTCAAATTCACAATTTGCAATTCCCTCAACGACAACCTTGACCTTACAAACGAAACCCCAAAACAACGAGGAAAGTTTACTGTTCACTGCCATCGTAGAAATCGAAACCAAAGGCGAACGATTCCAGGCAAGAGCTATCATCGACCCTGGATCACAGACAACGTTTATATCTGAAAAATTAAAAAACAAGTTGAAGCTACCCTCAACACGAAACCTAATTCAGTACAGTGGTATGACTAACGGTTCGGGTACTTCTACCAAAGCCTGTTTGTTTAATCTTTGCTCCAGAGTTGACCCTAATTTCAAGTTAGGGGTCTGGGCACAAGTGGTAAAAGACATGTCGCTACTTTTGCCAAGCCAAACGTTGTATCTACCAAATCTAAGTGAGGCTGCAGAATTAGAACTTGCAGACCCTCATTTTTATCAGAGTCGCCCTGTCGACTTAGTAATCGGCCTCGATATAGGCCCATTAATAGTTTGTTGCAAAACACCTATGCGCCTTGTAGGATCGTTTTTAGCGCAAAAAACCGTATTTGGCTGGGTAGTGGGGGGACCATCAAATACACCAAATCGTACAGAAAATGCTGTTTCACTACTCAATACAACATCCCTTGACCAAATCCTTACACGCTTTTGGGAGGTGGAGGAAACCCCAAAAAAGATTTTGAGGTCAGATGAGGACACATTTTGTGAAACCAACTTCCAATCTACAACTCGTAGAATCGAAAATGGAAGATACCTAGTTACCCTGCCCTTTAAAAATGATAAAGAGTTAGGGAATTCAAGAAATATCGCCATGGCCCAATTTTTAAGAATGGAACGGATTCTTAGCCAAAAGCCTGACATTAAGAAACAGTATGATCAGGTAATTTTGGAATACCTTGAGCTGGGACATATGCGGAAAGTTTCTCCCCTGGATATAAATAGTACCCCAAATTATTACCTGCCGCATCACGCAGTAATAAAACCTGATAGGCTAACCACAAAACTTAGAGTAGTTTTCAACGCCTCCAGCCCGTCTTCAAATAAGAGAAGTTTGAACGACATTTTACATCCAGGACCCATACTTCAACAGGACCTAGTGCTCCAAATACTGAAGTGGAGATTCTTCCGATTTGTCTTCAATGCCGACATCACAAAAATGTATCGGCAAATACTAGTTCACCCCACTCAAACCAAATATCAAAGGATATTATTTAGAAAATCTCCAAATGATCCAATTGAAGATTTTGAACTCCTAACAGTGACGTTTGGAGTTAATTGTGCCCCGTTCCTGGCCATTAGAACGCTGCTCCAAATAGCAGAAGATTTCAAACATACACACCCTTTAGCATCACATATTCTGAAGCAAAATATGTACGTAGATGACGTCTTAGCCGGAGGGCACACTTTAAACGATGCCATTGAATCCCGAAAAGAACTATCTAGTGTTCTAAAATCTGCCGGTTTTGACCTGATGAAATGGACTTCAAACGACCCACGAGTCATCCAGGATTTGCCAAACGAGACACTATTACCTCTTGATTGGTTAAACTTATCCGAAAATGCTGGAACAAAGACCCTTGGGATAAAGTGGAACATTTCTTCAGACTCTTTCACTTTCACAGCCCCAGAAGTCGAAATAAAACAATCGTACACTAAACGCGAAGTGTTATCAACAATTGCAAAATTCTTTGACCCATGCGGATGGCTGGCCCCAATCATTGTCGATGCCAAATTAATCATGCAACAAATTTGGTTAGATAAAATCGACTGGGATGACATCTTGAAAACTCTCACCTACATGAAATGGCAAAAATTCGTACAAAATTGTCCTTTACTCAATACCCTGAAGATACCACGTTGGATTCACTATAGCCCCTCTTGTGACGTGGAGATCCATGGATTTTGCGACGCCTCAGAAAAAGCTTATTCTGCAACATTATACATCAGAATTCAACTTCAAAACTCCGTTCGCACTTTTCTTTTGGCTGCCAAAACCCGTGTTGCCCCTATCAAGAAAGTATCTTTACCCCGTTTAGAGCTATGTGGAGCCCTATTGTTAGCAAATTTAACCTTTGGAATCTTACCAAATCTTCAGGTACAAAATTTTAATGCCTTTTTTTGGACTGACTCTACAATTGTACTCGCCTGGTTAAATAAACCGCCTTGTTCGTGGAATACATTTGTGGGAAATCGAGTTTCTGAAATATCGGAAAAAGTTGGAACTCAAAATTGGCAACATGTCGAATCTAAAGAAAATCCAGCAGATGTCGCTAGCCGCGGGTGTACACCAAAAGAATTGGAAACCCATAACTTATGGTGGTTTGGACCTCCCTGGTTAAAATTACAAAAAAATCAATGGCCCATACCAATTTCTCCGACAGATACAAAAGTTGAAGCAAAACCTACAAAAGTTTTAATAAACACCGTTTATGAAGACCCACTGGTACGCTTTTCATCACTACCCCGTGCTTATAGGGTAATCGCATACGTTTTACGATTATGGCGAAATACGGGCGCAAATCGGTCTCATCTTCGAATTTCCTCGATAGACATCACACCGGATGAAATTAGAGAGGTCAAAAATCGCCTTATAATTTTGACTCAGAAGCATTGTTTTTCAGATGACTATCAAAAGTTATCACAAAAAGTCAAAATTTCATCCAGCAGCAGCCTTTTGACCCTAAATCCGTTCATAGATGGACAAGGTATCATTCGAGCAAATGGGCGTCTTGTTCAATCGCCAGCCCTAACGTATAACGAACGTCATCCAATTTTGCTGCCTCATAACTCTAAATTCACTCGATTGATTACCGAATTTACCCATAAAATTACGTTACATGGTGGAAATCAACTCATGATTCGAGTTCTAAGAACTGAATTCTGGATATTTAGATTGAGGCCCCTAGTTAAAAGTGTGATACACAATTGCAAAACTTGTGTCTTATACAAAAAACAGACACAAAATCAAATCATGGCTTCATTGCCGCCGGAAAGAACGAATATCTCCCGACCTTTCGAAACTACGGGAGTCGATTACGCAGGCCCCTTTGACATACGAAATTTCACTGGCCGAGCATGTCTCATCGCAAAGGGGTACGTCTGCATTTTCGTGTGTTTTACTACAAAAGCCGTACATCTCGAAGCAGTAAGTGATCTGTCTTCTCAAGCGTTTTTAGCCGCATTTGCACGTTTTATTGGAAGACGTGGATGCCCAGCTCTAGTCTATTCCGACAATGGAACAAATTTCGTTGGTGCAGCAGAACTTATCAAAAAAGACCGCCTAGAGTTTATAAAAAATCTGAAAACCCAGGTGATTCATCATTATAGCCATCAAAATCTTGACTGGAAATTTATTCCTCCCGGTGCCCCTCACATGGGCGGACTTTGGGAGGCAGGCGTAAAATCTTTCAAAACCCATTTAAGAAAAATGATTCCCAATATGAAATTTACTTTTGAAGAGCTGTCTACAATTTTGACTCGAATTGAGTCCTGTTTAAACTCTAGACCTTTAAGTCCTGCTAGCGATGACCCTAATGACCTATCTCCATTGACCCCTGGACACTTTCTCATTGGCGCTCCATTAATGACCCCAGCCGAACCTGAATTATGCACTGAAAATTTGACGTTAATCAACCGCTGGAAACGCATCAAGGTCATCTATCAATCTTTTTGCCAAAGATGGAAATCTGAATATTTAACTGAACTTCATCGCAGATATAAATGGAAAAATCAACGAGAAAACGTTAAAGTCAATGATCTGGTCGTCATCAAAGACAATAATCTTCCACCCAACGAATGGAAATTAGGCCGTATTGTTAAAACCTACTTAGGACCCGATCAAAACAGTCGAGTAGTTGACATACGAACAGCTAATGGAATATGCACTAGACCTATTACAAAAATAGTCGTGTTATACACAAACTAACATGACCTTCTTCGAAGCCTTCATCACAAATCTAAAAGGAATGATGTCTACAAAAGAAGCCCCAAGAAACTCAGAACAATCAAATGCTTCAACTTGTAAACCCAAAAGATGACATCACCATTGCACCAATCATGGGGGGGGGAGAATGTTTAGAGATGCCCCTAAACTAATGCCCATTAGTGTGCCACTAAACTAATCAACTGCACTGTAATCAACGGTTTAGCTGAATTTGCTTTTACATATTGTTATTGTTGTTAAGAAGAATGCGTATTGATGCATTCCAAAGCATCAATACGTAAACCAAATTATTTTAAAAAACACTCTAACTTTAACAATTGAACAAAAAACACACAAAATAAAGAAACATATTACAGTGAACAGTGGAAAAAACAGTGGCACATTATAACAAAAACAAAATTACAATCAACAAATACAATAAAAATTACAACTAACAATTATAAATTAAAAACTAAATAAAACTTAAGATTAAAATTTAAATTACAATAAAACTTAAAACTAACTTAAAATCAAAGGACCGTGTTTTAATAATTTAGGCAAGCCCTAAACAATATCTTTTCCTTGGAGTATGGGCTAACTTATCGACAAGGCATTTCTAGGACTTTGGACAGGAACGTGGTAAAAATGGTGGTTCAAAAGGGGAAAATTGTCCCCCCCCCCTTAACGTCTGCGTCTTTAGCTAGAAACCTAAAACTTAAAGAACAAGTGTATATGAAACACTAAAATTAAGAAACTAAATAGGAAACGAGTGGTATTGAAACACTACACAAGTGGAATGAAATGGATATAAACGTTGAACGAGTGGAATTGAAATTATAGACAATGCAAATGGATTGGAAGAGGGAATTACCTGTTCAAACACTATCAACGGAATATGAAACTTATGTAGCATTGAAACATACTCCCCAAAAAGTTAAACAAATTTTCTAAAAGAGAAAAAACCTTAGAAAAGGAATGGAACTTATATATTCCGATATTTAAACTTCATGTAACGAAGCACCGGTGGAAGAAACCGACGCAGTAAATTTTCCAACTGAATTTGTGAATTTACTTGAATTGCCAGGTCTACCTTTACATAAACTGGAATTAAAAAAAAAACTTTAAGACACGCTAACAACGTAGCTTTGCCCGCTATTTTTAATATTATAAAATGCTTTCCAACCCTGCTTTACGTTATTTATTTTCATTCAAAACACAAATGAACAAAACTACTTACGGGTCTATCTACCTAAGTTCGCACTTTACCAAATTATCTTAACATACACACGTATATTGCAATTTATTATGGATTCATTACTAACAATCCACTTTCATGAGAAAAAGTGATCAAATATTTATTTATTTTAAACCCATTGTTGTGCAGAATTATTTATTTGTGGTGGCTGGGTGAAGGCTTTAAATAAAAAAACTTTAAATAAAAAAACGAATTTAATAAAAATTGTTAACTTATAATTTATTTTTATTAATCGTATTAATAATTCCCTTTTATTACTGAAATTATCAGTGGTTTATAAAAAAAATCAATGTGCTCAAAACACTTATTTTTTATATACCGAAAAAAATGTTTTGCAACCCTTTTATTTTAATCCAGGCTTTATACTCAGAAAAAGGATTTATTTTTTAAGATCACTTTTTGCGAAAAACTTTTTTGTAAAAATATTGTTTTCACTCCTAATATTCTCAATTTAAAGTAAAAAACAATCATTTCAGTTAAATTTTTCTTTATTTCAAATAAAAACTGTTAATTAATGTTGATTCTTTTCAAATTATCCTAATTTCCAATACACTTAAGTCTCTTTTTGTGCGGTTTTTTTTAATGCGGATTTGAAGTTATGTGGTTTTAAAATCGACTTGCGTTGCATTTTTTTACAACTTTTATAGTACTTTTTATTTAATTTAAAATAATAATAAAAACATTTGTCTTATTTTCTAAAGATTTCCCTGTCCTGCGGAGTATCAAGGCGACTATTGTCACTCGACAGGGGTAACCTTAGGACCCTGACGGGATATTTAACTGGGCACTGTGGGCTCAGGTACCAGCTTCACAAACAGGGCCGGTCAAACACTGATGTTTGCAGGTTTTGTGAGCTGGAAAATGAGACATCGGAGCATGTTCTCTGCGAATGTCCGAGACTGTGTGACAGGAGACTCAGATTTCTGGGTGACCGCTTTGTGTCATCTTCGGTCGTTTGGGGAAATTCTCCTAACAGGATTATTGGTTTTATTGGTAGCCTGAATCTCTAGGGAACTCTAGGCAGCACAAAAGATCTATATTGTTCGCGGTGTGTAGTACCTTCGTATCTAATCTAATCTAATCTAAAGATTTTCTTAAAGGAAATGGATAAAACCAAGAAAAAAAGACAGGGAATTTCGTTTGAAACAAAAATGGTAATTTAAGATCGTATAGAAAATGGTGAAAGATATGTTGCTAATAAAAACTATTTTAAACTTTGAGAATCTTCAATAAGCGCAAATAAAATAAATGATTCTTAAACAAGAAAACCTGTTATTTCTGGCTCACAACTGAGTTCAACATTGTCATCGAATTTTCGGGAATAAGATCGTATTCTCATTAATGCACATGTGTGGACATATGTGGATGCATGTATGGAGGTTTATGTATCCATGTATGGAAAAGCATTCATGTTTATGATCATGTACGAACATACATTAAACCTGTATGAATCCATATATACAAGTGTTATTTTGTGTTAAAAGTAAAAATAAATGAAAAATTTTTTTTTAAATTTTTTATTCTATATATTTTTTATGCGATTTTAGTCCAATTTTCTTTCCTTATTTTAAAGTTATGCGGTTTTTGAGATATTCGGAACGCATCTCCCATTTTTGTATGGAAGTAGGGTTCTTTTTTATGCGGTTTTTTTTGGAACGCATCTACCGCATAAAAAAAGACTTAAGTGTATTTCAATGAATTTTCTAAGAAAAATCTTTAAATTTTATCAATTTCAATTGGCAGATCACTTATTTTACCATTGTTACCAATGCTTTGCCAACGTTCGGAAAGATAAACGGCCAACCGAAGATCGACGTTATCATTTCAAGGTTGACCCAGTACTTTAATTTTCGAAAAACGGACTCTCTGCCAGCGCTTGTACCACCATATACAGTGATTTGCCAACGTTTTGCCGTTTGTATTTTTCTACCTGGGTATGTGTATCATTAATATTAACACATTTTTTGGTAGATATATGATTTTATATGGTTATACATACGAAAATTTCGGGAAATATTTGAAAGCCCCGAGTAAAAAAGTTTATATAAAATTATATATGAATGGATGTATTTGTAATATGTAACTGGATATAATTTCATCCGAAAAATGGTTATATTAAATTGTATCAAATTGGATATAATTCTATTTACAAGGATACAAAGTTATATCAAATTATCAACTTATATCCGAGTTTTGTCCCGATAAAATTGGATATAATTTAATACAATACTATATGATTAAATTTAAATGATAAAAAAAAATTGTATTAGAAGGCAGCAGGATTTCACGTCCTACACACTACCAGCCGCAGGTTACTGTTGATAATAAGTAACTATTAAAGACGTTATCCCTACGGGAAATTTTAACAAACTGTCACCGAACTGGCCCCTTTATATGAAATAGACTGGTCACTTTTACATGGCGTTGTCATAGTTATTTTAACAAACTGTCACCGAACTGGACCCTTTATATGAAATAAACTGGTCACTTTTACATGGCGTTGTCATAGGAGGGGGAAATTGACCCCTTGTGACATGTCACAAGACAAATCCCAGGACAGGTCCCTGAACTTTGTTTTTTATGAGAGTTCAGTAACCTGTCCTAGGATTTGTCTTGTTACATGTCACAAGGGGTCAATTTCCCCTCCTATGACAACGCAATGTAAAAGTGACCAGTTTATTTCATATAAAGGGTCCAGTTCGGTGACAGTTTGTTAAAATTTCCCGTAGGGTATTGTATAAATCCGATACTGTTAAATTCGTTAAAGATTAGCCAACGTATACAAAACGAAAAAACATATGCTAACTAACTAGCTGCCAGCTTTCCATTATGGGAATTTGTGTGTAAAAAAGATATGTAACAGCAAGTTAGCTACAATACACTTTGTCATTTTGAATACGGAAAATCATCTATAACAATATTCAATGTCTTATTTCTACACTCAAAACTTATCGGACCAGAACAAAATATATATGTCGTTGGAAAGGTACTTGAAATACCTTACCAATGATATGCAACATGCCTAGACTTATTAACCCATTACGAGCCGGGTCATGATTTTAAATGTTAATTTTTTTAAAATGGAGTTTTTAAATAAAAAAAAAAACTTAAAAATAAAAACAGCTCTGAAAATATTAATTTAATGAAAAAATTTAGTAAAACATATAAAAAAAATTGTTTTTGATGAAATGAGTTTCGAACTTGTGTCTGAGATTAACTAATATATTGTAATATATAAAATAAAATCAAAAATATTTTTCGTATCTATTAATATATAAAATTTTTAACGGTTTTATCAATTATATATTCTTATATAAAAAATTTGCAATAAACCAAATACTGATATATGATTTAATATGATTACATATGAGAAAATTTCTAAAAGTTTTTCTAATATATCATCATATAAAAACATATGTTGCATACAATATTTTATATTATCATATATTTTAATATTAAAAAATATATGTTATATATACTTATTTTTACTCGGGGCATTATAATATTTGAATACATATGGATGCAAAGCTATTTTATATTACTATATATTAATGTATATTTTTGTATTAAAAAATATATTGTTATATACGAACTTTTTTACTCGGGTTAGTTCAAATACGGCTGAAAGTAGTTGTAATGCTAAATTACCCAGTCAGAAAAATACAAACGGGAAAGCGGTGGCAAAGCACTTTAACAGGTGGTACAAGTACTGGCAAAAAGTGCTTTCCCATTCCCAAAATGATAACATCATTAGACAAAAGGACCGGCTGTTCAAAAAGCGCCGGAAAAGCACTAGAGGAACAAAATTTTTAAACGTTGGCAAAACACTGGAAAACCCAATAAATAGGTGGTCTGGAAATATATTTTCCAAAATAAAATTTAAAAAAAGTTCATATGTATTTTTTTTGGTCCTGCCGTGACTTGAACCCAGGCCGTCAGATTGGCAGACGATTGCTCTACCCACTGAGCTAACGAGACATATAATATTTAATGGCTAAACACATAAATGAGTGATAATAGCTGGACAACTACTGGCTGTGCCAAAATGCTAGTACTGGCAAACAATTTTTTGTAACTAATATGCCAGTGTTGGGAGGGCAAAAAAAAAGTTGGTCTTGAAGGAGCTTTCCCACAAACAAAAAAATTGATTTTATAAAACAAAAAAAATTTTAAATTAAAAAAAATCCAAAAAAAAATTTTTTGCTTGCAACCGGATTTGAACTCGGAACCTTCCGACTACAAAAATTTTTTAACGAAGCGTCAGCATTTTTATAAAATCATTGGTTTTCCAGTGAATTGATTTTTGTACGCCTGGTAGCATTGGCTATGTAGCACTGGATAACCACTGGTTGCAAACCTTGGCATATCACTCTAAGCCAATTCTTTGCCAGTGGTTTATTTTATATACCACCGAAATTTTTGTAAAACAAATACTGGTAAAACGCTTTTCGCAAACGCTGGCAAAGCGTCCCAAATGATTGTGCTGCCAGTCATTTATTTTTAATACCGTGGTTACCCAGTGGTATGCCAGTGCTTGATTTTTTGTACCACTGGCGATTTCTGACTGGGTAGGTTTACAAAAATATTAGTTCAATCCTAAATTTTAAGACAAAATAACAGGGAAGTTCAATAGAATCAGAACGCGTTTAACAGACTTTTGTACTAACTTTCTTTTATGAGTGTGTTGAATGCTCTACTACAATCGAACTTGTTAATACGCAGTCAGAAAAATACAAACGGGAAAGCGGTGGCAAAGCACTTTAACAGGTGGTACAAGTACTGGCAAAAAGTGCTTTCCCATTCCCAAAATGATAACATCATTAGACAAAAGGACCGGCTGTTCGAAAAGCGCCGGAAAAGCACTAGAGGAACAAAATTTTTAAACGTTGGCAAAACACTGGCAAAACCAATAAATAGGTGGTCTGGAAATATACCCAGTCAGAAATCGCCAGTGGTACAAAAAATCAAGCACTGACATACCACTGGGTAACCACGGTATTAAAAATAAATGACTGGCAGAACACTCATTTGGGACGCTTTGCCAGCGCTTGCAAAAAGCGTTTTACCAGTATTTGTTTTACAAAAATTTCAGTGGTTTATAAAAAAAACCACTGGCAAAGAATTGGCTTAGAGTGATATGCCAAGGTTTGCAACCAGTGGTTCTCCAGTGCTACCTAGCCAATGCTACCAGGCGTACAAAAATCAATTCACTGGAAACTTTTTTTGTTTTATAAAATCAATTTTTTTGTTTGTGGGAAAGCTCCTTCAAGAGCAACTTTTTTTTTGCCCTCCCAACAGCCAGTAGTTGTTCAGCTATTATCACTCATTTATGTGTATAGCCATTAAATATTATATGTCTCGTTAGCTCAGTGGGTAGAGCAATCGTCTGCCAATCTGACGGCCTGGGTTCAAATCACGGCAGGACTAAAAAAATACATATGAACTTTTTTTAAATTTTATTTTGGAGTTTACAGTTTACGGGTAGAATACAAGTTTATATCAGAAGGCTTAAAACGCTTGGTTGCAATTATGTTCAACTTCTTCTAAATACTTAAATTTTTAATTCTTAACTTAAGGGTGTTATTTTTCAGTACTTTTTAATTGTTTTTGTTTTGATCTTGAAATATGAAGCGTTATATAATTATGTCTTTCTACATCAAATTAGATGTAATTATATCGGGTCAAAATCCGGATAAGATTATATATGATTTAATATATTTAGATCTTATCCGGTATAATTTTATCCACCATTTTTCGAATCATAGTATATCTTCAATTATATTAAATAAGATATCATTACATATGACATCATATTATTTTTTTTTACTCGGGTATGCATAATAATTTGATTTTTTATAACGATTTTTGTGTGAAAAATTTGTTTTATAAGCCTTTTATAATGGGGTCATTTTATAACTCGAATGAAAAACGTTTTTTCGATTTCGTTTGAAACGTAAACGAAAATATTTGGTATTTTATAAAACGGGTAGTAGTTACCGTTTGTTGCCATTTGCGAGTTATTATTGCCAGACAAAAAAAATAATATTTGTGACATGGAATTACAAATTATTTAAATAAAAATTTGTTCATAGTCTGTTTAGCCTGATTGGTAAAAGAGTTGTTATTTTTAGTTCTAATATTTTTAAGGTCCAGGTATCGAATCCTGTGTGGGGCAATTTTTTTTTATTAGTAGTTTTTTTTATGATATATTTTTGGACATTTTTTACTAATAATATGAAACAAATATATTTATTAAAAATGTTATATTGTACAGAAAATCAACCTAAATAAGAAGAACCTTCCATTAGCGGATAGCAAAGGAGTACAAAGTATGGTTTGTTAATACACGCTGAAAAAAACGGCCTGTCCCAAACATATTTTTGCTGGTAATATATTTATATTTGGAGATTTTGTTAAACATATACGCCGTGTTTTTACTAGAAACAATATATATTTGCATGCAAATATATTATATTTGTAAGCAAATATATTATGTTAATATATAATGTTTGGATGAAATGAAATGACGCTATCGACAAATATTATATGTTTGGCAGCAAACATATAATATGTGTGTTATAGACAAATTATGTTTCCATGCAAATACTATATATAAATAATATACTTAGTTATAAAGCAATTATTAATATATGCCAAACAATAGGCGTATTTATTCTACTCTCCAAATTTCTATATATTTTAATGGAAAAACATAAAAAGTTAAATTAATACATCTACTGTTTGGCGATTATTTAATAACTAAATAAATCACATTGAATTTTACATCTAATACATTCATTGAAAAACAATAACTACAATCTCTTCATTTATTTTTTATTTATTTTTATTAACAAATATTAATTAAAAACTCTTCCCGAGTAAAAATAGTTATATAGGAAATTATATAATTTAATATGGACTAATATGTTTGTATATAGTCAAGTGTAACACTATATCTTTGCGGATATAATTATGTATAGCTTTGAGTTTTTCAAAAATTTCTTATATGATGTCATATATAGATCAGTATAAATATACATGTCCCCATATATATTTATATGTGCCATATCTATTTACATATGCTATGACAATTTTAATACATCGTCATATATAATTAAAAATGGCTTTATCGGAAATTATATAAAGTTTTATATAGCTCAATGTTCATTTTTTTTTTTCTAAGTTGTTTTAGATATGTTTAAGTATAGCGCAATGTAAATAAAATTCTATGTTTTTTTGAGATATATTTATGTATGATTTCAAAATATTAAAGGCGTACTCATTATAACTCCTAAATTCCTTGTAAACCTTGTATAAATACAAGCCATATTTTTATGTATGGAATTTGACATTAAACTCATAAACAAACCAGGTTTACAAAGTTTACGGGTAGAATACAAGTTTATATGAGAAGGATTGGTTACAATTATGTACAACTTCTTCTAAATTTTTATTTAAATTTTTAATTCTTAACTTGAGGGTGTTATTTTTCAGTACTTTTTAATAGTTTTTGTTTTGATCTTGAAGTATGAAGCGTTATAAAATTGTCTTTCTACATCAAATTAGATATAATTATATCGGGTCAAAATCCGGATAAGAGTCTATATGATTCAATATATTTAGATCTTATCCGATATAATTTTATCCACCATTTTTCGGATCATAGCATATCTCCAATTATATTAAATAAGATATCATTACATATAACATCATATTATTTTTTTTACCCGGGTTATAATAAGTTAATATTTTAATATACACAATTAAATATTTTTTCTTTTTAACACAATTTTATGTTTTATTTATACTAATTTATTTTATTTTTTCACATCTTTCACAATAAAATTAATAAATAAAGGAAAAATATCACTAAATTTTCTGACTAGATGCAGTCTAGCTAAACTAAACGATTATTACCAACTATAAAAGTTATAATGGCTACATACAACTTTATATATATCAAGAATGGAAATTCGCCGTTTTTCCAAATATATGTTAATTGTATCCACAAATATAATTATTACCGGGAAATATATGTATAGTAACTATAAAAACAATATAATTGGAAGCACACTGCAAATACATACATATATGGTAGTTTGTAAACATACATTGATTACCTCCAAACATATACAAAAACGTCTTTTTCCTCCGTGTATGGCCCTTAAGTTTCGAATTGTCAGTTTTTAGTTTTAAAACCGCTCAGTTTGTTTCATTTGGTCTCAAACGTAGAAGTTTATATATAAATAAAATTTTTTTTAAATCGTGTCTTAGCGCATCTAAAATTAGATATTTTTAAAATTGCCCAAATTTTCAATAATTTGCATATAAATTTAAGTGCTTATGCATAATAATTTGATTTTTTATAACGATTTTTGTGTGAAAAATTTGTTTTATAAGCCGTTTATAAATTTAAAAAGTGATTATGCATATGACCCTAAAAGAATTATTTTTTATTGAGAATAAAAATTATAAGAGTATCACATTTAACTACTTCATATTTTTAAACCCATATTTATACAATTTTTATTCCAAAAATTGCAATTACCTAACTTTTTATGCAAAAACTTTATCTCTTTAATAGAAAACGACAACTATTTGAATATGGCATAATATTCGTTTGCAAACGTTTACTTACTTCTTATAAAATACCGTTTTATTAAGGAGTTTGTTTGATTATAATATTGCCAGATTGAAAAAAAAGAAAATATACATATTTTTTTGAGTTTTACAAAATTTAAAAAAATTAAAAATAATGGGGTCATTTTGTAACTCGAATGAAAAACGTTTTTTCGTTTTCGTTTGAAACGTAAACGAAAATATTCGGTATTTTATAAAACGGGTAGTAGTTTGCGTTTGTTGCCATTTGCGAGTTATTATGGCCAGACAAAAAAAATAATATTTGTGACATGGAATTACAAATTATTTAAGTAAAAATTTGTTCATAGAGTTTTCCAAGTATGTTTAGGCTGATTGGTAAATGATTTGTTTTTAGTTCTAATATTTTTAGAGTCCAGGTATCGAATCCCGTGTGGGGCAATTTTTTATTAGTAGTTTTTTTTATGATATGTTTTTAAACATTTTTTCCTAATAATATGAAACAAATATATTTAATAAAAATTTTAAATTGTACAGAAAATCAACCTAAATAAGAAGAACCTTACATTCGCGGATAGCGAAGGAGTACAAAATTATGGTTTGTTAAGATGGCCCTTAATTTTCGAATTGTCAGTTTTTAGTTTTAAAACCGCTCAGTTTGTTTCATTTGGTCTCAAACGTAGAAGTTTATATATAAAGAAAAATTTTTTTAAACGTAAATCGTGTTTTAGCGCATCTAAAATCAGATATTTTTAAAATTGCCCAAATTTTCACTAATTTGCATATAAATTTAAGTGCTTATGCATAATAATTTGATTTTTTTATAACGATTTTTGTGTGAAAAATTTGTTTAATAAGCCGTTTATAAATTTAAAAAGTGAATGTGCATATGACCCTAAAAGGATAATTTTTTATTGAGAATAAAAAATATAGGAGTATCATATTTAACTACTTCATATTTTTAAACCCATATTTATACAATTTTTATTCCAAAAATTGCAATTACCTAACTTTTTATGCAAAAACTTTAACTTTTTAATAGGAAACGACAACTATTTCTGTTCGTTTGAATATGGCATAACATTCGTTTGCAAACGTTTACTTACTTCTTATAAAATACCGTTTTTTTAAGGAGTTTGTCTTCGATTATAATATTGCCAGATTGAAAAAAAAAATTTTGATTTTGAGTTTTACAAAATTTAAAAAAATTTAAAACAAAAAAATGTTCAAACGAAAGCAAAGTTTCGTTTTACAAAATGACCCCATTAGTTTTAAAACCGCTCAGTTTGTTTCATTTGGTCTTAAACGTAGAAGTTTATATATAAAGAAAATTTTTTTTAAACGTAAATCGTGTCTTAGCGCATCTAAAATCAGATATTTTTAAAATTGCCCAAATTTTCTCTAATTTGCATATAAATTTAAGTGCTTTTGCATAATAATTTGATTTTTTTATAACGATTTTTGTGTGAAAAATTTGTTTTATAAGCCGTTTATAAATTTAAAAAGTGATTGTGCATATGATCCTAAAAGGATTATTTCTTATTGAGAATAAAAAATATAGGAGTATCATATTTAATTACTTCTTATTTTTAAACCCATATTTATACAATTTATATTCCAACAATTGCAATTTTCTAACTTTTTATGCAAAAACTTTAACTTTTTAATAGGAAACGACAACTATTTCTGTTCGTTTGAATATGGCATAATATTCGTTTGCAAACGTTTACTTACTTCTTATAAAATACCGTTTTATTAAGGATTTTGTCTTCGATTACAATATTGCCAGATTAAAAAAAAAAGAAAATATACATATTTTTTTGAGTTTTACAAAATTTAAAAAAATTAAAAATAAAAAAACGTTCAAACGAAAGCAAAGTTTCGTTTTACAAAATGACCCCCTAAGAAAACGTTCAAACGAAAGCAAAGTTTCGTTTTACAAAATGACCCCATAAGTATTTAAATTATTTGTTTTTTTACCAACACAAACGTTATGAAAATGACGTTTTTTAATAACAGCTAAGGCGTTGCGTAATTCTTTAAGTGGGTCATCACAGAGAGGCCGAACCGCATCCATCAACGCATCAAAAAAATTTTCATAATCCTTCAAGCGCTTTTTGCCATGAGTTCCATCAATATTTATAGCGAGAATCAATTGCAAAGATAGAATTGTGGTTAACGTTTTTGGCAACTTCCCTTTCAGAGACAATTTCATGGCATTGGTCTGTAAAAAAGGCACGGAAAGTTGTAAAAAAATTATAAAAGTAGAGAGAAATAAGAACTCACATAAATTTGTTGAGTTTCATCAATTATGGCATCATTGAGTGTTTTCAACTCCTCGAGAGTGTTTATTGGAAAAACATTCTTAATTGCCACATTGTTTTTTTCCTGGCGAACAAGGCTTTCGGTCACAACTTTTTGGGTAGACAATGCTGCCATTATAGCTTCATTTTGAGTTTGAATTATCTCCTTGAGCTCCTTAATTTCGCCTATAAATGTTAATATGAAAAATGTGATATTTTTTTAGACATTAAATATTTTCATCTTACATGTCATTTCTGAAAATTTCGCATTCATTTTAGAAAATGTCGCATCAAATTGCTTCAAAACTTCAAGCGAACATTGGCAAGACGCCTTATCGTCATTTTCTTTTCCGTTATCTGTTAAAATAATATATAAGTAATGTTAAAATACGATATAAGTACACTCATAGAAAAAAGTTTGTAGAAAAGTTAGTAAAACTGTTAGTACTTCAACTTAACAAACTTTTAAATAATTTTTATGGGGTCATTTTGTAACTCGAATGACAAACGTTTTTTCGTTTTCGTTTGAAACGTAAACGAAAATATTTGGTATTTTATAAAACGGGTAGTAGTTTGCGTTTGTTGCCATTTGCGAGTTATTATTGCCAGACAAAAAAAATAATATTTGTGACATGGAATTACAAATTATTTAAATAAAAATTTGTTCATAGAGTTTTCCAAGTCTGTTTAGGCTGATTGGTAAATGAGTTGTTGTTTTTAGTTCTAATATTTTTAGAGTCCAGGTATCGAATCCTGTGTGGGGCAATTTTTTTTATTAGTAGTTTTTTTTATGATATATTTTTTGAAATTTTTTTCTAATAATATGAAACAAATATATTTAAGAAAAATTTTAAATTATACAGAAAATCAAGCTAAATAAGAAGAACCTTAAATTTGCGGATAGCGAAGGAGTACAAAGTATGGTTTGTTAAGATGGCCCTTAAGTTTCGAATTGTCAGTTTTTAGTTTTAAAACCGCTCAGTTTGTTTCATTTGGTCTCAAACGTAGAAGTTTATATATAAAGAAAAATTTTTTTAAACGTAAATCGTTTCTTAGCGCAATTAAAATCAGATATTTTTAAAATTTCCCAAATTTTCACTAATTTGCATATAAATTTAAGTGCTTATGCATACCCAGCAAAATATTGGTAATGACACCTCATTACTATCTGCATTACCAAAAATGATATATCATTACCTTTTGCATTATTTTATAATATAAAATAATGACTTCCTAATAAGGGCCTATTGTATTCATTGTTTCTAAATATAAAATAATGACTTACTCGTAATAGTTTAAATAAGTACTTTTTACACACCAGCCAGCAATTTCGGAGCGCTCATAAATAAGATTTTTAAATAGCTCATAGAAAAGATTATTGTTTTTTTGAAAACACTCTTTTTTTGGTAAAAAATATGAACCCTCAGAAAACAATCCAAAAAGTTGTCTCTACAATCTAAAAAGCTGTCTCAAAACGAGGGTTCATTTTTCGGACTCAAAGAAGATTCCAAAATTATTTAAATTTATGAAGAAAATTTCGATTTTATACGTTCTTTTTTCTGAGTCATTTCTGAGTACACAGGGGGCTCTTTTGGACGGACCACTTTCATAGGAAAAAGTGGAAAAATGTTTATATTTTTGGAGCTCATTTCTGAGTCATTAATGATCATCTTTGTTTGCTGGGCAGTTAAATTTTATACATTTTTATTTATTATATGTAAATATATTTTATGTTTAAATTTTTATGACGAGTCCTAAAATTACACGCTAGAAAATATTTAAATTTTCTGAATGTATTTCCTTAAGCTAATAGTATTTGCTTAACTTCTTATTTTTAAGAATCAAGTAAGCAATCGGATTACCACTTATAATTCAACTTTTTGTAAGCATGTGTGTAACCACTTATTATTCAAAATCTCATAACTACTTATTTCTCATTTTTTCGTAAGCGAGCGGGTAAGCGTGACTACTTATAAAAACGACCACGCCAAACAAAAATAATGAGTTTAGACGCCAAAAAATGAGTTGTGCGGAGCTATGAATTTCTATTATATAACCACTTATTTGGTAATGAAAGATTTTGCTGGGTAATAATTTGATTTTTTATAACGATTTTTGTGTGAAAAATTTGTTTTATAAGCCGTTTATAAATTTAAAAAGTGATTGTGCATATGACCCTAAAAGGATTATTTTTTATTGAGAATAAAAAATATAGGAGTATCATACTTAACTACTTCATATTTTTAAACCCATATTTATACAATTTTTATTCTAAAAATTGCAATTATCTAACTTTTTATGCAAAAACTTTAACTTTTTAATAGGAAACGACAACTATTTCTATTCGTTTGAATATGGCATAATATTCGTTTGCAAACGTTTACTTACTTCTTATAAAATACCATTTTATTAAGGAGTTTGTCTTCGATTATAATATTGCCAGATTGAAAAAAAAAGAAAATATTCATATTTTTTTTGAGTTTTACAAAATTTAAAAAAATTAAAAATAGAAAAACTTTCAAACGAAACCAAAGTTTCGTTTTACAAAATGACCCCATTAGTTTAAATTTATGGGGTCATTTTGTAACTCGAATGAAAAACGTTTTTTCGTTTTCGTTTGAAACGTAAACGAAAATATTTGGTATTTTATAAAACGGGTAGTAGTTTGCGTTTGTTGCCATTTGCGAGTTATTATTGCCAGACAAAAAAATTAATATTTGTGACATGGAATTACAAATTATTTAAATAAAAATTTGTTCATAGAGTTTTCCAAGTCTGTTTAGCCTGATTGGTAAATGAGTTGTTATTTTTAGTTATAATATTTTTAGGGTCCAGGTATCGAATCCTGTGTGGGGGGCAATTTTTTTTTATTAGTAGTTTTTTTTATGATATTTTTTGGATATTTTTTCCTAATAATATGAAACAAATATATTTAAGAAAAATTTTATATTGTACAGAAAATCAACCTAAATAAGAAAAACCTTCCATTAGCGGATAGCAAAGGAGTACAAGGTATGGTTTGTTAAGATGACCCTTAAGTTTTGAATTGTTAGTTTTTAGTTTTAAAACCCCTCAGTTTGTTTCATTTGGTCTCAAACGTAGAAGTTTGTATATAAAGAAAAATTTTTTTAAATTGTGTCTTAGCGCATCTAAAATCAGATATTTTTAAAATTGCCCAAATTTTCACTAATTTAAATATAAGTGCTTATGCATAATAATTTGATTTTGTGTAACGATTTTTGTGTGAAAAATTTGTTTTATAAGCCGTTTATAAATTTAAAAAGTGATTATGCATATTACCCTAAAAGAATTATTTTTTATTGAGAATAAAAAATATAGGAGTATCAGATTTAACTACTTCATATTTTTAAACCCATATTTATACAATTTTTATTCCAAAAATTGCAATTACCTAACTTTTTATGCAAAAACTTTAACTTTTTAATAGGAAACGACAACTATTTCTGTTCGTTTGAATATGGCATAATATTCGTTTGCAAACGTTTACTTACGTCTTATAAAATACCGTTTTATTAAGGAGTTTGTCTTCGATTATAATATTGCCAGATTGAAAAAAAGAAAATATTTTTGAGTTTTACAAAATCTAAAAAAAATTTAAAACGAAAAATCGTTCAAACGAAAGCAAAGTTCGTTTTACAAAATGACCCCATTAGTAGTTTTTTTATGATATATTTTTGGACATTTTTTCCTAATAATATGAAACAAATATATTAAAGAAAAATTTTAAATTGTACAGAAAATCAAGCTAAATAAGAAGAACCTTACATTAGCGGATAGCGAAGGAGTACAAAGTATGGTTTGTGAAGATGGCCCTTAAGTTTCGAAGTGTCAGTTTTTATGGGGTCATTTTGTAACTCGAATGAAAAACGTTTTTTCGTTTTCGTTTGAAACGTAAACGAAAATATTTGGTATTTTATAAAACGGGTAGTAGTTTGCGTTTGTTGCCATTTGCGAGTTATTATTGCCAGACAAAAAAAATAATATTTGTGACATGGAATTACAAATTATTTAAATAAAAATTTGTTCATAGAGTTTTCCAAGTCCGTTTAGCCTGATTGGTAAATGAGTTGTGTTTTTAGTTCTAATATTTTTAGAGTCCAGGTATCGAATCCCGTGTGGGGCAATTTTTTATTAGTAGTTTTTTTTATGATATGTTTTTAAACATTTTTTCCTAATAATATGAAACAAATATATTTAATAAAAATTTTAAATTGTACAGAAAATCAACCTAAATAAGAAGAACCTTACATTCGCGGATAGCGAAGGAGTACAAAATTATGGTTTGTTAAGATGGCCCTTAATTTTCGAATTGTCAGTTTTTAGTTTTAAACCCGCTCAGTTTGTTTCATTTGGTCTCAAACGTAGAAGTTTATATATAAAGAAAAATTTTTTTAAACGTAAATCGTGTTTTAGCGCATCTAAAATCAGATATTTTTAAAATTGCCCAAATTTTCACTAATTTGCATATAAATTTAAGTGCTTATGCATAATAATTTGATTTTTTTATAACGATTTTTGTGTGAAAAATTTGTTTAATAAGCCGTTTATAAATTTAAAAAGTGAATGTGCATATGACCCTAAAAGGATAATTTTTTATTGAGAATAAAAAATATAGGAGTATCATATTTAACTACTTCATATTTTTAAACCCATATTTATACAATTTTTATTCCAAAAATTGCAATTACCTAACTTTTTATGCAAAAACTTTAACTTTTTAATAGGAAACGACAACTATTTCTGTTCGTTTGAATATGGCATAACATTCGTTTGCAAACGTTTACTTACTTCTTATAAAATACCGTTTTTTTAAGGAGTTTGTCTTCGATTATAATATTGCCAGATTGAAAAAAAAAATTTTGATTTTGAGTTTTACAAAATTTAAAAAAATTTAAAACAAAAAAATGTTCAAACGAAAGCAAAGTTTCGTTTTACAAAATGACCCCATTAGTTTTAAAACCGCTCAGTTTGTTTCATTTGGTCTTAAACGTAGAAGTTTATATATAAAGAAAATTTTTTTTAAACGTAAATCGTGTCTTAGCGCATCTAAAATCAGATATTTTTAAAATTGCCCAAATTTTCTCTAATTTGCATATAAATTTAAGTGCTTTTGCATAATAATTTGATTTTTTTATAACGATTTTTGTGTGAAAAATTTGTTTTATAAGCCGTTTATAAATTTAAAAAGTGATTGTGCATATGATCCTAAAAGGATTATTTCTTATTGAGAATAAAAAATATAGGAGTATCATATTTAATTACTTCTTATTTTTAAACCCATATTTATACAATTTATATTCCAACAATTGCAATTTTCTAACTTTTTATGCAAAAACTTTAACTTTTTAATAGGAAACGACAACTATTTCTGTTCGTTTGAATATGGCATAATATTCGTTTGCAAACGTTTACTTACTTCTTATAAAATACCGTTTTATTAAGGATTTTGTCTTCGATTACAATATTGCCAGATTAAAAAAAAAAGAAAATATACATATTTTTTTGAGTTTTACAAAATTTAAAAAAATTAAAAATAAAAAAACGTTCAAACGAAAGCAAAGTTTCGTTTTACAAAATGACCCCCTAAGAAAACGTTCAAACGAAAGCAAAGTTTCGTTTTACAAAATGACCCCATAAGTATTTAAATTATTTGTTTTTTTACCAACACAAACGTTATGAAAATGACGTTTTTTAATAACAGCTAAGGCGTTGCGTAATTCTTTAAGTGGGTCATCACAGAGAGGCCGAACCGCATCCATCAACGCATCAAAAAAATTTTCATAATCCTTCAAGCGCTTTTTGCCATGAGTTCCATCAATATTTATAGCGAGAATCAATTGCAAAGATAGAATTGTGGTTAACGTTTTTGGCAACTTCCCTTTCAGAGACAATTTCATGGCATTGGTCTGTAAAAAAGGCACGGAAAGTTGTAAAAAAATTATAAAAGTAGAGAGAAATAAGAACTCACATAAATTTGTTGAGTTTCATCAATTATGGCATCATTGAGTGTTTTCAACTCCTCGAGAGTGTTTATTGGAAAAACATTCTTAATTGCCACATTGTTTTTTTCCTGGCGAACAAGGCTTTCGGTCACAACTTTTTGGGTAGACAATGCTGCCATTATAGCTTCATTTTGAGTTTGAATTATCTCCTTGAGCTCCTTAATTTCGCCTATAAATGTTAATATGAAAAATGTGATATTTTTTTAGACATTAAATATTTTCATCTTACATGTCATTTCTGAAAATTTCGCATTCATTTTAGAAAATGTCGCATCAAATTGCTTCAAAACTTCAAGCGAACATTGGCAAGACGCCTTATCGTCATTTTCTTTTCCGTTATCTGTTAAAATAATATATAAGTAATGTTAAAATACGATATAAGTACACTCATAGAAAAAAGTTTGTAGAAAAGTTAGTAAAACTGTTAGTACTTCAACTTAACAAACTTTTAAATAATTTTTATGGGGTCATTTTGTAACTCGAATGACAAACGTTTTTTCGTTTTCGTTTGAAACGTAAACGAAAATATTTGGTATTTTATAAAACGGGTAGTAGTTTGCGTTTGTTGCCATTTGCGAGTTATTATTGCCAGACAAAAAAAATAATATTTGTGACATGGAATTACAAATTATTTAAATAAAAATTTGTTCATAGAGTTTTCCAAGTCTGTTTAGGCTGATTGGTAAATGAGTTGTTGTTTTTAGTTCTAATATTTTTAGAGTCCAGGTATCGAATCCTGTGTGGGGCAATTTTTTTTATTAGTAGTTTTTTTTATGATATATTTTTTGAAATTTTTTTCTAATAATATGAAACAAATATATTTAAGAAAAATTTTAAATTATACAGAAAATCAAGCTAAATAAGAAGAACCTTAAATTTGCGGATAGCGAAGGAGTACAAAGTATGGTTTGTTAAGATGGCCCTTAAGTTTCGAATTGTCAGTTTTTAGTTTTAAAACCGCTCAGTTTGTTTCATTTGGTCTCAAACGTAGAAGTTTATATATAAAGAAAAATTTTTTTAAACGTAAATCGTTTCTTAGCGCAATTAAAATCAGATATTTTTAAAATTTCCCAAATTTTCACTAATTTGCATATAAATTTAAGTGCTTATGCATACCCAGCAAAATATTGGTAATGACACCTCATTACTATCTGCATTACCAAAAATGATATATCATTACCTTTTGCATTATTTTATAATATAAAATAATGACTTCCTAATAAGGGCCTATTGTATTCATTGTTTCTAAATATAAAATAATGACTTACTCGTAATAGTTTAAATAAGTACTTTTTACACACCAGCCAGCAATTTCGGAGCGCTCATAAATAAGATTTTTAAATAGCTCATAGAAAAGATTATTGTTTTTTTGAAAACACTCTTTTTTTGGTAAAAAATATGAACCCTCAGAAAACAATCCAAAAAGTTGTCTCTACAATCTAAAAAGCTGTCTCAAAACGAGGGTTCATTTTTCGGACTCAAAGAAGATTCCAAAATTATTTAAATTTATGAAGAAAATTTCGATTTTATACGTTCTTTTTTCTGAGTCATTTCTGAGTACACAGGGGGCTCTTTTGGACGGACCACTTTCATAGGAAAAAGTGGAAAAATGTTTATATTTTTGGAGCTCATTTCTGAGTCATTAATGATCATCTTTGTTTGCTGGGCAGTTAAATTTTATACATTTTTATTTATTATATGTAAATATATTTTATGTTTAAATTTTTATGACGAGTCCTAAAATTACACGCTAGAAAATATTTAAATTTTCTGAATGTATTTCCTTAAGCTAATAGTATTTGCTTAACTTCTTATTTTTAAGAATCAAGTAAGCAATCGGATTACCACTTATAATTCAACTTTTTGTAAGCATGTGTGTAACCACTTATTATTCAAAATCTCATAACTACTTATTTCTCATTTTTTCGTAAGCGAGCGGGTAAGCGTGACTACTTATAAAAACGACCACGCCAAACAAAAATAATGAGTTTAGACGCCAAAAAATGAGTTGTGCGGAGCTATGAATTTCTATTATATAACCACTTATTTGGTAATGAAAGATTTTGCTGGGTAATAATTTGATTTTTTATAACGATTTTTGTGTGAAAAATTTGTTTTATAAGCCGTTTATAAATTTAAAAAGTGATTGTGCATATGACCCTAAAAGGATTATTTTTTATTGAGAATAAAAAATATAGGAGTATCATACTTAACTACTTCATATTTTTAAACCCATATTTATACAATTTTTATTCTAAAAATTGCAATTATCTAACTTTTTATGCAAAAACTTTAACTTTTTAATAGGAAACGACAACTATTTCTACACCGAAAAAATTCCTCAGTGGCTCAGTTACGAAAAACCTCAGTTGAAATTAAAATATATTAAAACAAATGAAATAATTATCATTAACTTTTCCTTAAGTTAAAAAGAATACTTTTTTATTAGTTGATTTATTAATAACTAATAATTTTATAGTAATAGGTGTCAATATAAAAAATATTGTAAAGAAAAATAAATTTGAACAAATTTTTGTGCCTCAAACTCAAATAAAAACAACATTTGGATCACGTTCAGGTCTTTGAACAGGAAGATTTACAACCGCTGCTGATTGAAAAATCCTGGAATATTTTGCAAAGAAATACGCGATAATAAAAATTTTATAATGTAAGAATTATTTATGATCTAATTTGTATTTTTCTTGTTTTTTATTATAAATAAAAAGTGACAACCAAAAACAAATCTTTGCTGTTCCTATTAGCGGTTTCTAATTGATTATTAGCTACTAAAATAAAATATGTTTCATTTTAGTTAACAATTTGTTGTCGGTAACTGAAACCTCCGTTAGTAAAATATCGGAAACAAAATTAGTTAAATTTAATTAAATCAATCAACTGAAGCTCAGTAAGGGGTATTTCACCTGAGACTCAGTTGAAAGTTTAGTAGCCAGCAACTGAGAAATTTTTTCGGTGTATTCGTTTGAATATGGCATAATATTCGTTTGCAAACGTTTACTTACTTCTTATAAAATACCATTTTATTAAGGAGTTTGTCTTCGATTATAATATTGCCAGATTGAAAAAAAAAGAAAATATTCATATTTTTTTTGAGTTTTACAAAATTTAAAAAAATTAAAAATAGAAAAACTTTCAAACGAAACCAAAGTTTCGTTTTACAAAATGACCCCATTAGTTTAAATTTATGGGGTCATTTTGTAACTCGAATGAAAAACGTTTTTTCGTTTTCGTTTGAAACGTAAACGAAAATATTTGGTATTTTATAAAACGGGTAGTAGTTTGCGTTTGTTGCCATTTGCGAGTTATTATTGCCAGACAAAAAAATTAATATTTGTGACATGGAATTACAAATTATTTAAATAAAAATTTGTTCATAGAGTTTTCCAAGTCTCTTTAGGCTGATTGGTAAATGAGTTGTTGTTTTTAGTTCTAATATTTTTAGAGTCCAGGTATCGAATCCTGTGTGGGGCAATTTTTTTTATTAGTAGTTTTTTTTTACTATATATTTTTTGAAATTTTTTTCTAATAATATGAAACAAATATATTTAAGAAAAATTTTAAATTGTACAGAAAATCAAGCTAAATAAGAAAAACCTTACATTAGCGGATAGCGAAGGAGTACAAAGTATGGTTTGTTAAGATGGCCCTTAAGTTTCGAATTGTCAGTTTTTAGTTTTAAAACCGCTCAGTTTGTTTCATTTGGTCTCAAACGTAGAAGTTTATATATAAATAAAAATTTTTTTAAACGTAAATCGTATCTTAGCGCAATTAAAATCAGATATTTTTAATATTGCCCAAATTTTTACTAATTTGCATATAAACTTAAGTGCTTATGCATAATAATTTGATTTTTTATAACGATTTTTGTGTAAAAATTTTGTTTTATAAGCCGTTTATAAATTTAAAAAGTGATTGTGCATATGACCCTAAAAGGATTATTTTTTATTGAGAATAAAAAATATAGGAGTATCATATTTAACTACTTCATATTTTTAAACCCATATTTATACAATTTTTATTCAAAAAATTGCAATTATCTAAGTTTTTATGCAAAAACTTTAACTTTTTAATAGGAAACGACAACTATTTCTGTTCGTTTGAATATGGCATAATATTCGTTTGCAAACGTTTACTTACTTCTTATAAAATACCGTTTTATTAAGGAGTTTGTCTTCGATTATAATATTGCCAGATTGAAAAAAAAGGAAAATATACATATTTTTTTTGAGTTTTACAAAATTTAAAAAAATTAAAAATAGAAAAACGTTCAAACGAAAGCAAAGTTTCGTTTTACAAAATGACCCCATTAATTTTTAGTTAATTTTTTTGCTACCCTCACATTACTAACTTACAAACTTTTTTGCTATTTTTTTTTGCTGAATTTAGTTACTAATTTTTAACAATAAATTTGCTAACTTTACAGTATTTTGCTGAATTTTAGATACTAATTTTTAACAGAAGATTTGCTAATTTTACAAATTTTTTGTAAACTAAACCACCAATTTTGGAGCTCTTATGAACAGAATGTTAAATGACTCATAAAAATTACTGCATATTTTTAACTCGCCAAAAATAATGCAAAAAGTTTTAAAATAAAGCTAAATTGAAATGGTTGAAAATTTGTCCTATTCATAAAATATCTAAATTATTAAAATTTATGAGAAAAGTTTCTGTTTATCGTAATACATTAATTTTCAAAGATCAAGGTTTATTTTGGACGAACCATTTTAATATGAAAATTGTGATTTAAAGTATCTCTGGGGAGCAAGTGGAGTTTACGGGGATACCCTAATTTTTTTTCCCCCAATATTGTACTTTTTAAGCTTATTTAAAGAATACAATATTTTTAATCGGCCACACCTTTCCTCTGGGTGGAGCTTTAGAGGTGAAAATGGAAACTCAAATAAATTCGGAAGTACATATCCGATCAGCAAACAATGAACATCAAAAGAAGGGTCTCTTTAATACATTTTGTTATGGTTAACATCATGATACAACCATACTAGGTAAATGCATTAGGGAGAGTTTGACAGTTCAGGGTTTTCTTATGACAGTTCAGGGATTTTTTCGTATGCTTTCGCTATGTATCAAAAGTAGCCGTTTACATTTTTTGTTGTTGTTTGTTGTTCTAATGCATCTTCCTAGTATGGTTGTATCATGGGTTAACATAGTATTGTCTATAAATATTACCACTTTTACAAAAAATCATTCTTGGGAAATTTTCATTGGCATTGAAATATAATTGGCATTACTTTATCTCAATGTCAATGCCAAAAAATTTCATCACCATTCAATGCCAATGAAATTTTTTTTCAATTTGCATTGACGAAAACAATGGTAATGAAATGTACACATAATTGAAGAAAAAGCATTGTAATATAAAAAAAATATAAGAAATACGCGAATTTTTAATTTTTTTTCTTAATTAATTCTTTTATTAAAACATGAAAACAAATACTTCTTTCATCAATTATAAATGGGCATTTAGGCATTGAACAATGCCAATTGAAAAAATTTCAATTAATTGACACATTCAATAAACTGGTCCCAAGTATGTTTTTAAATACACATTTATTTTTTATTTATTAATTTTCATTTCATTTGCTCCTTCTTTTTTACCTTTTTCCAGTCCACTAGTAATCTGCAAAAGTTTTGTTGATTTCAGAAAATTTTAGCAAAAATTTTGTAGATTTAACAGTTTTTTTTTGCTATTTTCATTCTACTATTATTTAGCAATTTTTTTTGCTGATTTCAGCAAGTTAAATTGGTATTTGCAATTAACAAAAATTTAGCTCAAATATTACTAAAATTCTGTAAATTTAACAGTTTTTTTTTGCTATTTTTATTAAACTACTATTCAGCAATTTTTTTTGCTAATTTTAGCAGGTTAAATTGTTATTTGCAATTAACAACAATTTAGCTCAAATATTACTAAAATTCTGTAAATTGAACAGTTTTTTTGTTGTTTTCATTTTATTAATATTTAGCAAACTGATTCTGCTAATATTAGCAGTTTTTTCTGCAGCATCATTTTTAACTAATTTTTAGTAACTTTTTCTGCTATTTTTACGGACTTATTTGTATGAGTGTAATGATGCTGCAGAAAAAAACTGCTAAATTAGCAGATTATTTTTCCTATAAGTAATAGTAATATAATGTTAAATATACAGAATTTTAGTTATATTTGAGCTAAATTTTTGTAAATGGAGAATAGTAAATTAACCTGCTAAAATCAGCAAAAAAATTTTGCTAAATAATTTGTAGCCTAAAAAATAACCAAAAATTTTCGAAGTTTTTTTTTCGATTTTTTTTAAATGCAAATAAAAATCGAGCCTTTCGAAAACAATTACATTACAATTACAATTTTTTAGCAAATATTTCTGCTGATTTTAGCAGATTAGACTGCTGTTTGCATTCAACTAAATCTAGCTTAATAATAGCAAAGATTTTGTAGATCTAACAGTTTATTTTTGCTATTTTTAGTCTACAAATATTTAGCAAAATTTTCTGCAGATTTTACAGTAAAATTAGCAGTTTTCAATTAACTAAAAGTTAGCCTAAATATAACTAAAATTCTGTAAATTTAACAGTTTTAATTTTGCTGTTCTCATTTTACTAGTATTTAGTAAAAAAAATCTGCTAATTTTAGCAGCATCATTTTTAACTAATTTTTAGTAACTTTTTATGTTATTTTTACAGATTTATTTGTATGAGTGTACAAGATACTTTCTAATAGTGCTCATATAAATGCGCTTCATAATTGTTAGTGCACAAACAGATTTGTATTGCTTTAATTTTTACGTGTCTCTTTTAATTTTTGATATTTTAATTATTTATATATTTATATTATATACATATATCTTTTACATTTATTTAGTTAAATATTGTTAGCATATATAAAGTTTTTATTTCCTTAAATTTTAATAGCACCCGTGCAATAATGGAACAAAACTATTTTTTCCCCTTTAGGTAAACCAACGAGCTTAGCTTGCATTAAATTTTTTTTTCAAATATTTCTTCATCGCCTAGGCAGTTCGGATCAACAACACATGTTCCCAAAATTGAAAAGGAATCAAATGGTTCTTTGAAATAGCTTTCGATTGCTTGTAATATTGACGACCTTCATCAAAATTGGCCACAATTGGGCTTTTGAACTTTTAAACAATGGAAGGCCGTCAATAACCAAAATTTCGTCACAATCTTTGAATAAATGCGAAACCCTTTCTAATTGTTTGAAAATTCCAAAATGGGGAGATTTGTGATACAATTAAATAATCACTTTTCTTGCAAAATGCATTAGCACTTAATGGCACATCTATGCCTTCTCCTTTTAAAATTGACAAGAGTTCATCAAAACTTTTACGCGATGGCTTATTTCTATGATACCATTCTCGTAATTGTTCACGTAAGGATTGCTTTTTGGCATTACAATTAAAATAATTAATTTCCACATCATCTACACAAAAATTGTTTTCACTTGCAACTTCTACCACTTCCATTATTGCAGGAGCACCTTTTTCACAATTCTTTTTTCTTAATTTCTGTACATATTTTTCTTTTTCCGCTTTTACTTTTCGCATTAAATGCCTTTTACTGTACATTTTATAACTATTTGTAACTATTTTATAATGTAACAATATCACTTTTATAATATTTTAATATTTAATTGGTTTTATCTTTACTTCTATTAAAATTGAGCACTATTTACCTCAAAGACCTTGTTTTTGAGGAAAGCTGCGTATATGCTATACCAATTAAAAAACTGCTCTAGTATTGCTGTACTGGCACAAGCTTATTACTCACTTGTGGAATCACATATACGTCATGGAATAACTGCATGGGGAAACTCAAAACGTTGTAGAATCCTACAAGAAACCCAAAACAAACTTCTTAAAATACTTAAAAAAAGCACAAAAACGATACAACCCAATAATGCAACTATACAAACTATCATAACAAATTTGAACAACATCACAATAAATATCAGAAACCATACTAACAACAACATATCAGAAAACAACTCAGCCAACAACATTCATCAAACAAATACCACAAACAATGAAAGCACCGATAACAACACAAGCAACAATACCAACAACAAATTATAACACCGCAAATGCGCTAAATAATAACAACAACATCTCGAGAAACAACCCAACAAATGTCAACAAAAAAAAATAGCTACTGAAGAACATATATTTAATGTTATGGGGTCATTTTGTAAAACGAAACTTTGCTTTCGTTTGAACGTTTTTTTGTTTTAAATTTTTTTTAAATTTTGTAAAACTCAAAATCAAAATCTTTTTTTTCAATCTGGCAATATTAATCGAAGACAAACTCCTTAATAAAACCGTATTTTATAAAAAGTAAGTAAAAGTTTGCAAACAAATATTATTGGGGTCATTTTGTAAAACGAAACTTTGCTTTCGTTTGAACGTTTTTTTATTTTTAATTTTTTTAAATTTTGTAAAACTCAAAAAAAATATGTATATTTTCTTTTTTTTCAATCTGGCAATTTTATAATCGAAGACAAACTCCTTAATAAAACGGTATTTTATAAGATGTAAGTAAACGTTTGCAAACGAATATTATGCCATATTCAAACGAACAGAAATAGTTGTCGTTTCCTATTAAAAAGTTATGGGGTCATTTTGTAAAACGAAACTTTGCTTTCGTTTGAACGTTTTTCTATTTTTAATTTTTTTAAATTTTGTAAAACTCAAAAAAATATGTATATTTTCTTTTTTTTTTCAATCTGGCAATATTATAATCGAAGACAAACTCCTTAATAAAACGGTATTTTATAAAAAGTAAGTAAACGTTTGCAAACGAATATTATTGGGGTCATTTTGTAAAACGAAACTTTGCTTTCGTTTGAACGTTTTTTTGTTTTAAATTATTTTTAAATTTTGTAAAACTCAAAATCAAAATCTTTTTTTTTCAATCTGGCAATATTATAATCGAAGACAAACTCCTTAATAAAACAGTATTTTATAAGAAGTAAGTAAACGTTTGCAAACGAATATTATGCCATATTCAAACGAATAGAAATAGTTGTCGTTTCCTATTAAAAAGTTATAGTTTTTGCATAAAAAGTTAGATAATTGCAATTTTTGGAATAAAAATTGTATAAATATAGGTCTAAAAATATGAAGTAGTTAAATATGATACTCCTATATTTTTTATTCTCAATAAAAAATAATCCTTTTAGGGTCATATGCACAATTACTTTTTAAATTTATAAACGGCTTATAAAACAAATTTTTCACACAAAAATCGTTATAAAAAATCAAATTATTATGCATAAGCACTTAAATTTATATGCAAATTAGTGCAAATTTGCGCAGTTTTAAAAATATCTGATTTTAGATGCGCTAAGACACGATTTACGTCTAAAAAAATTTTTATTTATATATAAACTTCTACGTTTGAGACCAAATGAAACAAACTGAGCGGTTTTAAAACTAAAAACTGACAATTCGAAACTTAAGGGCCATCTTAACAAACCATACTTTGTACTCCTTCGCTATCCGCTAATGTAAGGTTCTTCTTATTTAAGTTGATTTTCTGTACAATTTAAAATTTTTCTTAAATATATTTGTTTCATATTATTAGGAAAAATGTCCAAAAATATATCATAAAAAAAACTACTAATAAAAAAAAATTGCCCCACACAGGATTCGATACCTGGACTCTAAAAATATTAGAACTAAAAACAACAACTCATTTACCAATCAAGCTAAACAGACTTGGAAAACTCTATGAACAAATTTTTATTTAAATAATTTGTAACTCCATGTCACAAATATTATTTTCTTTGTCTGGCAATAATAACTCGCAAATGGCAACAAACGCAAACTACTACCCGTTTTATAAAATACCAAATATTTTCGTTTACGTTTCAAACGAAAACGAAAAAACGTTTTTCATTCGAGTTACAAAATGACCCCATATGCCATATACAAACGAACAGAAATAGTTGTCGTTTCCTATTAAAAAGTTAATGGGGTCATTTTGTAGAACGAAACTTTGCTTTCGTTTGAACGTTTTTTTATTTTTAATTTTTTTAAATTTTGTAAAACCCAAAAAAAATATGCATATTTTCTTTTTTTTCAATCTGGCAATATTATAATCGAAGACAAACTCCTTAATAAAACGGTATTTTATAAGAAGTAAGTAGACGTTTGCAAACTAATATTATGCCATATTCAAACGAACAGAAATAGTTGTCGTTTCCTATTAAAAAATTAAAGTTTTTGCATAAAAAGTTAGGTAACTGCAATTTTTGGAATAAAAATTGTATAAATATGGGTTTAAAAATATGAAGTCGTTAAATGTGATACTCCTATATTTTTTATTATCAATAAAAAAATACTTCTTTTAGGGTCATATGCATAATCACTTTTTAAATTTATAAACGGCTTATAAAACAAATTTTTCACACAAAAATCGTTATAAAAAATCAAATTATTTTGCATAAGCACTTAAATTATATGCAAATTAGTGAAAATTTGGGCAATTTTAAAAATATCTGATTTTAGATGCGCTAAGACACGATTTAAAAAAAAATTTTCTTTATATATAAACTTCTACGTTTGAGACCAAATGAAACAAACTGAGGGAGTTTTAAAACTAAAAACTGACAATTCGAAACTTAAGGGCCATCTTAACAAACCATACCTTGTACTCCTTTGCTATCCGCTAATGGAAGGTTCTTCTTATTTAGAATGATTTTCTGTACAATATGAAATTTTTCTTAAATATATTTGTTTCATATTATTAGGAAAATATGTCCAAAAAAATATCATAAAAAAAACTACTAATAAAAAAAAATTGCCCCACACAGGATTCGATACCTGGACCCTAAAAATATTAGAACTAAAAATAACAACTCATTTACCAATCAGGCTAAACAGACTTGGAAAACTCTATGAACAAATTTTTATTTAAATAATTTGTAATTCCATGTCACAAATATTATTTTTTTTGTCTGGCAATAATAACTCGCAAATGGCAACAAACGCTAACTACTACCCGTTTTATAAAATACCAAATATTTTCGTTTACGTTTCAAACGAAAACGAAAAAACGTTTTTCATTCGAGTTACAAAATGACCCCATAAAAGTTTTTGCATAAAAAGTTAGGTAATTGCAAATTTTGGAATAAAAATTGTATAAATATGGGTTTAAAAATATGAAGTAGTTAAATGTGATACTCCTATATTTTTTATTCTCAATAAAAAATAATTCTTTTAGGGTCATATGCATAATCACTTTTTAAATTTATAAACGGCTTATAAAACAAATTTTTCACACCAAAATCGTTATAAAAAATCAAATTATTATGCATAAGCACTTAAATTTATATGCAAATTAGTGAAAATTTGGGCAATTTTAAAAATATCTAATTTAAGATGCGCTAAGACACGATTTAAAAAAATTTTTCTTTATGTATAAACTTCTACGTTTGAGACCAAATGAAACAAACAGAGGGGTTTTAAAACTAAAAACTGACAATTCGAAACTTAAGGGTCATCTTAACAAACCATACTTTGAACTCCTTTGCTATCCGCTAATGGAAGGTTCTTCTTATTTAGGTTGATTTTCTGTACAATATAAAATTTTTATTAAATATATTTGTTTCATATTATTAGGAAAAAATGTCCAAAAATATATCCCAAAAAAAAAAACTACTAATAAAAAAAAATTGCCCTACACAGGATTCGATACCAGGACCCTAAAAATATTAGAACTAAAAATAACAACTCATTTACTAATCAGGCTAAACAGACTTGGAAAACTCTATGAACAAATTTTTATTTAAATAATTTGTAATTCCATGTCACAAATATTATTTTTTTTGTCTGACAATAATAACTCGCAAATGGCAACAAACGCAAACTACTACCCGTTTTATAAAATACCAAATATTTTCGTTTACGTTTCAAACGAAAACGAAAAAACGTTTTTCATTCGAGTTACAAAATGACCCCATTAAAGCTTTTGCATAAAAAGTTAGGTAATTGCAATTTTTGGAATAAAAATTGTATAAATATGGGTTTAAAAATATGAAGTAGTTAAATGTGATACTCCTATATTTTTTATTCTCAATAAAAAATAATTCTTTTAGGGTCATACGCATAATCACTTTTTAAATTTATAAACGGCTTATAAAACAAATTTTTCACACAAAAATCGTTATAATAAATCAAATTATTATACATTATACAAGCACTTAAATTTATATGCGAATTAGTGAAAATTTGGGCAATTTTAAAAATATCTGATTTTAGATGCGCTAAGACACGATTTACGTTTAAAATTTTTTTTATTAATATATAAATGAAACAAACTGAGGGGTTTTAAAACTAAAAACTGACAATTCGAAACTTAAGGGCCATCTTAACAAACCATAATTTGTACTCCTTCGCTATCCGCTAATGGAAGGTTCTTCTTAATTAGGTTGATTTTCTGTACAATTTAAAATTTTTCTTAAATAGGTATATTTGTTTCATATTATTAGGAAAAATGTCCAAAAATATATCATAAAAAAAACTACTAATAATGGGGTCATTTTGTAAAACGAAACTTTGCTTTCGTTTGAACATTTTTTTGTTTTAAATTTTTTTAAATTTTGTAAAACTCAAAATCAAAATCTTTTTTTTCAATCTGGCAATATTATAATCGAAGACAAACTCCTTAACAAAACGGTATTTTATAAGAAGTAAGTAAACGTTTGCAAACGAATATTATGCCATATTCAAACGAACAGAAATAGTTGTCGTTTCCTATTAAAAAGTTAAAGTTTTTGCATAAAAAGTTAGGTAATTGCAATTTTTGGAATAAAAATTGTATAAATATGGGTTTAAAACTATGAAGTAGTTAAATGTGATACTCCTATATATTTTATTCTCTATAAAAAGTAATTCTTTTAGGGTCATATGCATAATCACTTTTTAAATTTATAAACGGCTTATAAAACAAATTTTTCACACAAAAATCGTTATAAAAAATCAAATTATTATGCATAAGCACTTAAATTTATATGCAAATTAATGAAAATTTGGGCAATTTTAAAAATATCTGATTTTAGATGCGCTAAGACACGATTTACGTTTAAAAAAATTATTCTTTATATATAAACTTCTACATTTGAGACCAAATGAAACAAACTGAGGGGTTTTAAAACTAAAAACTGATAATTTGAAACTTAAGGGCCAACTTAACAAACCATACTGTGTACTCCTTCGGTATCCGCTAATGGTAGGTTCTTCTTATTTAGGTTGATTTTCTGTACAATTTAAAAATTTTCTTAAGTATATTTGTTTCATATTATTAGGAAAAAATGTCCAAAAATATATCATAAAAAAAACTACTAATAAAAAAAAAACTGCCCCACACAGGATTCGATACCTGGACTCTAAAAATATTAGAACTAAAAATAACAACTTATTTACCAATCAGGCTAAACAAACTTGGAAAACTCTATGAACAAATTTTTATTTAAATAACTTGTAATTCCATGTCACAAATATTATTTTTTTTGTCTGGCAATAATAACTCGCAAATGGCAACAAACGCAAACTATTACCCGTTTTATAAAATACCAAATATTTTCGTTTACGTTTCAAACGAAAACGAAAAAACGTTTTTCATTCGAGTTACAAAATGACCCCATAAAAAAAATTGCCCCACACAGGATTCGATACCTGGACCCTAAAAATATTAGAACTAATAATAACAACTCATTTACCAATCAGGCTAAACAGACTTGGAAAACTCTATGAACAAATTTTTATTTAAATAATTTGTAATTTCATGTCACAAATATTATTTTTTTTTGTCTGGCAATAATAACTCGCAAATGGCAATAAACGCAAACTACTACCCGTTTTATAAAATACCAAATATTTTCGTTTACGTTTCAAACGAAAACGAAAAAACGTTTTTCATTCGAGTTACAAAATGACCCCATTAATTTTTTTTAAATTTTGTAAAACTCAAAATCAAAATCTTTTTTTTCAATCTGGCAATATTATAATCGAAGACAAACTCCTTAATAAAATGGTATTTTATAAGAAGTAAGTAAACGTTTGCAAACGAATATTATGCCATATTCGAACGAACAGAAATAGTTGTCGTTTCCTATTAAAAAGTTATGGGGTCATTTTGTAAAACGAAACTTTGCTTTCGTTTGAACGTTTTTTTATTTTTAATTTTTTTAAATTTTATAAAACTCAAAAAAAAATATGTATGTTTTCTTTTTTTTCAATCTGGCAATGTTATAATCGAAGACAAACTCCTTAATAAATCGGTATTTTATAAGAAGTAAGTAAACGTTTGCAAACGAATATTATGCCATATTCAAACGAACAGAAATAGTTGTCGTTTCCTATTAAAAAGTTAAAATTTTTGCATAAAAAGTTAGGTAATTGCAATTTTTGGAATAAAAATTGTATAAGTATGGGTTTAAAAATATGATGTAGTTAAATGTGATACTCCTATATTTTTTATTCTCAATAAAAAATAATTCTTTTGGGTCATATGCATAATCACTATTTAAATTTATAAACGGCTTATAAAACAAATTTTTCACACCAAAATCGTTTTAAAAAATCAAATTATTATGCATAAGTACTTAAATTTATATGCAAATTAGTGAAAATTTGGGCAATTTTAAAAATATCTGATTTTAGATTCGCTAAGACACGATTTAAAAAAAAATTTCTTTATATATAAACTTCTACGTTTGAGACCAAATGAAACAAACTGAGGGGTTTTAAAACTAAAAACCGACAATTCGAAACTTAAGGGCAATCTTAACAAACGATACTTTGTACTCCTTTGCTATCCGCTAATGGAAGGTTCTTCTTATTTAGGTTGATTTTCTGTACAATATAAAATTTTTCTTAAATTTATTTGTTTCCTATTATTAGGAAAAAATCTCCAAAAAAATATCATAAAAAAACTACTAATAAAAAAAAAATTGCCCCACATAGGATTCGATACATGGACCCTAAAAATATTAGAACTAAAAATAACAACTCATTTACCAATCAGGCTAAACAGACTTGGAAGACTCTATGAACAAATTTTTATTTAAATAATTTGTAATTCCATGTCACAAATATTATTTTTTTTGTCTGGCAATAATAACTCGCAAATGGCAACAAACGCAAACTACTACCCGTTTTATAAAATACTAAACATTTTCGTTTACGTTTCAAACGAAAACGAAAAAACGTTTTTCATTCGAGTTACAAAATGACCCCATTAAAGTTTTTGCATAAAAAGTTAGGTAATTGCAATTTCTGGAATAAAAATTGTATAAATATGGGTTTAAAAATATGAAGTAGTTAAATGTAATACTCCTAAATTTTTTATTCTCAATAAAAAATAATTCTTTTAGGGTCATATGCATAATCACTTTTTAAATTTACAGACGGCTTATAAAACAAATTTTTCACACCAAAATCGTTAAAAAAAATCAAATTATTATGCATAATTAAATTTATATGCAAATTAGTGAAAATTTGGGCAATTTTAAAAATATCTGATTTTAGATGCGCTAAGACACGATTTACGTTTAAAATTTTTTTTATTAATATATAAATAAAACAAACTGAGGGGGTTTAAAACTAAAAACTGACAATTCGAAACTTAAGGGCCATCTTAACAAACCATAATTTGTACTCCTTCGCTATCCGCTAATGGAAGGTTCTTCTTAATTAGGTTGATTTTCTGTACAATTTAAAATTTTTCTTAAATATATTTGTTTCATATTATTAGGAAAAATATATCATAAAAAAAAACTACTAATAATAAAAATTGCCACACACAGGATTCGATACCTGGACCCTAAAAATATTAGAACTAAAAATAACTTATTTACCAATCAGGCTAAACAGACTTGCAAAACTCTATGAATAAATTTTTATTTAAATAATTTGTAATTTCATGTCACAAATATTATTTTTTTTGTCTGGCAATAATAACTCGCAAATGGCAACAAACGCAAACTACTACCCGTTTTATAAAATACCAAATATTTTCGTTTACGTTTCAAACGAAAACGAAAAAACGTTTTTCATTCGAGTTACAAAATGACCCCATTAAAAGTATCTATTATACTACAGTGGCCATCGAATTTTACAACGATACCAGATTTCTACACAAGATAGACCATAAATACAACACCAGAAGAAAAGCTGATGGAAGATACAGCGTCCAGAAGTACAAAAACCAATATGGCAAAAGCACACTTAACGTTATGTTACCAACAATTTTTAACATGATGCCACCAGAGGGGCAATTCTGTAACTTTTTAACGACAAAATTCGGTTGTTAAGTTGACAAGTTTTTATTGTAAACTGACAACTTAACTATCGAATTTTGTCGTTAAAAAGTTAGAGAATCCCACTACAGACATCATAAATACTACTAACACAAATAAAATTAAAAAAATAATTAAGAAAACATTTTTGAACTTGCAAGGAATGCTAACTTTATTAAGTACACTCATAAAACAAAGTTAGTACAAAAGTCTGTTAAAGGCGTTCTAATTCAATTGACCTAATTTTTGTTTTCGTTTAAATCCGTGGTTTAGCTAAAGTTGTTAGTTATCAAATTTCACCACAAAAACATATTTCTGCTGTAATTGAACTAATTTTTCCTCATGATATTTAGTTATTTTTTTATAAATGGTTTTGACAATGTTATCAGCTAATATAGATAAATTTATTGGCAACTTTTTAATATTTGTGTTTTCAAAAGAAAACGATAGGGGCGCTAGTGTATAGTGATTGATGGTGCTTGATGGCGCTTGATGGTGAAGTGTGTATGGTGAGTTTGCCGACCAATACAAATTAGAAAATTTTTAGTAAGTGTATTTTAATGTGTGTGATGAGTCATAACTGATGACGCTTACCAATGCAAATAAAAATAATATGCGCTTGTTTAGAAAGTTCTAGTAAATAAAATAATATGATAAGAGCATGTTTTCTTTTGTTTCTGTTAGTCAGCAAAGGAACGCAAAAGAAAACGGAGGTATACGGGACATTAACATTTCGCAGTTAAAATTGTATTTAAAAAATATAATAGAGGTTTGTTTTATAATATAAACTATATTTAAGGGAATACTATTAAATATGTTATTTTTTTTTCTTTTATTTCAGCCCTTTAACATTTTCATCTAAATTCGACCCGCAGGTAGACGAAAAAAAGGAACCAAATAATACAACTCCATCGGAAGTTTAACATATTGGCAAGAAAATAAAAGTGCAAATAGTGTTTTTGGATTGTGTAATTTATTTGAAAATAAAATTAACAATATTTAAATTAATTTGTTTTTATTCAATTAATAACAAAAAGTGATTGTAATTTTAGCAGCATGTTTTGCAGATTTCAACTGACCCACTTTCATTTCTATTAAACGAAAATTCTTCTAAATTTTTGAATGTTAACTAAATTTTTTACCTGTTTATAACCAACCAAAATTTAGCAGAAAACATGTGCTGATTTCAGCTGAGTAATTTTCATTTCCATTAAACAACATTTCTTATAAATTATTGTATTTGAACTAACTTTTTTACCTAAAATTTAGGTTACCTAAATTTAGCAGACCATGATTCTCAACATCATTGAAATTTCTGCTGGCGCAAATTCAGGTACTATTTCCTGTTATTTTAGCAGAATTTTAAACTATTTGTACGGGCTTTTTTTATGAGTGTAGTTTACTACAAACTTGTTTAACTTTTAACCTGCAGACAAGCCACTATGGCTTTGTAAGGTATATAGGCAAATGAATTGTAAATCTTTTTAAATTAAATTAAATTAAATAAAAAAAAAAAATAAAAAAAAATTTGTTTTCTTCACACATATGGAAATTCGTGCTCTCTTCTATTTTGGATTATTAATACTGAAACTAGCAAGTGTCATATAGGCTTAATCGTATTAGATTCTAATTAAAAGCTTGTTGTCAAACTTACTGTGACGGTCGTTTGCGAGGAGCGAATTTAACAACACCAAACAAAATACGTTTCCAAAAAAGAACCACAATGTTGTCTAATTTGTGTGTATTAATATATATATATAAGTGCGTTTATTTCTATAAAATAATAAATGTTACAAAAAGTACAATAAAAATATTTTATGTTGAACTTACCGCAGTGTTTTTCCCTCACAAACTGACTTTACTAACAATATTAAAAAAGCAAAGAACTAAATTCTTATTTGTATAACACATAAGAAGTAACTGTCCTTTAATATAAAAAACTTGACGAATATAAAAACCACTGCAGTAAGATCAACATCAAAAGGGAATATGCAATTATAACCAACAACAGTATGCACAGAACAAAACGTTACTTTAAATTGGACATTAGGGAACTTCACAGATCATTATAAAACAAATTGAAACATAAATCAAAAAATATTTAAATGGACAAATTTATTATGAGCCATTGCGCGACACTTGTTTTTATTAAACTTATAAAACAAAAGTTAGTACAAAAGTCTGTTAAACGCCTTCTGGCGCAAATGAAATGATTTTTTCTCTTATTCTGTCTTAAAATTTAAGATTGAACTAATATTTTTGTAAATCCCATTTAGCATAACAATTATTTTCATCCGTATTTGAACTAACTTTGCATCCTAATTTTTAGTAATTTATTAGGTTGTTCATAAGGGATGTGCTATCTGTTGTATCGTTGTATCGTCCTAACCAAAAACAGAGTTGTTAAAATTTTTATTTGTGTTTAACAACGATTTTCTATTCAGTTTTCTATCTGTTAGCACACTCAAACATAGGACACTAAACAAACGTAAAAATGTTGTATCGTGCTATTCTCAAATGTTGTATTTTTTCAATTTAATTTTTAGCAACTCTGTTTTTTGTTAGGACGATACAACGATACAACAATAGCACACCCCTTATGAAAACCCTTTATGTTTCTTATGGGGTCATTTTGTAAACCGAAACTTTGCTTTCGTTTGAACGTTTTTTTATTTTTAATTTTTTTAAATTTTGTAAAACTCAAAAAAAATATATATATTTTCTTTTTTTTCAATCTGGCAATATTATAATCGAAGACGAACTCCTTAATAAAATGGTATTTTATAAGAAGTAAGTAAACGTTTGCAAACGAATATTATGCCATATTCAAACGAACAGAAATAGTTGTCGTTTCCTATTAAAAAGTTAAAGTTTTTGCATAAAAAGTTTGGTAATTGCAATTTTTCGAATAAAAATTGTATAAATATGGGTTTAAAAATATGAAGTAGTTAAATGTAATACTCCTATATTTTTTAATCTCAATAAAAAATAATTCTTTTAGGGTCATATGCATAATCACTTTTTAAATTTATAAACGGCTTATAAAACAAATTTTTCACACCAAAATCGTTATAAAAAATCAAATTATTATGCATAAGCACTTAAATTTATATGCAAATTAGTGAAAATTTGGGCAATTTTAAAAATATCTGATTTTAGATGCGCTAAGACACGATTTAGAAAAAATTTTCTTTATATATAAACTTCTACGTTTGAGACCAAATGAAACAAACTGAGGGGTTTTAAAACTCAAAACTGACAATTCGAAACTTAAGGGTCATCTTAACAAACCATACTTTGTACTCCTTTGCTATCCGCTAATGGAAGGTTCTTCTTATTTAGGTTGATTTTCTGTACAATATAAAATTTTTCTTAAATATATTTGTTTCATATTATTAGGAAAAAATGTCCAAAAATATATCATAAAAAAAAACTACTAATAAAAAAAATTTGCCCCACACAGTATTCGATACCTGGACCTTAAAAATATTAGAACTAATAATAACAACTCATTTACCGATCATGCTAAACAGACTTGGAAAACTCTATGAACAAATTTTTATTTAAATAATTTGTAATTCCATGTCACAAATATTATTTTTTTTGTCTGGCAATAATAACTCGCAAATGGCAACAAACGCAAACTACTACCCGTTTTATAAAATACCAAATATTTTCGTTTACGTTTCAAACGAAAACGAAAAAACGTTTTTCATTCGAGTTACAAAATGACCCCATTAATTTTACAAATTTTTCAGCCAATTTAAACCCCAATTATTTCCCAAAGTTCATATTTTTGTGTCTCTGCTATCACTACACATAGAGATGGCGCTGTATTTTCATAATTTTTTATTGTATAATCACCAAATGGCTTATATCTCGGAAACAAAGCGAGATAGAGCAAAATGGACAAAAATTCGATACTATGAACTTATTAATCTTTATAAGCCACCTTTACTCCCAAAAATAAATATGGGCCTGCCTCGGGACAGATCCGTAGAGCCCAAAAACCAAGACTGTAAGCGACATTTTAGCAGAAATTTTCAGTTAAATCAGGTAATGTTTCTGTTAACTTTAGCTCAAATTTCTTAGTTAAGAAAACTAGAATTGTCTGTGTATTTAGCAGAGCTTCGAAAAACTTAATTCAATTTAAGCTTAATTCACTAAAAATTAAATTCAGATTTTAAAAAGATTCATGTACCATTCCCTTAAACCATTCGTAAAGAATTCATTCATAAGCTTCATTCCCAAAGCTTTAATATGAATTGAATGAATTCCTAACTTGAATCATTCAAATCGCATGTTCATTCACCATTTTACTAATTGAATGAAGAAATTTTGTTACCATTCACTTAGTGCAGTGTAGTTTGAAACTAACATATAATCAAAACCAAAGCATACAAGCTGTAACGAATCATACGATACTATTTATTTCTGTTAGATGAATTTTAAACGTTTTTCATTCTATTATGCTAATATTTTAGCAATTACATACAAATTAAAATTTTTCATTTGTTTAAGTGAATGAAAACAAATAATTTTTCATTCACTTTTTTATTAAATGAATTCAGGTAAATTGGGTTTCATTCAGTTAGAATTCAATCAAAATAGAATGAATTCATATAATTTTAAGCTATAGGGAATTAAGCTATCGAATTAATTCCATAAGAATGCTATTATGCAATGAAATTTAACCCAAATTTCATTAATTTTTAAAAAGTGAATGAAAGAATTAAGCCTTTTAAACCTTTGGTATTTAGCAGTGTGTAAAATTTAGCTTACCTAAATTTAGCAGACAATAATTCTCAACTTCATTGAAAATACTGCTGGCGCAAATACAGGTACTATTTCCTGTTATTTTAGCATAATTTTTTTTGAACTATTTGTACGGGCTTTTTTATGAGTGTATGCATATATTGCTTTCTATTTGGAAAGACGTTATTCTGAAAATTTCCAAGTGGGTTTTTTTTGCCTAAAAGGGAAAACATTAACCCTATATGGATCAAGTTACACAAAATAATCATTTTATATAGTGCACGCTGAAAAAAACGGCCTGTCCCAAACATATATTTGCTGATAAAATATACACTCATAAAAAAAAGTTAGTACAAAAGTCTGTTAAACGCGTTCTAATTCAATTGAACTAATTTTTACTGCTGTTTTCGTTTAAATCAAGGTTGGTTACCGTTATCGTTATAATAGCGTTATCGCTAAAATACCGTTTCAAATTGAATACCGTTACCGTTATCGATACCTCTAAAAAAATTTCTAAATACCGTTATCGTTACCGATATCGTTATTTTTATGGGTAGTTACCGGTATTTTACCGGTATTTATTATTTTATATAAAAATTACAATTTTTTATTTTTTATTTTATAATCTTGAGTGTTTTTTTTTTACAAAAAATTTATAGATAATAATACCAGTATTGAATTTATAGCTTAAAATGTGTATTTTCAGTACTTAAAATTAAAAATATGCCATGTTTTTACTTGTTTTTATATATTTTTAACATAATTTTTAATACCGGTACGTACCGGTATTGCTGTTTCGATAACGGTATACCGTTACCGAAACAGTCTTAAATACCGTTACCTTTACCGTTACCTAAACAAACGAAATCTGATACCGTTACCGTTACCCTTACCGTTATTCGTTTCGGTAACCAACCTTGGTTTAAATCCGTTGTTTAGCTAAATTTGTTAGTTATCAAATTTCACCACAAAAACATATTTCTGCTGTACTTGATCTAATTTTTCCTCCTGATATTTAGTTATTTTTTTATAAATGATTTTGACAATGATATCAGCTAATATAGATAAATTTATTGGCAACTTTTTAATATTTGTGTTTTCAAAAGAAAACGATAGGGGCGCTAGTTTATAGTGATTGATGGTGCATGATGGCGCTTGATGGTGAAGTGTGTATTGGTGAGTTTGCCGACCAATACAAATTAGAAAATTTCTAGTAAGTGTATTTTAATGTGTGTGATGAGTCATAACTGATGACAATAAATGATGCAAAATGATGCAAATAAAAACAATATGCGCTTGTTTAGAAAGTTCTAGTAAATAAAATAATATGATAAGAGCATGTTTTCTTTTGTTTCTGTTAGTCAGCAAAGGAACGCAAAAGAAAACGGAGGTATACTGGACATTAACATTTTCGTAATAAAGTTTTGTTTTATAATATAAACTATATTTAAGGGAATACTATTAAATATGTATTTTTTTTTCTTTTATTTCAGCCCTTTAACATTTTCATCTAAATTCGACCCGCAGGTAGACGAAAAAAAAGAACCAAATAATGCAACTCCAGCGGAAGTTTAACATATTGGCAAGAAAATAAAAGTGCAAATAGTATTTTTGGATTGTGTAATTTATTTGAAAATAAAATTAACAATATTTACATTAATTTGTTTTTATTCAATTAATAACAAAAAGCAAGGTTGATTACCGTTATCGTTATAATACCGTTATCGCTAAAATACCGTTTCAAATTGAATACCGTTACCGTTATCGCTACCTCTAAAAAAATTTCTAAATACCGTTATCGTTACCGTTACCGTTATTTTTATGGGTAGTTACCGGTATTTTACCGGTATTTATTATTTTATATAAAAATTACAATTTTTTTATTTTATAATCTTGAGTGTTTTTTTTTACAAAAAATTTATAGATAATAATTTTACTTATTAAAACTACCAGTATTGAATTTATAGCTTAAAATCTGTATTTTCAGTACTTAAAATTAAAAATATGCCATGTTTTTACTTGTTTTTATATGTTTTTAACATAATTTTTAATACCGGTACGTACCGGTATTGCTGTTTCGATAACGGTATACCGTTACCGAAACAGTCTTAAATACCGTTACCTTTACCGTTACCTAAACAAACGAAATCTGATACCGTTACCGTTACCCTTACTGTTCACTTTCTAAACAAAAGGTACCGTACGATGGTACCAAAGATGCCACCATCAACCCTTCCCACCTAATGACATTTGCTTGTCAATAAACAAAACCTGCAAACAAATCAAAAGATCAAAATATTCAATCCGTCGAGCAACAAACATCGTTTCGTGATCGCGTGGCAGTTTTGAAAGTGAAAGTTAAAGTAAACTAAAAGATTTGTATAAAGGAGATTTATAGTGACATTCCATTGTTTAAAAACCCGAAATCTAACGTGAAATTTTATTTTAAAATTATTGAACTTGAAGTCTGTAATTAAATGAAATAATTGCAATAGTAATAATAATCTGTAAATAAATAATGAACTGTACAAACCCTAATGTTTAAAATTTAGTTGAACCTTAAACTAAAGTTAAATAAAATCCCGTATTTATAACGTTAAAAAGAAAAACCCTCCATCTTTTTATTTGGATGTACAATTTCCCGCCATATAGGACTTGTACATAAGAGTTTAGACATCTTTTATCCCCTTAACCCGTAAATATTAATGGTCCTTCAAGTGAAAGAGACAGTGATATTAAATAATACATTCCACCAAAAAACATATACTTTTTTTATTTACGAAAAATAACAGTTCGGCAAATTAAAATTAAATAAATTGATTTAAGTTAAAAGATTTTAAAAGTTTTAGTTTGAAAAAAGTGAACAATTAAGCAGTGAACAATTAAAAACAATTCTACAACAAAAGTGTTAAACACAAAACAAAAAGTTAAAAACCCACCCCTAAAAATATTTTTGATTATAAGAAAATAAACAAGAACAACAAAACAAGGATATTGCAAAAGTGCGAAAGCCAAAGATATTTAAATAAAATCTTGAGTTTTTTTCAAACAATAAATAAATAATATCTGAATTTGCAAAAAAATTCGAAAACAAAAACAGAGAAAATAACGAAATTACCCAAAACCTTAAATAGGTATATACATATGTACATACAAACCAAATAAGGTACAGTGACAATAGAAAAGTTTCTAACACTTAAAAAAAAAAAAAATATTAAATTTTGTGAAAAATTTGTAAAAAATATAAAAGAAAAAAAACGAAAATACACAAAACGTTACATATGAACCAACAGAGCAAGTGACTGTGCCATGAAAACAAAATTTGTTTTTCTTTGAACCCTAAAGTTTTATAAAAAAGAAAATAAATAAAAATTAATTTTACCCATTGAAATATAATTTATTTTGCAAGTTTTTGCCTAAACTTGGTTGAAAAAATTATAAAAATATTTAAGTGTTGAAGTTAAAACCGTACACCCAATTACAGGCAGTACTGTAACACCCAAAAATTTTTTAAAAATAAACATACATACGTTGTCAGCTTAAAAGTGCAAATCTAAAAAGGAAAAACAGAATCTTAATAACAAGTGTTTAACATATACTTCACGAACTACAATATCAACAACAACAACCATAGTTCGTTAAGCGGGAACAACAGCACAAAGCAGAACAAACAAGTAAAAACACACATACCCACATACACAAGTAACTAACATTGGTACCTTATAACTAGGGTTTGGGATTTCCCGGACTTTTTTATTTCCCGGGAAACGGGAATGAAAATATTTGATTCCCGGGATTCCCGGGAATCCCGGGAAATATTTTTGAACAAAATTGTTAATGAAAATCACCTATATAAGTAATTTTTGTTAAAAAAAAACACTATTTCAGTACAAATTCAGTCTGTGTAGTGAGAATTCAAAGTAAAAATATCAGAATGTTGAACATTTTATATCACATAAATTACTCTAAGCACTGCCAAATGAATTGCATGATTCCAGCAGAAAGCACCCACTACTGGACTGTCGGAAACACACCGTTTCATCGCATTTGGCCCATTAGATATGGTCGCCACAATGTTATTTTACAAAGACAAATAAAACTCTTCTAGTCTTATTTCTATAATTCTTCTTATTTCATCAGCATTACATCTTCCTGATATATAAACCAACCCCAGGTTATAAAATTAATTTTTTTTTTTTTTTAATAATAAATACAGCATTTATTTACTTCAAATTACATAACCAAAGCCCTGGGGCCATATATGATTAATAAAAGCTACTACAAAAAAATAATTTAAATAAAGATAATAAGATAATAAAAATAAATAATAATAAAAATAAATAATAATAAAAATAAATAATAATAAAAATAAATAATAAAAAAAATAAGTAAAAAATACAGTAAAACTATCATATAAAAAAAAATACTGAAAACATTATCTTGAATAATATAAATAGATATTTAAAAAAAAATAATACAATCACCAGATTTTCCTAAGTGCAGCGATAATAAAAAAAAGAAAAGATCGAGAGAGATAAAAATAGTAGCACAAATAAAAAGCTATAACTCATGAGTAGCTACATAATCCTTAAGCTTTCGCCTAAAGACCTGGGGTGAAAAAGCAAAACCTCTCAGGTATAGAGGTAGATCGTTCCATATTCTTGAAAGCCTAATCTGAAATGATCGCTCGTACATAGTAGTATGATGTGTTCCGTTTATACATACATATGTTCAAATATCTCTTTTGTGATATTCTTGTCCATTCAGCTAAGATTAGAGTAAATCTCCTGTTGTTGGAAATATTGCTCGATATTTCTTTTATCATGATAAAAGATATGATTGTAGTAATTTAATATAATGTTCTTTACATCGGTTTCATTTTTTGGCAATGCCAGGTTTTTATTATAAAAACTTTCTCGAATAAACGAAGATCTAGTTATGGTGCGCATTGACATTCCGTTGACTGCGGCTAATTTGGATACCATTTCAGGAAATGTTTGCCCTCAAATAAAACGTTCAATGCCTATTCAGCTTACACTTTTTTCTTCGGGTACTTTGCAAATTTTAGCTGGAACGTTATTCTTGTTGTTGTTTTCTTCAAGAGAAGTTGCATGGCCACCATTTTTTTTTTTTTTTTAACCAAATTCAGATGTCGGATAACCAAATTTAGATACAATTAGTCTTTTAGGGCAAATATTGCACTGCGCATTTTACCAAGTTTTTAGGTTTTACTACTTAAATTTTGAATAAGTTATGCGAAAAATCTTTATTATTTGAAATTACTTGGCAAAATTTTTTTTGTGTGTGTCAAATAAATTGATTTCCTTTTAAAAGATTTTAACAATGACATTTTTGTTTTGATGTTTAAAATATTTTTTATGACTAAAATAAAAAAATTCTATTCCAGACAAAAACAAATTAAAAAATGTAATATTTTTAAAATTTCCCGGAATTCCCGGGAAAATAATATATTTTTCCCGGGAATTCCCGGCAAACTTTTCCCGGGATTTCCCGGGAATTCCCGCCCGGGAATTCCCGAACCACAAACCCTACTTATAACCCAGCATAGTCGGTAAGTTGATTTATTCGCAACTTAATTAAGAATTTCAACACGATAATTTTTAAAATTTTTTACACATTTAAACACTAATCAGTACATTATTTATTTTCAAACCTGTACACAACCCCACACCCACCCCTTTTAATAGTATTTGTCAGGTTTTTATTATTTTGTCTGAGAAACTGATACTGACGTTTACCATTGTGTAGCGCATATCATTTTCAGTGTTTAAATACCCAATTGGAAAATTTTGCGACTACTGACAATTGTTGAATTTGAAAACTTCGATAGTAAAAACTTGTTATTTATCAGTTTTTAACCGTAAACCCGTGCAATTAATTGCATTTACTTTGCATTTATTTGCATTTACCCACAAACCCGTGCATTTATTTGCTTTAACCCATTTTTAACCCGTGTTGCACCACGAACCCACATTTTAACCCTGTTTGTACTGCAATAACACATTTTAACCCTTTTTATACCGCGGTATCACATTTAACCCTCTTACAACCGCAACACTGTTTTTTAACCCATTTTTACCCATTGTCAATCCAAAAACCTGTGCAATTGAACCCACGCAAATAATTTCGTTTGTTGAATTTGTACCCATTACCCTTGAAAGTAAGTGCGTTTTACACCTTTATCAACTATTCTCGGTCCGAAATTTAATTTCCTACCCACAAGTTTTGGATTTTGTTTTCAATTACCCACACTTTTTTACAACACAATATGCCTCAATTAAAAGCCTTGGCCAACGGTCTTTTGCGTTATATCCAAACGGATTTACCGGCGTTCGACGCAGAATATAAGAGAGTTAGAGAGAGTCCAAGAACTGTTCCGATGATTAAGGTTCAACTTAGTGATCTGGAAAGCATATGGGGCAAAATGGACTCCCTTTTCGATAGGATAAACGAATCGGAATTCCTAGAAGACCCAAAAGAAGCCGCAGCTATAAATTTGGAGGACTTAACCGAGAGGTTCATGAAGTCTAAGGCCTATTATCTGAATAGGAGGGTATCGTTAGAAGAGGCCCTTGAAGAAGCTGCCCAACAGATCGAATCGAAGCAATCTATATCCACCCCACCCACCCGGACTCAAGAGGATACAACTTCGGTTCATGTGTCGCCTTGTGACATACCCGTTTTTGACGGGGAATATAGAAATTGGGCTTCGTTTAGAGATTTGTTCGAGGCTATTATTGTCAAGAACAGACGCAAAAGTGGCATTGAGAAATTATGCTATCTTTGGGAAAAAGTTCGGAAAGAGGCCAAGAGAATAGTTGATGACGCACCCTCAACAAATGAAGGTTTTGATATCGTCTGGAGAGGATTGAATAAGGAGTACGAAAATGTTCGCATGCAGGTTAATGCGCAGTTTCGGAAACTTCTCAATTTACCCGTTATTAATGTCCAGTGCGGAGTGGCTATTAGAAACCTTCAGAGGACAGTTAATAGCTGTATTTTGACATTGCAAACATTGGGTTATGATAAAGATCTTTGGGGAGATGCAATGATTGTATTCATTTGTACTTTAAGGTTACCCAAGGAGACTTTGGTCATATTCGAGAGAACACTGTCGGACAATACGGTCGTTCCGACATGGTCGCACTTGGATCAATTTTTGACCTCAGAATATAGGGGCCTTGAGTCCGCGACCGATGCAAAAACTCTTTTTGCAAACCCAACCCAGAACCCAACACACAACCCGAATAACAAACCCAAACATTTCCCTGATAATCGAAATCAAAATGAAAGAGGAAATACTTTTCTCACGGTAACCCAAGCACCCAAAAAGCAGACCCATTTTGGAAAATCTCAAAATGAACAAAGAGTCTCATACTCTAACCCAACCCACCCACCCAAATTGAACAAACCCGATGGCTCAATTTGCAGGCTTTGCAAGGGCAATCATACTCTCAGAGAGTGTACTAAGTTTACCTCTTTGGGAGTAAACGAAAGAATTGATTTCGTTAAGAAGAATGGCATCTGTTACAATTGTTTGGCTGTTGCTCATACAATTAAGGATTGCCGCAGCACATTTACATGTAGGCAATGTGGTAATCGCACACAATACGCTTCTACATAAACCCACTGCTGCCTCGAATACCCAGAATACCGGCAATGGCGCGAATGATTTGGCTCAACAGTCGACATCACGAAATGCGGCGCAGTCTTTTGCTACGGTTACCCCTACAAATAAATCTCGCTCCAATAGAAAGAAATTATTGGGAACAGCGATTCTGAATGTTGAGGTTAACGGCGAACTGTTCCCGGCGAGAGCACTTATTGATCCAGCTTCAGATGACAGCTTTATCACGGACAACTTCAGACGAAAGTTGCAAATACCCACCACACCCATATTCGCTGAAATCGCAGGATTAGAAGACCTTGGTACTTCTCAATCAAGTAAATTATGCGATGTGACTTTAAGGTCTAACACCCAGGCAGATTTTAGAATGACAATGCAAGCAATTGTCGTGAAAGGAGTTTCTAGCCATTTACCCACCCACGATGTAAACTCAAAGGTCACCAATGATCTAGGTGACATTCAATTGGCTGACCCGAGGTTCTATGAGAGCCGTCCGGTCGACATGTTAATCGGCAGCGAATATTACCCGGAAGTCTTTTTAACAGGTGTTAAAAATGGTTTTCTTAACACACTTATCGCTCAGGAAACCAATTTCGGATGGATATTGACAGGTCCAGTTGATGAATCGCGCGAAACCCCAACCGTCGTATCGTTTTTCAACTCAAGTACACTTGATAGGTGTATAACTAAATTTTGGGAAATTGAAGAAGTCCCGAGAAAACCCGTTAAGTCTTCCGAAGATTCTTTTTGCGAAGAACATTATACGGAGACAACCCAACGCTTACCCGATGGTCGTTATCAGGTTAATCTTCCGTGTCGAACCCCACAAATGGAGTTAGGAAACTCTCGCCATATAGCGATGGCTCAATATCTAAGGAACGAGAAGAATTTGATGAAGAAACCCGAGCTAAAAGTGGAGTATGATAACGCACTGCAAGAATACATAGACTTAGGTCATATGAAATCCATTAAATATAACCCAAATACTTCTTCGAATGATCATTATTATTTACCCCATCACGCTGTCGTAAAAATGGATCGTGTTACGACAAAGGTTCGAGTTGTATTTAATGCATCTAGCAGAACCTCGAACGGCAGAAGCTTAAACGATGCATTATTTACTGGTCCTACATTGCAACAAGATTTAGTTGTTGTAATTTTGAAATGGCGCTTTTATAAGATCGTTTTTAATGCCGACATTACGAAAATGTATCGGCAGATCTTATTGAATCCTACCCAAACCCCCTTTCAGCGAATACTATTTCGTAAAAGCGTCAACGAACCCATTCAGGATTACGAGCTTCAAACAGTCACGTTCGGAGTCAATTGCGCGCCCTATTTGGCAATTCGGACTCTTTTAGAACTGGCTAAAGATGTTCAGGCTACCCACCCAATAGCATCTCAAGTTTTGAGAAGCAATATGTATGTTGACGATGTTTTAGCTGGTGCACATACCATTAATGACGCTAAAACCGCTCAACAAGAGTTGATCTCAGTGCTGGATTCAGCCGGCTTTCCATTGAGAAAATGGATTTCAAATACTGATGACCTTTTGAACACATTACCCGAAGACCATCTACTCGATGTCGATCTATTAACCCTTCCAGAATCGAACAACGCGAAAACCCTTGGCATTCGATGGAATGCAAAAGAGGATATATTTTTCTTCAATGTACCCAATATTGAGGGAAAATCGGCATACACGAAACGCTCAGTTTTATCTGATATTGCGCGCCTATTTGACCCAGCTGATTGGTTAGCGCCTATTGTTATTTCTGCTAAGATTATTATGCAGCAAATATGGCAGGACAACACAGCATGGGACGAATGTCTCAAACCCCTCACCCTAATAAGATGGCAAAAGTTTTTACAATATTATGACAATATTGAAGGAATTCGAATTCCGAGATGGATTCAGTACACACCCTCAGCTGAAATTGAGTTTCATGGCTTTTCAGATGCTTCTGAAAAAGCATACTCGGCAGTTTTATATGCTCGAATATCACCCGCAGACGGACCAAGTTCCATAAACCTACTCTTCACTAGGACTAGAGTAGCACCTCTCAAAGTGGTGTCTTTACCCAAATTGGAACTTTGTGGCGCCGTGTTATTGGCAAATATGGTACACAATTTACTCACCCAACTCAACTTATCGCAGCATCGAACGTATTTTTGGACAGACTCATCCATAGTCTTGGCTTGGCTTGATAAGCAACCAAGCTCCTGGAAGACATTTGTTGTAAATCGTGTTTCTACAATATCGGAAACAGTTGGAGTTGAAAATTGGAATCACGTCGCGTCTTACGATAACCCAGCAGATGTTGCTAGCCGTGGCTGTAATCCGGATGAGCTGAAAGTTGATTCCCTTTGGTGGAATGGACCTTCCTGGTTGAAGAAACCCCCATCGAAATGGCCAATAACTACACGGAAATTTACAACTCAAGCTGAGGCAAAACCTAGTCAATCTTTTGTCACAACTATGAATACCAACCCAAAAGACACAGAAAACCCTGACATTCTGAGCAGGTTTTCAAAATGGTCCAAAGCCCTGCGAGTCATGGCGTATGTCTATCGATTTTGTGACCGCATCTCATTTACCCGACGAAACCTCGCTCGTCATGAAGGAATTGTTCCTGATCGTAATAATACGATTTCAGGCAACGAGAGACTTATGTGCTAATTCATAAAAAAAAAATTATTTGGTATTTGAAGCTTGCTATAGTTAAAGTGCATATTTCGCTTAATAAAGAGTTATTAGAAATATTGATTCATAATCGTATTTTAACTATAAAATAATTTTTCGATTTGATACTGGCAACACTATTGTTTATTTTCTCTCTTCTCCCAAATAAGTCGTAAGTGATGCACAAATTTAGTAAACGATTGACTCGGTAATCGGAAGTGGAAATGTATTTTCTGAAATTAGAGAACTAATGATGTGCTAAGATAAATTTAAAAGCCATTAAAAATATTTTTTTTTATTTATAAAGCAAATCAATGGAAATGTGTGTAAAAAAGTAATTTTTTTAGAACATATTATTCGAAGCATACAAAAGTAATCGAATTACGAATAATGTTTTGACAGTCTGTACATCACTATTGTTTTGTTTTTCTTTTTAATTTTATCTTTACATTTTTTTTGAATTTTTTTCGAAAAAGGTCATTGGCTACGCAATTGTTGTAGCTTTTTTCAGTTTGATGGATGCAAGTTGTTGGAAGCCACACATTCTAGGGATGGGATGGCTTTAATAAATCATTTCATGCCTGAAAATAATAATTAACAATTAAATGGTGGCTTCCTCACTCCAAACTTTATAAAACGTTTAAAGTTGATGAGTACCAACTATAAACCTTTATTATTTTCTTCGTTATTAAGCAAATATGAATACTGTTTTTCACAAATTAGCTTAAAATCATGCAATAAAGCTATTGTAAAAGTTTATGAATTAGACCATTAATATTTTATTAAATCACCCAAGCATTTCACTCGAGTCTCAGGAGATAAACTCAACTAAGGATAGACTTATAATCATGTGCCAAGCCCAATACTTTACAAACGAGTATCAATGTTTAAAAAAGAAAACCCCAATACCCAAAAAGAGTACCCTACTTACCCTTACACCCTTCTTAGACTCTAGGAACATTATTCGTGCCAACGGCCGATTAGCGAAATCAAGTTGTTTAACTTATGATGAACGACATCCAGTCTTATTACCCTATGCAAGTTGCTTTGCCAAATTATTAACCCTTCATGTCCATTTGGTAACCCTACATGGAGGAAATCAGGTTATGCTAAGGATAATTCGGTCAGGCTATTGGATTCCCAAGCTTCAAAATTTGATTAGCCTAGTTATAAACAGATGTTCGCCCTGCATACGGTACAAAAATCGTCAGGCAACTCAATTGATGGCAGCACTTCCTCCGGAACGCACCCATTTAACCCGGCCATTTTATAATGTTGGAATTGATTTCGCTGGACCGTTTGATATTAAGGTATATTCTGGCCGCACGTGCAGAATTACCAAAGGTTACGTATGCGTTTTTGTTTGTTTTGCAACAAAAGCCATTCATTTGGAACCGACATCGGACCTATCAACCCAAGCTTTTATGGCAGCTTTCGCACGATTTTTTTCGACGCGGGGATGCCCTGCCGCCATTTACTCGGATAACGGTACTAACTTCGTAGGAGCTAGCCAGTTATTGAAAAAAGAACGGCAGGAATTCATGAAGAATTTGAAAGGATCTGTTACGTCAGCGAACAGTTTCCAAAATTTGACGTGGCACTTCATTCCGCCAGGAGCTCCGCGCATGGGAGGATTGTGGGAAGCAGGGGTGAAAAGCTTTAAGTCTCACCTCAAGAAAATGAACACCCTGAAATACACTTTTGAAGAGCTTGCTACCCTTCTTGCCCGAATTGAAGGCTGTTTAAACACGAGACCCCTTAGCCCGGCAAGCGATAACCCTCAGGATCTTAACCCATTAACGCCAGGTCATTTTTTGATAGGTTCACCCTTATTAACCCCAGCCGAACCAGACCTAAGCAATGGAAACATTACCCTAGCAAATAGATGGCAGAAGCTCAGGATTCAACACCATTACTTTTGCAGAAGATGGAAGGATGAATACTTAAAGGAGCTTCACAAGCGATACAAGTGGAAAAATCCAAGGCGTCAACTTGAAATCGATGATATTGTCGTTATTAAGCAGGACAATCTACCAGTTAACGAATGGTCACTAGGACGAGTGACTAAAGTTTATCCCGATTCCGACGGCCGAACTAGAGTCGTAGATTTGCGCACAACAACGGGAACATTGACTAGGCCCATAACCAAAGTCGTAGTTCTACCCACAAATTAACCTCACCCTCTTTTGGTTTGTAACAATAACCCCCACTTGTATCTTCGACCTCTAACATTACATACTCACCCAAAACTCACTCACTCATTACACTCATCTAACACACTAACCTCAATCATATCATTATTTCACTTCATTTAGAAAATGGCTCCACGTACCCAAACCCGGAGAACACCACGCGTTCCTAACCGCACCGCCACCACTACCCAGACTTCACGAGTCATCAGACGCCAAAGGGCTACAAGTTCTGCAACCCAAACCACAAGACCCAGACAGGAAGCTACAATACGGTCAGGTCCTCATAAAAGCAGCCGTTATTTTGGATGTGGCATATGTAAGGCCGACCACCGTATTGCCACCTGCAAAAAGTTCTTAGATCAGAACTTGGCGCAGAAATATAGAACTGTGTTACAGCTACACTACTGTACAAATTGCCTGGCTAGAAACCATCTTGTGGCCAACTGCACCAACACAACGCGTTGCCGTGTATGTAGTTTAAACCATCACACCATACTTCACGGCCACCAAAGAGTTTTAACGAATATACCCACTGATGCTCGAGCCACAACCACTACTCGTAGAGAAAACCCCAGACAATCAACAACGGCAACACTAACACTTGTACCTACGGTCGAAGTCTACGGAATGACTGAAGATGGTTGCGTTTCTATAAGAGCCATCTTAAATCCCAGCTTAACTTCATCTCGCATTGCAGTTTCGTTCGTACGAGATAACAAGTTAGCAACTTTTAAACTGGATGGTAAAACTTACGTGAAGCTTACCATTACACCCAACATGACATCACTCACTAAATATGAAATGTGCTGGCTGGTTGCTAAGGATTTACCAAAAACCCCTTATATAACTCCATTCAACGAGTCTATAAAGGAAAAGTTTGGGCATCTTGCTCTAGCAGACCCCAACTTTTACTCTAATACCCCCGTGTCTATGGAAATTGGTGGCAATCTATATACCACCATTTTAAAGACCAACACGATCTCGATAGCTGGTGGATCGCTAATGGCCCAGGATTCCACTTTTGGGTGGCTCATTATGGGATCGTTCTCTGGCTAAGCTAACCCAATTAATATTTCAAGTATTTGTATAACATTTGAATACTTTACCCATTTCTTACCCATAACGTTGAACCATTACTAAAGTCTATTTTTCGAATTTCATTTACAGATACGTAAAGGCAGGGAGAATGTTCAGTTTGTAAACAAAAGGTACCGTACGATGGTACCAAAGATGCCACCATCAACCCTTCCCACCTAATGACATTTGCTTGTCAATCAACAAAACCTGCAAACAAATCAAAAGATCAAAATATTCAATCCGTCGAGCAACCAACATCGTTTCGTGATCGCGTGGCAGTTTTGAAAGTGAAAGTTAAAGTAAACTAAAAGATTTGTATAAAGGAGATTTATAGTGACATTCCATTGTTTAAAAATCTAACGTGAAATTTTATTTTAAAATTATTGAACTTGAAGTCTGTAATTAAATGAAATAATTGCAATAGTAATAATAATCTGTAAATAAATAATGAACTGTACAAACCCTAATGTTTAAAATTTAGTTGAACCTTAAACTAAAGTTAAATAAAATCCCGTATTTATAACGTTAAAAAGAAAAACCCTCCATCTTTTTATTTGGATGTACAATTTCCCGCCATATAGGACTTGTACATAAGAGTTTAGACATCTTTTATCCCCTTAACCCGTAAATATTCACTTACCGTTATTCGTTTCGGACCAACCTTGACAAAAAGTGATAGTAATTTTAGCAGCATGTTTTGCAGATTTCAACTGACCCACTTTCATTTCTATTAAACGAAAATTCTTCTAAATTTTTTAATGTTAACTAAATTTTTTACCTGTTTATAACCAACTAAAATTTAGCAGAAAACATGTGCTGATTTCAGCTAAGTAATTTTCATTTCCATTAAACAACATTTCTTATAAATTATTGTATTTGAACTAACTTTTTTACCTAAAATTTAGGTCACCTAAATTTAGCAGACCATGATTCTCAACATCATTGAAATTTCTGCTGGCGCAAATTCAGGTACTTTTTCCTGTTATTTTAGCAGAATTTTTAACTATTTGTACGGGCTTTTTTTTATGAGTGTATATATAATATATATTTGGAGAAATTTTTAAACATATTCGCAGTGTTTTTACTAGAAACAATATATATTTGCATGCAAATGTATTATGTTTGCCTGTAAATATATAAATGTTTGGATGAAATGAAATGACGCTATCGACAAATATATATGTTTGGCAGCAAACATATAATATATGTGTCATAAATAAATTATGTTTTCATGCAAATACTACACTCATAAAAAAACCCCCTACAAATTGTTCAAAATTCTGCTAAAATAACAGGAAATAGTACCTGAATTTGCGCCAGCAGAATTTTCAATGAAGTTAAAAATCATGGTCTGCTAAATTTAGGTAAGCTAAATTTTACATACTGCTAAATATACGAACAATTTTAGTTAAATTAGATAGGAAATTTGAGCTGAATTCAGCAGAAATTTTACCAGATTTAACTGCAAATTTTTGTTAAAATTTCTCTTCATTTATTTTTTATTTATTTTTATTAACAAATATTAATTATTTTTATTAACAAATATTAGTATACACAATTAAATATTTTTTTTTTTCTTTTTAACACAATTTTATGTTTTATTTATACTAATTTATTTTATTTTTTCACATTTTTCACAATAAAATTAATAAATAAAGGAAAAATATCACTAAATTTTCTGACTAGATGCAGTCTAGCTAAACTAAACGATTATTACCAACAACAAAAGTTATAATGGCTACACGGAGGAAAAAGACGTTTTTGTATATGTTTGGAGGTAATTATATGTATTTTTACAAACTACCATATATGTATTTGGAGTATGACTAGGGTTTGGGGTTCGGGAATTCCCGGGAAATCCCGGGAAAAGTTTGCCGGGAATTCCCGGGAAAATAATATATTTTTCCCGGGAAAACGGGAAATTTGAAAAATATTAAATTTTTAAAATTTTTTTTGTTTGGAATAGGATTTTTTAATTTTAGTCATAAAAAACATTTTAAATACCAAACCAAAAATGTCATTGTTAAAATCTTTTAAAAGGGAATCAATTTATTTGACACACAAAAAACTCTTTGCCAAGGAAATAGGAACATTTCAACTAATAAAGATTTTTCGCGTAACTTATTCAAAATTTAAGTAGTAAAAGCTAAAAACTTGGTAACATGTTTAAAAGAAATATGAAAAAAAAGTTGTTTCTACAAATAATCGCCCTTACTATTCAAATTTTTTCAAATGTATATTTTGGTTAAAGTCGACTTTAGTTAAAATATTGGTTGGCAGTATACCTTGACTTGGTTTATTTTTGGAGCATTCTGATTGGTTAATTTCAAAATCAAATGCTGGAAAATATAAATATTTTTGTAAGGTTTTCATACACAAAATGAACAAAACCGTATGATTAAAAATAAAGTCGACTTTAAATTTAAAATACTCCAATAATTTTATAAGCAACGTTTTCATTAATAATTGTGATATTTTCAAGTAAGTTTACTTTATTTTAATACACCTGCTTTCAAACTAATATATTCTTTTATATTAAAGAATAAAATGTCAAGAGTATGGAAAACTTCACAAAAAAGGGCAATGCAGCGCAGTGCAATATTTGCCCTAAAAGACTAATGGTTAACGGATGTATCTAAATTTGGTTATCCGACTTCTAAATTTGGTTCACAAAAAAAAAAAATAAAATTGATGGTCATGCAACTCCTCTTGAAGAAAACAACAACAAGAATAACGTTCCAGCTAAAATTAGCAAAGTACCCGAGGAAACAGTGTAAGCTGAATAGGCATTGAACGTTTTATGTTAGGGCAAACATTTTCTGAAATGGTATCCAAATTAGCCGAAATCGACGAAATGTCAATCCGCACCATAACTAGATCTTCCTTTATTCGAGAAAATTTTTATAATAAAAACCTGGCATTGCCAAAAAATGAAACCGATGTAAAGAACATTATATTAAATTACTACAATCATGTAAAAGATATCATGATAAAAGAAATATCGGGCAATATTTCTAACAATAGGAGATTTACTATAATCTTAGATGAATGGACAAGAATATCAGAAAAGAGATATTTGAACATATGTTCGTGAATCAAATTTTTTTATTCCCGTTTCCCGGGAAATAAAAAAGTCCGGGAAATCCCAAACCCTAAGTATGACCCAATTATATTGTATTTATAGTTACTATACATATATTTCCCGGTAAACAAGGGTTTGTTTGTAAATTAGTCATATTTTGTCATCTAACGGTGGGTCTCATACTTGAGGTTTAACTTTAACTTAACTAAAAACAAAAGAAAATGTCAAAAAAATTTATACAAAACATCAACAAATTTTTGGGTTAACTATGAACTAAAGTTTAAAGCAGAAGTATGAGACCAACCGTAAAAATACATATTTTTGCATTTTTAACTTTATAATAATTATATTTGTGGGATACAATTAACATATATTTGGAAAAACGGCGAATTTCCATTCTTGATATATATAAAGTTGTATGTAGCCATTATAACTTTTGTAGTTGGTAATAATCGTTTAGTTTAGCTAGACTGCATCTAGTCAGAAAATTTATTGATATTTTTCCTTTATTTATTAATTTTATTGTGAAAGATGTGAAAAAATAAAATAAATTAGTATAAATAAAACACAAAATTGTGTAAAAAAGAAAAAAAAATTATTCAATTGTGTATATTAAAGCATTAACTTATTAAAAGAGTTTTTAATTAATATTTGTTAATAAAAATAAATAAAAAATAAATGAAGAGATTGTAGTTATTGTAGTTATTGTTTTTCAATGAAAGATTTGTATTAGATGTAAAATTGAATGTGATTTGTAATATATTTAGTTATTATATAATCGCCAAACAGTAGATATATTAATTTTACTTTTTATGTTTTTCCATTAAAATATAGAGAAATTTGGAGAGTAGAATAAATACGCCTATTGTTTGGCATATATTAATAATTGCTTTATGACTAAATATATTATTTATATATAGTATTTGCATGGAAATATAATTTATTTATGACACACATATTATATGTTTGCTGCCAAACATATATATATTTGTCGATAGCGTTATTTCATTTCATCCAAACATATATATATTTACAGGCAAACATAATATATTTGCATGCAAATAAGTATATATTGTTTCTAGTAAAAACACGGCGTGTACATTCAACTTTATATGTATCAAGAATGGAAATTCGCCGTTTTTCCAAATATATGTTAATTGTATCCCACAAATATAATTATTATAAAGTTAAAAATGCAAAAATATGTATTCTTAGATTACAAAATATGACTAATTTACAAACAAACACATGTTTACCGGGAAATATATGTATAGTAACTATAAAAACAATATAATTGGAAGCATGCTCCAAATACATATATGCACTCAGAAAAGTTCTGCAGTTACTACATGACAGTTATTTGTGTAGTAATGCGGTTGTAGTTATTTTAACTACAATTGTCGTTAATTTACTGTAACGATTCGTTCGGTTCGGTCTACTATCGTGGGAACAGCTACCTATTAATTCCGGCTGTGCTCGTCGGTGGGTGTGGTCCATAAAGTTCCCATAAAAAATATATTCCCGAATACGTTACCAGTGATTTTAATTTAGGTAGCAAAAAAAAAAAATAAATGTAAAAACGATCCATACAGAAACCGGAAAGGGGAAGTAAAAGTTGATGATGGTTTGGTAGTTAGAGGTGATATTTAACTACCAACATACCAATGCCCACCCTCCATGCTGACAAATTTAAATTCATTGGTTGTCAGCCCTTAAAAAAATAAAAAAAAAAAATCACCTACCTAATCCATACCACTTTACCTTTCGTAATAAACACTATCTAAAATTCCATTTTTTTAAAATATCGTAAACATTATTTTATTTATAGTGTCCTTCAAATTATAAATAAAGATAAAAAAATTTTATATTCAAAAAAAATTTATAAAATTAAACAAAGATATGATCACCCTTTGACTGATGTAACTACATTATTACAAATTAACTAATTTTTTTAAAATTAAATTTGATTAAAATAAAGTATTAAAATTAATAATATATTTCAATAAAATTAATTAAGTAAGATTATCAACTCAAATAAAAAAAAAATGATCTCAATTTATTATTATTCAAAATTCAATTAATTAATTTAAATCGTGTTTTAGTGTTATTGAAATCCTAAAATCTGAACAACTATGACATTTGACATTCTCAATAGAAATGGTAACCCTAATATCCAAAAATATTCAATCTATTTACCATTTTTTTAATAGTTATCCAGATTTTCCGGAAGATGGTGTAGTTATGAATTTTTAAAGTGTGTTGAATCAAACCCCCACCAAATGAGTTTCGCCCATTTTCAGAAGATGGCGCTGTTATCGATGTATCAAATAGATAAATTCGAAAATTATCTCATTTCAAGGCACAGCTTTTATCTCATTTCAAGGAATATTCGAAAAAGCTCTTGTTACTTATTCTTGTGTTGCCAGAACTGAAATCTGCAATTACACATTGGAGCGGCAAAAATCGCCATAATTAAAATTTTTAATCTCGAGTTTAGATGTTATATTTCATTCGAATTTTCATTCAATAAATTTGGGAGTAAAGTAAAGGCTCAAAAGAAGAGTGAGGTATTACTGGAATTGTTTCTTTTGTCACCGAATTTACTTTCTGACAGTAGGCATTTTCAACAACAGCTATTTTTTTTTAAACAAAAATGTGCCATTTTAACAAGATTTTACGTTTTTTTAAGAAAATGTAATTGTGTTTAAGGCTTTTAAGATTTTTTAATATGCAAATAAAAGTACTAAAAGTTATTAGAACATATTTTTCTTTACGCAAAAGCCCTTTTAACAAAAATTAAATTTCTTATTATACACAATAAAAATTTTAAACAACGTTAACACTAATAATTCGTTTAAAAAAAAAGCACAAAGTTGTTTTCGACAAGAAGTTCCTTTATTTAAATTCCTAAAATAAAATAATAAAATTTTAATGTGGCAGCACTATTTTAATATTGCAGAGCTTTTGGAAATTTTGGATTACTGTCGCCATCTTGAGATTTCGAAATCAAATTAAATTTTTTCAGCGCCATCAATTGCACGATTCTGCAACTAATGTCCCCTTACTATTTGCCAAAGATATATAATAAATAAAGATATAGCAAATAGTAAGGCAAAGATATATAATAAATAAAGATAAAGCATTCACTAGCGCCACTCTAGTTGCAGAATCGTGCAATTGATGGCGCTGAAAAAATCGAATTTGATTTCGAAATCTCAAGATGGCGACAGTAATCCAAAATTTCCAAAAGCTCTGTAATATTAAAACAGTGCTGCCACATTAAAATTTTATTATTTTATTTTAGGAATTTAAATAAAGGAACTTCTTGTCGAAAACAACTTTGTGGTTTTTGTTAAACGAATTATTAGTGTTAACGTTGTTTAAAATTTTTATTGTGTATAATAAGAAATTTAATTTTTGTTAAAAGGGCTTTTGCATAAAGAAAAAAAATGTTCTAATGATTTTTTAGTACTTTTATTTGCATATTAAAAAATCTTAAAAGCCCTAAACACAATTACATTTTCTTAAAAAAAAGTAAAATCTTGTTAAAATTGCACATTTTTGTTTAAAAAAAAATAGCTGTTGTTGAAAATGCATACTGTCAGAAAGCAAATTCGGTGACAAAAGAAACAATTTCAGTAATACCACACTCTTCTTTTAAGCCATTACTTTACTCCTAAATTTATTGAATGAAAATTCGTGTGAAATCTAACATCTAAACTCGAGATTAAAAATTTTAATTATGGCGATTTTTGCCATAATATCAAACCCCCACCAAATGAGTTTCACCCATTTTGAGAAGATGGCGCTGTTCGCGAAGAATAAAATAGATAAATTCGAAAATTATCTCATTTCAAGGCACAGCTTTTATCTCATTTCAAGGCATAATCGAAAAAGCTCTTTTTACTTATTCTTGTGTTGCCAGAACTGAAAACTGCAATTACACATTGGAAATTTAAGTTTAATTCAAAATAGAATTGCTTCAAATTTAACGAAATTAAGACCGACGGTATATTAAATGATCCTTCACGATTAATAGCCTTTAAAATATGTTTTCTTAATACAAAAAAAAATTTGATTAAAAAAAATCTGGTCACCCTATTATGGATTTAGAGGAAAAATGTTCTCACAGAAACCCAAATAAAACGCAATCAAAATTTCTGCAGCTTGATTTGCATACAATTATGTGATGATGATTAAATTGATAATTGATTTTGGTCATCTATTCCATTGATGAAATACAGCATTCATAAAAGCACAACGGATGATCAAAAAAGCTTACGATGGTTTGAACTATATCTACTTTTCTGGCAGAATACCGTTTACAATACACAAAATTCCACAATGGTTGTGTGTATACAATGACTGACTACAAAGCTTTCGATATCTAAAATTTGCAATGATAAGACGAATCTTTTAATGCAAACCAATATTCAATTTGATATAAAAAAAATATTCCATTCTTACCAATGATAATTTATCTTAAAGTTCTTGAATACTTTCCTTTTCTTTTCACCAATCCAATTCCAATAAAATTTCTTAACAGCCGTTCGATATTTTCCCACAAAATAATAAAATTTTCAAATTTTCTGACAAATAAATTCTCTTGTCTGTTTGATTTAAAAAAAAAAGCTCACTTCAAATCATAATCTTTCACCTACAAAAAAATGTTAGTATGACAATTCCGTTCCTACACTCACAAAAAAATGTTAGTAACTAAATTAAAATAACATCCCCACATATTTTACAACGTAAAATTATAATATTAAAGGAGCAAAATATATCGACATCACATTACTTAGAGCAAAATTTTCAATGTTTTTGACAGTTATTTTTTTAAACAAACTACAAAAACTACTACATTGTAGTAACATTTATTTTATGCAGTTATTCTGAATTTTTTTACAAATACTTAAATTTTCAAGTGTGTGTAAACACACACGAAGCAAACAGGAGCATGTGTACGAAGCGCTTGTTTAGAAATTTATAGTGAAAGAATATGAGAAGAACATGTTTTCTCTTGTCGTAGTCATAAAACAACGCCAAAGAGTGAAGACGCATAATACGGAAAAGTTTTTTTCTTAAATTATTAAAATAATAAGGTAAGTTTTATAATATAAATTTATTTACGACAATGTTAAAAAATATTGTATTTATTTCCTTTCAGCTCTTTTATATTTTCATCCCTTTCTACCTGCAGAAAAACAACACCATATTTACCACCAGTTTTATTTTTATTATCGAATAAAATTAAGTTAAGAGTGTTTACATAAATTTGATTTTATTAAATTAATAATTTCTAAAATAATTTTTATTTATGTTATTTTAACTACATTTGCAGTTGTTTGTACAGTTTTACAATAATTTGCATGTATGTTGTTTTAATTGCATTTGTAGTTGTTTTTACTACATTTGTCAGTTGATTTTTAACAGTTAACAGTTTTCTCTATTGGTTGTGAAATAAAAATTGTAAATTCTATTTAGAATTTGTAATATTTGATCTTAAACCGAACAAAAATAACACTCATTGTAACAATCTTCAGATCAACTAAAAATCTACAATAAAAGTTAAAAATAACTTCATATTGAAGTTGATTTAAATGCAAATGTAGTCTACACCTTTTTAAGTGCAAATGCAGTTATTTTAACTGTAATTTGCAGTTGATTTTACCTACATAATTCCCTAAGTGTGGTAGTTTGTAAACATACATATAATTACCTCCAAACATATTCAAAAACGTCTTTTTCCTCCGTGTGGAAAAAGATTTTTTTGATCCATTTGAAGTGATATTTTTCCTAAAAATAATGAAAATGTGTGGGGTTATACGAGTATATGACAATATATAATTACATATTATTCTGCTGTTGGCAGAAAATGGGTTAATTTTTTTAAGAACTGTAAAAAAAATATTTACAAGTAAATTAAATTTATTTATTAAATTTAGTTAAAAAAGTAAAAAAAAAATTGTGCCCGAGCTGGGATTCGATAGTAGGGTCTCTCTGGTTATATGTGACTATATATAATTATATATCAAACACATAGAATATATTATTGACGAGGAATCAAGTTACACAAAATAATCATTTTTATAAAGTGGAAAAAAGACTTTTTGACAATTTGAAGAGATATTTTTCCTAAAAATAATGAAAGGTGTTATTCTGAAAATTTCCTAGTGGGTCGTTTTTGGCAAAAGTGTTAAAATTAACTCTATATGGATCATGTAACATAAAATAATTATTTTTATCAAGTGTAAATTTCTTTTTATCGCATATCCAATTTATTAAAAATCTGAAAAATGTTATGCTGTAAATTTCCTAGTGGGTCTTTTTTTGTGAAAAGTGAGAACATTAACCCTATATGGATCAATTTACTCAAAATAATAATTTTTATCAAGTGGAAACCTTTTTTTCTATTCATTTAAAGTGATATTTTTCCGAAAATTATAGAAGGTATTATTCTGTAATTTTCCTAGTGGGTCGTTTTTAACCAAAAGTATAAAAATTAACCCCACATGGATCATGTTACATAAAATAATTATTTTTATCCAGTTGAGATATTTTTTTTTATCAATTTAGTGGCTTTATAATCTTGTAGTCATAATTAATATTAAGTTTCATGGGTCTTTTCTGACCCCAGGCCACTAATGGCTAAAGATTATTTAAACGAACGTAAAGATAATTATAGTCTAACAAAATTTAAGTGATATTTTTCCGAAAACTGTGTAAAATTTTATTAAAACATTCAAATTTTGTTAAATTTTTGACAAAATGAGCAATTTTTGTAAAATGTCCTGGACATCCTAGTGTCCATACTAAAGGGCTGAACGATTCATCTTAAATGAGATTTCAAGACACATGATAGCCTACAAGCCATAACAAGTTGTGTGGTTTTACTTTTTATAACGATTGAATCAGTACAAACAACAACAAAAAAAACACGATGGCAAAAAAGCATAGTGAGACGAATCCCATCATGAATCGTTTATCACGGATGACAACAGTACATTACCACATCATATTATTGTGAAATTAAGCAACCAACACAATATCAACACCATCGTTTTAGTGTTACTGAAAACTTATGTATAACAGTGTTGCCAGTTTGGGGGATTTATCCCCAAATTGGGAATTGTATCATCAATGGGGATAAAAACTTCCGTTTGTAGAACTGGGGATTTATTGGGGATTTTTTTTTTTTTAACTTTATTTCTTTATTTATTGGATCTTTCTTATTTCAGAAAATAACAATAAGTATTAAAATCTTAAATCAACTAATAATTTCTGGGTCTATTGCCATTGCAATAGAAAATCCATTTTTCGTTGCGTAAAATGTTCATCTTTCATGTGGTTCCGCGAGGGCCAATGTGTCGACCCTCTTGAGGCGAATATGTCCATTATAACATAGTAGATCCTGTGCGAGAGGGTTTGGATGAGTTACCAGTTTTCGTACATATTTAGAGCAGAAGGTTTTTATTTCGTCGCGAACAAATGGAATATTAAGGTCCTTATGAATAATCACGTTATTAATATACCACGGGTCACCAGTAATTAGCCGCAATATTTTATTTTGTCGTCTTTGTAACTTTTCTATATTAGAAGCAGAAGCTGTTCCCCATAGTTGGATTCCATAGGTCCATATTGGCTTAAAAATAGCTTTGTAGAGTAGAACCTTGTAGTTTAGGTTGAGAGCAGAATGGGGACAAAGGAGCCACTGAAGCTGTAAATTTTTAAGTTTAAGTTGTGTGGATTTGGATTCAATATGTTGAGACCAGGTAAGGCGACGATCAAGGTGTATACCAAGATATTTTATGTGATTTTGCTCAGGGATATCGATGTTATTTATCTTCAGTTTGGGACAGTTTCCCTTTCTCAAGGTGAAAGTAACATGTGCGCACTTTGTTGGATTTACTTTTATTTTCCACTTGTGAAGCCATTTTTCGAGTTCCTTAATATGAGCCTGCAGACAACTAGAAGCAATTACTGGATTTTTATGTACGCTTATAAACGCTGTATCGTCTGCAAAAGTTGACGTGTGTATCAGGTTATTAGTAGGCATGTCTGAAGTAAAGATTATATACATGAGAGGACCAAGTATACTGCCTTGGGGAACTCCTGCTGTGATTTTTCTTGAGTCTGAGATGTGGTCTTTATACTTTACTACAAATGAACGTTCCATTAAATAATTTCGCAGTAACTTGTGGGTATTTAGGGGTAACAAAGAGCTTATTTTATATAATAACCCATCATGCCAGACTTTGTCGAAGGCTTGGGAAATATCTATGAAGAGTGCTGAGCAATAGAGTTTGTCCTCGAAAGCCTTTCTGATAAGAGTAACTATTCGATGAACCTGTTCTACGGTGCCATGATCCTTTCGGAATCCAAACTGATGAACGGGAATGATGTGGTGGTCGTTTAGGTATGGGATCAACGCATTTAAAAATACTTTCTCAAAGAGCTTTGATAAAGTTGAAAGTAAGCTTATCGGGCGATAAGATGATACTTGGCTAGCGTCCTTACCTGGCTTAGGTATCATAATTATTTCTGATATTTTCCATGATTTAGGGTAGAAACCAGCAGGGAAACAAGCCGATCAAAATAATCGGCGGCGGCGGCGGCGATTAAGGTTGAGCCGGATAAAAATCGGCGGCGGCGGCTCAACCAAATAATCGGCGGCGGCGGCGGCTTGATCGGCTTGATAGAACATTATACACGTATTTTAAAGATGTTTAAGGTTTTTTCCAAAATATAGCAGTAGAAAATTGTTCAAAAAATTTGGAATTATCAAATAAAAAATAATTTTAAGTTAAATTCATCGATAAAAATTACAAATTTAGGATTTTTAGTTTTTGAACGGAGCTAGAAGGAGAGATAGTTGGGCTTTCCAAATATATACATATGTTTATATATTCAACAAAATTTTGTGGAAATATTTTCAAATAAAACTGATTTTCTTAATTTTTTCTTATTTTGTTTAATTTTGACGGCTTTTAATTGCAATATTTTGTTTAAAAAAAAAATAATTTTTATGTAATTTATTCTTTATTCAGGGTAAAATGAAGTTCTACTTTAATCGCTTTAAAATTGTCAAAGTTATACATTTTTTTATAAACATGTAATCTCTGCATTTATAAGAAAATTGAAAATATTAACCTTAATGATTGTGCAAACAAGAACCTCGAGTTGCTGAAATTAAATGTTTAGAAAAATTACGATAACTTTTTCAATTTTCAATTAAGTTAAACAAAAGAATCTGATTTTACTAAGAACTAAACCCACTTTCAGAATGAATTAATAGTAAAGAATTGTTTAAAAAAGCCGTCAAAGTATAAAAATTAAAAAAAAATTAATTTTAATATTTAAAAAAAAAACTGTCAACATATTTCAGTTACAAATAAATAATTCTATATATATTTGGAAAGCTAAATTTGTTGTCTTTCTGAAAACGTTACAATATTCAAAATCGGTTGAAAAATTGCTGAATTTCAATTTGTTAAGTGCTTGAAGTCGTTCAAAAACAGAGTATTGACACTATCACCCCTGTTCTGAATTCCGAAACTTTTTAATTAGAGTGGTTTTGTAAAATCACACAAAATTCAAAATGTCGGAAATTGACTGTTTCAACAAATTTTAAAATAAATTTTAACATATTAATTTTTGCAACAAAATATTCCTTTTACTTTCACCAAGCTTTTCCAACACGAAATAAAACGTAGAAAATAATTCGGAATTGGATCACAGAACAGCAAAAAAATTCGGAATGTTTCACTTTAGAATTTTTTATGTGGATTCGGAACTTAGAAATAAACAAACTCTATTTTCACTCAAAATTAAATGTGTTTTTAGAATAAACTAGAAAAAAAATATGGTTCGAAAAAAATTATGCTCGAAAATATGTCAAAGTTGAAAAACTTAGAAGAAAAGTTAAAAAATTCAGATATTCACCCCTGTTCTTAGTTCCGAAACATCATCATCACGGATCACGGAACAGCAAAAAAAATTCGGAATGTTTCACTTTAGAATTTTTTTGTGGATGCGGAACTCAGAACAGCGTCGATTATTGTAAATATCTTCGTCCGCAATCTTCGTCAAAAATGTGTCTTTTGATAATAATTTCAGGTGTACTGAAATTTCTGAAAAATGTGATGTGATCTATTTAACCAAACCTACGACCATAAATTCGAATGAATTAATTTTTTAATTCACTTTTGGACTTTTAATTAAAATTTACTAATATATCTTACGATTATACCATTCCTTATGAATTTATTCACTCCCGGTGAAAAATGTTCATATACGCTCAAACATGTTCATATATGGTTTATGTATGGACACATATGAACAAATATGGATTTTTTATGAACATATATGGATTTTATATGAACATATATGGAAGTATATGTGATTCCATATATGGAAGAAATTTCATATACAGACATATATGGAAGCATCTGTTATTTCATATATGGAAATGGCACTCATATATGGACAAATATGAAAGTATATGTTATTCAATTTATGCAAAAGGGACTTGTATATGAACATATTTCAAAGAATACATATTTCCATATATGTAAAAGGAACTCATATTTGGATAAATTTAATTTTCATGCATAGTGAATGAATTCTTTCCTGAATTCATTCTTTTTATAATGATCTTTCACGTTTCATTCGGTTTGTAAAAGTTTAAAACAAATGTTGCGTTTTTAATTATTTTTATGGGTTGTGTATATGATATCAATATTAAATCCCTAATATAGGCCACATTTTTATTTAATTTGTAATTATAAACTAAAGTGTTGTCAGAATCATTAGTATATTCAGGCACTATCCACGGCTCTCATCTGAAAAACTGAACTGGTTTTAAGAGAGTTTCAATGTAAAATAACAAAAAACGTGAAAAAGTGGTATTTTTAATTAATTATTTTTATTGTTTTACAGCAATTTTAATTAAATTATAAAGTGCACTTGTGTTGTTTGATATGTTCTCTGCATTAGTTTTGTATAATTAGCACAAAATTTTGCCTATTAATATTAAAAAATACGCGTTAAAAAAAACACTAAAAACTGTTTCTCTTAAAACCAGTTTGCATATAAAATTAAAGAGACTTTTTAACAGCAGTTGAGGCTGGTGGTTTGTCTTTAGTCTATATAGTCGTTGGTATATTCATACCTTAGATCTTTTACTGATTTAATAAAATGACAATTTTGATAAGCCATTTTGTAAAAGATTAGAATTAATGAAAAAATTAATTATTTATATTGATTGTAATTCTATGAGGAATGTATTCAACATAAGAATGCATTCTATTTAATATTAAACTTTGGGAATGAAACCTATGAATTAATTATAAAGGAATGTTTTGATGGAATGATATATATTCAATTTCTAAAGCTGAATTTGGTTTTGTGCGAATTAACCTAAAATTGAATTAATTCTTTCGAAGCTCTGCCTACAATCTACACTTGGTCATTTAAAAAGTATATATTTATATTGTTCATTTGGATTCTCTCCTCTATTGCTTATCCAAATTTCAGCGAATCTGTCAGAAGTTTTCAAGCAAAACTTCCAACTTAAGAAATATAAAACTGGTTCTTTTATTTTTTTTTAACTAAAAAAAAAAATACTCTTGATGGTTCAGGAAATGATGAAGTAGAAAATTTGTTTTAAAAATGACATTTGCTTTTAATTTTTTTATTTTGGAAAATTGATACTTCCAGCCGAAATGAGCCGAAAAAAATCGGCGGCGGCGGCTGGAGCAAGAATGACCGGCGGCGGCGGCTTAAACGGCTTACGGCGGCTGGCTTGTTTCTCTGGAAACCAGTTCGCAAGATAGAATTGAAAATGAATAAAACTAGTTTAAGGGCAGATGTTGGTAGCTCACGAATCATTTTTCCTGAAATTTTGTCCATGCCAGGGGCTTTATTTGTTTTCAGTTTTTTAACTGCTGAAGTTAAGGACGAGAATCGAATTTTCATTGGGGAAACAACAAGGTCTTCAATAGCTGGCAAAGTTATGTCTGAGTTAGAAATATTAGGCGTGAACACTCTTTCCAGGTGATCGGCAAAAACTTTTGCTTTCTCTTTATGGGACCTAGCCCAATTACCATCGCTATAACGAATAGCAGATTCGTATCTAGTTGGGTTTTTAAGTTTTTTGGTGACTTTCCAAAGACTATAATCCAACTAAATCCACGGATTATAGTCTTTGGCAAAGTTATGTCTGAGTTAGAAATATTAGGCGTGAACACTCTTTCCAGGTGATCGGCAAAAACTTTTGCTTTCTCTTTATGGGACCTAGCCCAATTACCATCGCTATAACGAATAGCAGATTCGTATCTAGTTGGGTTTTTAAGTTTTTTGGTGACTTTCCAAAGACTATAATCCAACTAAATCCACGGATTATAGTCTTTGGAAAGTCACCAAAAAACTTAAAAACCCAACTAGATACGAATCTGCTATTCGTTATAGCGATGGTAATTGGGCTAGGTCCCATAAAGAGAAAGCAAAAGTTTTTGCCGATCACCTGGAAAGAGTGTTCACGCCTAATATTTCTAACTCAGACATAACTTTGCCAGCTATTGAAGACCTTGTTGTTTCCCCAATGAAAATTCGATTCTCGTCCTTAACTTCAGCAGTTAAAAAACTGAAAACAAATAAAGCCCCTGGCATGGACAAAATTTCAGGAAAAATGATTCGTGAGCTACCAACATCTGCCCTTAAACTAGTTTTATTCATTTTCAATTCTATCTTGCGAACTGGTTTCTACCCTAAATCATGGAAAATATCAGAAATAATTATGATACCTAAGCCAGGTAAGGACGCTAGCCAAGTATCATCTTATCGCCCGATAAGTTTACTTTCAACTTTATCAAAGCTCTTTGAGAAAGTATTTTTAAATGCGTTGATCCTATACCTAAACGACCACCACATCATTCCCGTTCATCAGTTTGGATTCCGAAAGGATCATGGCACCGTAGAACAGGTTCATCGAATAGTTACTCTTATCAGAAAGGCTTTCGAGGACAAACTCTATTGCTCAGCACTCTTCATAGATATTTCCCAAGCCTTCGACAAAGTCTGGCATGATGGGTTATTATATAAAATAAGCTCTTTGTTACCCCTAAATACCCACAAGTTACTGCGAAATTATTTAATGGAACGTTCATTTGTAGTAAAGTATAAAGACCACATCTCAGACTCAAGAAAAATCACAGCAGGAGTTCCCCAAGGCAGTATACTTGGTCCTCTCATGTATATAATCTTTACTTCAGACATGCCTACTAATAACCTGATACACACGTCAACTTTTGCAGACGATACAGCGTTTATAAGCGTACATAAAAATCCAGTAATTGCTTCTAGTTGTCTGCAGGCTCATATTAAGGAACTCGAAAAATGGCTTCACAAGTGGAAAATAAAAGTAAATCCAACAAAGTGCGCACATGTTACTTTCACCTTGAGAAAGGGAAACTGTCCCAAACTGAAGATAAATAACATCGATATCCCTGAGCAAAATCACATAAAATATCTTGGTATACACCTTGATCGTCGCCTTACCTGGTCTCAACATATTGAATCCAAATCCACACAACTTAAACTTAAAACTTTACAGCTTCAGTGGCTCCTTTGTCCCCATTCTGCTCTCAACCTAAACTACAAGGTTCTACTCTACAAAGCTATTTTTAAGCCAATATGGACCTATGGAATCCAACTATGGGGAACAGCTTCTGCTTCTAATATAGAAAAATTACAAAGACGACAAAATAAAATATTGCGGCTAATTACTGGTGACCCGTGGTATATTAATAACGTGATTATTCATAAGGACCTTAATATTCCATTTGTTCGCGACGAAATAAAAACCTTTGCTCTAAATATGTACGAAAACTGGTAACTCATCCAAACCCTCTCGCACAGGATCTACTATGTTATAATGGACATATTCGCCTCAAGAGGGTCGACACATTGGCCCTCGCGGAACCACATGAAAGATGAACATTTTACGCAACGAAAAATGGATTTTCTATTGCAATGGCAATAGACCCAGAAATTATTAGTTGATTTAAGATTTTAATACTTATTGTTATTTTCTGAAATAAGAAAGATCCAATAAATAAAGAAATAAAGTTAAAAAAAAAAAAAAAATCCCCAATAAATCCCCAGTTCTACAAACGGAAGTTTTTATCCCCATTGATGATACAATTCCCAATTTGGGGATAAATCCCCCAAACTGGCAACACTGTTATACATAAGTTTTCAGTAACACTAAAACGATGGTGTTGATATTGTGTTGGTTGCTTAAGTTCACAATAATATGATGTGGTAATGTACTGTTGTCATCCGTGATAAACGATTCATGATGGGATTCGTCTCACTATGCTTTTTTGCCATCGTGTTTTTTTTGTTGTTGTTTGTACTGATTCAATCGTTATAAAAAGTAAAACCACACAACTTGTTATGGCTTGTAGGCTATCATGTGTCTTGAAATCTCATTTAAGATGAATCGTTCAGCCCTTTAGTATGGACACTAGGATGTCCAGGACATTATACAAAAATTGCTCATTTTGTCAAAAATTTAACAAAATTTGAATGTTTTAATAAAATTTTACACAGTTTTCGGAAAAATATCACTTAAATTTTGTTAGACTATAATTATCTTTACGTTCGTTTAAATAATCTTTAGCCATTAGTGGCCTGGGGTCAGAAAAGACCCATGAAACTTAATATTAATTATGACTACAAGATTATAAAGCCACTAAATTGATAAAAAAAAAATATCTCAACTGGATAAAAATAATTATTTTATGTAACATGATCCATGTGGGGTTAATTTTTATACTTTTGGTTAAAAACGACCCACTAGGAAAATTACAGAATAATACCTTCTATAATTTTCGGAAAAATATCACTTTAAATGAATAGAAAAAAAGGTTTCCACTTGATAAAAATTTGTATTTTGAGTAAATTGATCCATATAGGGTTAATGTTCTCACTTTTCACAAAAAAAGACCCACTAGGAAATTTACAGCATAACATTTTTCAGATTTTTCATAAATTGGATATGCGATAAAAAGAAATTTACACTTGATAAAAATAATTATTTTATGTTACATGATCCATATAGAGTTAATTTTAACACTTTTGCCAAAAACGACCCACTAGGAAATTTTCAGAATAACACCTTTCATTATTTTTAGGAAAAATATCTCTTCAAATTGTCAAAAAGTCTCTTTTCCACTTTATAAAAATGATTATTTTGTGTAACTTGATTCCTCGTCAATAATATATTCTATGTGTTTGATATATAATTATATATAGTCACATATAACCAGAGAGACCCTACTATCGAATCCCAGCTCGGGCACAATTTTTTTTTTTACTTTTTTAACTAAATTTAATAAATTAATTTAATTTACTTGTAAATATTTTTTTTACAGATCTTAAAAAAATTAACCCATTTTCTGCCAACAGCAGAATAATATGTAATTATATATTGTCATATACTCGTATAACCCCACACATTTTCATTATTTTTAGGAAAAATATCACTTCAAATGGATCATGTTACTTTCCCTTTCTCAAGGTGAAAGTAACATGTGCGCACTTTGTTGGATTTACTTTTATTTTCCACTTGTGAAGCCATTTTTCGAGTTCCTTAATATGAGCCTGCAGACAACTAGAAGCAATTACTGGATTTTTATGTACGCTTATAAAAGCTGTATCGTCTGCAAAAGTTGACGTGTGTATCAGGTTATTAGTAGGCATGTCTGAAGTAAAGATTATATACATGAGAGGACCAAGTATACTGCCTTGGGGAACTCCTGCTGTGATTTTTCTTGAGTCTGAGATGTGGTCTTTATACTTTACTACAAATGAACGTTCCATTAAATAATTTCGCAGTAACTTGTGGGTATTTAGGGGTAACAAAGAGCTTATTTTATATAATAACCCATCATGCCAGACTTTGTCGAAGGCTTGGGAAATATCTATGAAGAGTGCTGAGCAATAGAGTTTGTCCTCGAAAGCCTTTCTGATAAGAGTAACTATTCGATGAACCTGTTCTACGGTGCCATGATCCTTTCGGAATCCAAACTGATGAACGGGAATGATGTGGTGGTCGTTTAGGTATGGGATCAACGCATTTAAAAATACTTTCTCAAAGAGCTTTGATAAAGTTGAAAGTAAGCTTATCGGGCGATAAGATGATACTTGGCTAGCGTCCTTACCTGGCTTAGGTATCATAATTATTTCTGATATTTTCCATGATTTAGGGTAGAAACCAGTTCGCAAGATAGAATTGAAAATGAATAAAACTAGTTTAAGGGCAGATGTTAGTAGCTCACGAATCATTTTTCCTGAAATTTTGTCCATGCCAGAGGCTTTATTTGTTTTCAGTTTTTTAACTGCTGAAGTTAAGGACGAGAATCGAATTTTCATTGGGGAAACAACAAGGTCTTCAATAGCTGGCAAAGTTATGTCTGAGTTAGAAATATTAGGCGTGAACACTCTTTCCAGGTGATCGGCAAAAACTTTTGCTTTCTCTTTATGGGACCTAGCCCAATTACCATCGCTATAACGAATAGCAGATTCGTATCTAGTTGGGTTTTTAAGTTTTTTGGTGACTTTCCAAAGACTATAATCCGTGGATTTAGTTGGATTTAGACCTTCTAAATATGCCTTTAGAGCTGACTGTTTATCCTCCAAAAGAGCACTGTGAAGGGTTCTTTGACAGTGGTTTAGTTGACTTTTCAAGGTAGAAGAGCGATGTAGTTGCCATTGTCTTCTAAGATTTCTCTTTTCCTTTATAAGATTTTGAATAGTTGTTGAATATTTATTATTTTTAGGGCCGTCGTAGCGTTTAAAAGGTGTAGCTACTTTATCTGCAGTTGGTAATGTTTCCGAGAACACGTTTATAGCATCTTGTATTTCATCATCGGATTTCAGTGAAATATTTTGAGATACGTGTGAGCTTACATACTTTCTATATTTGAGCCAGTTAGTATGTCTATTAGGGAAACAAAAAGGTTTTTCGATGGTTTGCCCATTAAGCATTGAAATAATAGTGGGAGAGTGGTCAGAAGACAGGTCGAACAAAGAGACTGCAGAAAGTTGATCGCGTCTGATATTTTTAATGACTGCAAAATCTATTAAATCAGGAGTCTTTTGTAGATCTGAAGGCCAATAAGTGGGCTGTCCTCTAGATATAACGTCAAGTTTAAGAGATGAGATAGCTTTTAATAGCTGTCTACCCTTAGGAGTAGTGAGTCGTGAGCCCCAGAACGTGTGCTTTGCATTGTAATCTCCTGCCGCTATAAATTTATTGCCTAGAGTTTTGTAAAAATTAATAAATTGATCATCTGTTATTTTGTGTCTTGGGGGACAGTATAAAGAAGATATGGTGATGTTTGTGGCCGAGAGGCATATTGATGAGGCTTGAATATGATCTGTTTTATATTCCAGCATTGGAAAATGGCTAATTTGATTACTAATTATTACAGCTGCGTATATAGAGTAACCTTTAATTCGAAAACAGTTTTTTAATGTAAAATGCGTTTCAGAAACCAGCAATATGTCAATAGACTGTGGCTTTAGAAAACTTTCTACTTCTATCTTATGTTGGCTTAAGCCGTTTGCATTCCAGTAACATATTCTTATCTGGTTCATTGTTTATAGGCAAATGCTTGAAGTAGCATACCCTGATTTCTTAACAACTCCTGCATCATGACTTGCATATTTGATATAAAGTTGTTCATAGTTTGTATCAGAAGTTCTATTGAGCTTTCTAAGGGCGATTTCTGTGATGATTCATTAGGAGTTCGAGATTCTGGGATTTTGTGAGCGACCAATTTTTCAAAAGGCATACTACTGGATTGAGCGGTTTGAGCATACGACGTGTTATTCGTAGGATTCGGAGGTGGGTTAGAAGTATAATTGGCGTGGTTGTTATTAGTTTGACCAGAAGGCCTATGTTGTGTGGATATATTATTTTTTGAAATATATAGGAAATCATTTGATTGGAAGCGCCGGTAAGAGGGTTTATTAGGAGCGTTATTCTTTATCTGTATAAAGACTGGACATCCCCTATAATTTGCAGTGTGGTTACCACCACAGTTGCTACATTTTTTATTACTTGGGTCGTTTTTAGATTTCAAGCAATCGGAAGTTTTATGGACATCACCGCAGATTACACATACTGCTGGAAGCTTGCAATAACTTTTAGTATGACCGAATTCCTGGCAGTTAAAGCATTGAGGTGGGTCTTTGCGTTTGCGCGGTTCTTCTACAGTGATTCTTCGGTGAAGCAGGTATCGAAGATTATAAATTGGATGTGGCTCGTTTCCTTTTAATTTGCTGGACTCAAAGGCAATTTCGACTTTAAAAAGTGGTTGCGGTATTTTGTCCTTATTTTTTATATTATGTACTGATTTTACCTTGTAGCCTTCATTTTCTATAGCATTTGTTATTTCACTTGTTGGGACGTTGCTTTCAATGCCTTTTATGACGATTGATAAACCTTTTGAGCTTTTAAGTTGATGAGTGTAATAACTTTTATTTTCTGAATCGAGATAAGAAGCAATTTTACGGAAATTAGTTTCTGTAAATGTCTGAATTTTCGTTTCAAGAACGTTTCCTCTACGCAGAGATTCTACAAAAAAATTATCTTTTCCGACTGTTGCTGTTATGGAATTTACTAAAAAGTTAGAGTTTTGTTCGCGTAAGGGGGCTTGTGCTGTTTAACTATTTCATCTGCATCTTCTTCAACATCGTTAGTAGCTAACAAAGAAAAACGATTTTGGCTCATCGTTTGAGTAGTGACTGCCTTTTTTGTTTGTTTCGGAGTGGGGTTATTTTTGGAGGAATTGGGGCTACGCTTTCGCTTTAATATTGTAAAGTATCGATCAATCCCTTTCAATGTTTTGTTGCTATCTTTTATAGAATCTACTTTGGTTGTTTTAGGTATAGTACCTTTTGAGGCGACCATTACCGACTCATTTGTGGTAAGATCAGTTGATTGTAAATTCAGTGTAAGAGAATTTTTAAGAGCTTCACTTGTTTGCTCTTTATTAATGTTAGTTTGTTTAATAATGTTGTGTGGATTAGTGGGAGTATTAGTAAAGAGCGAATTACCTACTGACATAATCGGTGTTGATAAAGAGTTTGATGATGTTGTAATTGTGGTAGTTCTAGATGCTTGAGTTGTAACTGTTGAACAAGTATTTACACTAGCTGAGTAAGGAAAGGTGTTTGTAGGTTGAGGTAAGGGGAAAGAAAAATTATTTTTTGGTGTAATTGTAGTTAATGTAGGAGTTGTGCATTGAGAACTCCACGATAGTGGTGTTTTTTGCACATGCGCAGAGAGAGAGTTATTTGTGTTGTTAGAGGGCGACGCAATTTGCGCGGGTGAAATAACATTTTTTGTTGTTAGATTTTGCACTGTTAAATCTCTATTGGCATTGTTTTTGTTTTATTTAGTAGAACTAAAGAGCTTTAGTATTTAGAATTTTGTTTATTTATTTTTTCTTTGATTTTATTTTTCTTGTAATTTGCTTCCTTAATGATTTTTTTCAGGTAATATTTAGGCTTCATTTAAAATAAAATATAACTTTAAGCGTCTTTTCGCAATTTTTAGTAATATTAAGTCACTTTAACGTAGTATCATTCGGTTTTTTGTCGGATCAAATTAAAGAACACGTCCGCACACACCGCAGAAAATTTATTGGGGATGATACGAAATTTTAGGGGATCATTTGGGGATAAAATATATTATTGCTTTTTCATATTTTTATGAATTTAATCCTGATAATTCTAAATATTTATATTTTTTTCTAAGAATGATGATAATAGTGAATGATTTTTAGCTACAAAAATTTGAGTCTGGCAAGGTTATGTTCGTAGAAACTATAATTCCTCTTGGTGAAAATTCGAATTCGTTTTGGTTCTAAAATTTTTAAAGTTATTTAAATTTAATAAGAGTTATAAGAAGTTCTTCTTAAATTAAATGTATACTTTACAAGTTACTCAATTGTCAAAAGTTAATCCATCTGCTGAAATGCTAAAACTTTTTAATGCAGTACCATACACAACAAAATGTCTGTTATTTATTAAATGTCTGTTTATTATTAAATATTTAAAATGAAAAATTTTGGTTCAAATTTTCTATGCTGTTATTTAAATTTATTTGTTCTTTTTTATAATTTGTTGTAAGCACAAATTTATTGAGTCTGAGTGTACAACTTACCGCAAAAAATAAACGAATATGGTATCGAAAAAATTAACGAAAACAAATTTTTATATAAAATAAAAGTTGGGAATTTTTTGGGATGGCAAGTTAAAAATTGGGGATAAGGTATGAAAAGACTGGCAACACTGATGTATGTAACCGAAATACGTACCTACTCTGTTGAAAGTAGAGTTGTGTCGTTCATGAACGAACTAGTTCATTTGAACGGTTCAGTTCATTGAACGATATGACATCGTTCACCATTATTCGTTCTTTTCGTTCATCGTTCATTTCGTTCATCGTTCATTTCGTTCTTTTTCGTAGTCATAAAAAGTTTGTATACCTTTCTTATTAATTTTATTACAGAATTAAATGTTTTTCTTAATAATTTCATATTTTTAATAAAATTGTAATTTTCTGACACTATTAGTCTATGCACAATAAAATTAATATAAACATGTAACATGTAGTGCGCCAATAAATTGTCGAATGAACGACGCCGTTCACGAATCACTGTTCAGACAGAGCTCATGACAAAAAAGAACGATTGAACGATTTGAACGAACTAGTTCAATGAATTTTATTGAACGATATGACCGAGTCACCAAAAAGAAAGATTAAGCCCAACTCTAGTTGAAAGCTATCATGCTAATGAATGGAGTATTTTTTTTTGTTATGCTTTTAGTTGCGAGTTTTGTTTTCATTCGTGTTGTGTAGGTATAAAAAGCCGATTATGATCGGCCAATGGTATAATGAAAAAATTAAAGTAGACAAACAGTGTTGCCAAATCTTGAAGGCAGGAAAGCACCGTGAGCATTGTGAAAACGGGTAAAAAGGGTAAAAATTTACCAAAAATGGGGTAAAAAAGCACGATATTAATTTTCAGTCCAGTATTTAAAAACACATTTTAGTTTTATAAAATCGTGTAAAAAGGGTTCAAAAATAACTAAAAACAGGGGTAAAAAAGCACCAAACTAATATTTAAAAATTTTGAAATTTAAATATAACGAAGTTGCTATTTAAAATTGTACTACAAGCACTGGAAAAATGTATTTTTTGTATAGTTCGTATTATTTTTTCAACTTTGACAGAAAATTGAAGAAAAATTAAAAAAAACCTGAACAAATACCAAAAATATAAACTGTACAAAAAGCACTAAAAGCACTGAAAAAGCACTGTAAATACCCGCTTTTTTTAAACGGGTATTTGTAAAAAATCACCGGGTACGGGAAGGAAAAAAGCACCAAAAAATACCCGAAAAGCACTGAAATGACAACACTGTAGACAAATGTCTACCCCCAAAAAATTCTTTAGTTGATCGTAATGAATATTTCAACTATTTAATATGTGAAATACTCTATGATACCAAAAAAAAACTCTAAAGCGACGATTACATTAAGGAACATTTAGTAGGGTTTTTAGCAAACTCTACTACGTATTGGTTTTATTATATTATTTATTTTTAATTTTATTTTTCAATATTGTTTAATTATACCACCGATTTTTTTAAATGTTTTTTTTTTTTGAATGAATTTGGTAAATTTTATTTTATAGAATTTCGTTAGGTTATTTTAAGGGTATCGGTATTTTAAGTTATATCGTTAAGTTATTTTAGGGTTAACGGTATTTTAATTTATTTCGTTAGGTTATATATAGGCAATATTACCATAAAAACTCTATGTTACCTTTGAAACGAGTAAAAAGGTTAAAGTCGGGCATGCCGACTATACAATACCCTACACCAGTCTGGGTAAAAGCCAACTAATGTTTGGATCCGAAATTCGAATGGGTTAAAATGGGGCTCGTGACAAAATTTTCTATAATGTGAGTCAGCGCACCAAATTTCATTAAAATATCTTAATATTTGCGACCTGCAGTTTGTAACCAAGCCAATTTTGGGGGGACCCTTATATGGGCACTAGGTCTAAACATGGACCGATGTTCACCAAAATCAAACTTGTTCGTCCTTGGGCCAACATAGGTTTATGTACCAAATTTCATCAAAATATCTTAATATTTGCGACCAAGATTGCATGGACAGACAGACAGACGGACGGACGGACGGACAGACGGACATCGTTAAATCGAAATAAAAAAAAATTCTGAACCGATCGGTATACTATAAGGTGGGTCTACGACCAATATTTTTTGGTGTTACAAACATCAGCACAAACTTATAATACCCTGACCACATAGTGGTGTAGGGTATAAATAGGTGATAACACCCTATAGTTTTAGGCAATATTACCTATATTTTTTTTGTGTGCATAGACTGAGGTATTTTCTATAGGGCAAAATTCTTATAATCCTAGGAAACATTTCTATAGGAGAAATCTAAGGGGTTTTTCAAAGGAAAAAGCTTTATGATTCTGAGGGGTTCTCCGACGGAATAATCGTCTAACTATGACTGCATTTCTACAGGAGAAAGTCCTCATATATAGTGTTTTTTATGCGAAAAAGTCCTTAGAATCTGCCGACTTTTTATTGGAACAACTAGCTTGCAAAAATGTATTAATTTTATAACTTTAAGGTAAAATGGCACTAAAACTATTAAAATTTCCTGTCAATTCATATTTTCTGAAATATAATTTAGCTAAAAGTATAACTGAAATTTTTTATCTAAATAAACCTATTAGTATTGAAAATATTTATAATTTTAAGAGAAAACATCACATCTCACAATCGTGTATGCTGGCTCTGAAGGGTTAAAGAAATGCTATACCTAAAGTTTTTTAAATTTTAATAAGATTCTACCTACAGCTACAATTTTCATTAAAGGCATCGATAAAAAAATTTGAGTTCTCTTTGAGATTAATTTCAGTTAATTGAGAATACCAATTTACTTTGTTTCTCAGTATCTTTTTCGTTACTAAAGGCCATTAACAGTAAAAAAATAACCTAAAGTTTGAGCGTACTTACTCTGAGAGAATTTTATCGGACGAGCTGTAAACAAAATTTTCAATAAGCTACTGAAGTTTTCTTCAAAAAGTAAAAGCCAAATTTATTAAATTTTATGAAAAAGCTTCACAATTTGTATGAATCTCTTTCTAAAAAAACTTTTTTGGTTGTATGACATTTTTAATAAATAATATGAAAATTTTCAAACAATCAAATTTTACATGCCCTAGCCAAAAAGGCCATAAAAAATATTAAGAAACGCAATCTTACTTTTTCGCACCAATAGGGTTGAAATTTGGTTTATATTAGGTGTGTTTGGGCACTTTTCCAGTAAAGTCCAGTAAAAATTACTCAGTAACAAATTTACAGAGAGTAAGGCAAAATTTACTCTCAAAAAGAAAAATATCTAAAAATGTACGCAAACAGAAAAATTGTAATAATTAGTAAAATACTGCTGCCAACTTCTTTCCTAAAAATATCGCTAAATCAAACTAAAAAATCACTAGAAAATATCTAAATTATAAAAAAAATAAAAAGCGATAAATCCCTAAATTTCACGAACTTTTTAGGTCCTGTTGAAAAATTTCACAAAAATAGCTATATTTTTCAAACTTCTTAAAACTTTCTTAAAAAATTATTGATACATCGCCCAACTTTTCGAACTTTTTTGTTTTCCATAAAAATTAAACGATAAATCGCTGAATAATAATGATTCAAAAATTTTGTCAAGAAAATAAATGTAAAAAAATGCTTAGAAAATGTCTAGACTGTCTTAAAAAGAAATATCGCTAGTTTTCCGGCTAATAGCTAAATTATATTTTATCCCGCTAAACGAGTTGAAATATCGCTAGATTTGCCGAGAAAATAGCTAAATTGGCAACAGTTATTAATATAGCTGATTGCGAAATAAACCTATTCAAATTATTGGATTAATAAATAAAACCTAATAAAATGATCACTTACTTACTCCTTCCATCGTAAATAAGCTTATATTTAAATATCTTTTATTTTTACAAACAATTATTTCAAAATTATTTAGACAAATGTTTTGTTTCTTCAATCATATGTTTTCAATCATATGTTTTTTTTCTTACAAATTCTTACTAGCAAAAATTCATCCAGTAAAAACTTGTAAGTTCTCTGGTATTGAACTGTCACTTTACTCTCTATTTTTCCTCTCTCCTTACTGAGTAATTGTGTAAACAAACACCTTCCAGTAAAAACTTGTACAAATTTGTACGAATTTGTACAAATTTTTGGGTACCCAAACACACTTATTGTTTTAGTTTAATTAAAATATTCCTCCGAAGTTTTAAACAAATGAAATTCAAACGATGCGTATTAAAAGCTATTTACGGTAAATATTACGAAACCTTTTTGGAGGGACTTTTGGATACATTTTTTGTCGTTTACAATAATTCTTGTAATAATTCGTTATGTAAATTATGCAAAATCCCCGAGCAAAAATTTTTTTAGAAATTTCATTTGGTGCGGAAGGTTTTTTTGACAAAATGACCCGCAAACACGATTTTAATAATTAATTTAGTATTGCCTATCACGTAGTGATAGGTAAAATTTTTGTTCAAAATGAGTCATAACCCTAGTGTGGAGTTACAGAAGTCAAATTCTATATAAATTAAAACTTTTTAAATTTAGGTTATTTGTTTTAATTCGAATTTAAATTCATTGAAACGGGTTGGGGTTCAATGTTGCTCTAGTGGAACATGTTTTAGAATTGATGTGGTTCTGAACCGATGTGTATGTACATTTTCTTAGGAAAAATAAGAAAATTTAAAGTTCTTACAGAATTAACATGTTAAATTGTTTTTTGGATTCTCATTTGTACGGTATATTCGGTTAAGATTGCTGTTGTTATTTTACAAAATAATTTTCAATAAAACCCCACTCAATTTGTATGATAAGTTTATTTTTTCAAGGTCTACTCGCTCACCCCAAATCATTATACCTAGAATATTTCTTTCAATATTTGAACGTTCTTTTGTGGTTAGAATTTCAAGAGTTTGGAATTTTCTTCCCAATAATTTAAAAATTTTTACTTTTACGTCTTCTAGAGCAAAGTTATTGTTTCTGGAACACTTTGCAAATCAATAAGCTTAATATTGTTCCTTGTTATAATGTTATATTGAATTTAAATGGTATCTTTAAAATATATGAATTTGTTAATATCATTATTTTTAGTTTTAACCCAGCAAAATCTTTGATTACCAAATAAGTGGTTATATAATAGAAATTCATAGCTCCGCACAACTTATTTTTTGGCATCTAAACTCATTATTTTTGTTTGGCGTGGTCGTTTTTATAAGTAGTCACGCTTACCTTCTCGCTTACGAAAAAATGAGAAGTAAGTAGTTATGAGATTCTGAATAATAAGTGGTTACAAACATGCTTACAAAAAGTTGAATTATAAGTGGTTATCCGACTCCTTACTTGATTCGTAAAAATAAGGAGTTACACAAATACTATTAGCTTCAGGAAATAGATTCAGAGAAATTAAAGTTTTTGCTAGAGTGTAATTTTAGAACTCGTCATAAAAATTTTAACACAAAACATATTTACATGTAATAAATATAAATGTATAAAATTTAACTTTGTAAAAAGTTCTTATTTAAACTATTGCGAGTAAGTCATTATTTTATATTTAAAAGCAATGACTTCAATAGGCCGTTATTAGGAAGTCATTATTTTATATTACAAAATAATGCAAAAGGTAATGATATATCATTATTGGTAAGCAGACAGCAATGAGGTGTCATTACCAATATTTTGCTGGGAAGTGTTACATTGTTTTTGCACATTATATAATACTATTAGCCGTATATGGCCCATAAGGGCTCGGTTAATTTAAATAAATGAATAAAAAAAAAAAAAAATGCAGCCTTGTCTTAAAGGACATGGAGATATAATTTATATAAGTTTAAATTTTTAAAAGAATTGAAACAGTAATGCAAAATTGTCTATTTTATTTCATAAAGCATCCTCCAGCCAGTCGTGTATTTCGTGTGTTTTGTGAAGTTTTAAAAAATACCTTAATTTTAGCCTTTTGCTATGTTCTTAAGGCTTTTTTACAAATAGAAACTTTGATACATATTTTTTTTAAAACATTTGCGCAAAATTTTATTAAAAATTGGTTAATCGAACAATTTTAATCGATTATTCGGGTCGAATAATTATTTGAGTTTTAAATTATTTGTTTCGACATTAACCGAAATAGAGGCGATTAATCGAGGAATCGGTTAATCGATTAACCGAATTGGAAACACTAATAGGGTACATAAGTTGGTAAAAGTTGGTGTTTTTTTGCAAAAATTAAAATTTAATGAATGTTTGGGGGTTTTTTGTGTATTTTGGGATATAGCGCCGTAGTCGAACATTTTTTGGTACATAGCGTACATAAGCTTTATTTTGGTAAAAGTTTGTGTTTTTTTTTTCGGAAAAAATTAAAATTTAATGAATTTGGGGGGTTTTTTATGTATTGCGGGACAAGCGCCGCAGGCGAAAAAATTTTCATTTTTTGGTACGTTGTGGTCATGTTTGAATTCCTAAGAAAATGTCTGTTTATTTGCGTACCCATACTTTATAATTAGTACATTAAGTGGCTATTTTAGACTTCCGGGGGTCTTAAATGGATCTAGTGGGAGTCACACTTTACGGATCATAAAACCAAATGCATTTTTGAAATCGGGAGAAATTTTCCTTTAATTTGAGCCGTCGCACTTACCATTTGTGTGTTTCGGTTTTTTGGACCTAGCGGGTCCCAGTGGCCCCGGCCCCCTTAACACCATATAGAAAAAAAATTCATAAATAAGGGTTTTTTTTGAAAATTCCAAAGTTTGACGGGCCACATCTATAAGCTTTCCTTCATTGCTTTTTCAGAGTGGTGAATATCGAAATCTCGAGATTTCGGTGCAGATGTAAACGCAACCTTAGTGGGTCGTCACCCATTGTCTTGCCATGCAATAAATAGATAGCAAGCAATTGTCAAAATGATTTCATGTCAAGTGAAGACACTCAATTTCAATTGAATTTTATTGCAATATCATCAGAGCTTCGAAGAATTAATTCCCTAATTCCCTTTTTTTGAACTGAATTTATATTTTGGGAATGAATTCCCTGATCAAACTTAAGGAATTGAATGAATTCCTTTTTTTCATTCGATTTATATTAAAGGAATTCATTCATTTTTTTCTAATGCCTTCATAAAATTTTATGAATTCATTCAACAAGGACTTCATTCAATTCTAGTTAATTCAACTTTTGGTAAAGGAATTCATTCAATTCTAGTTAATTCAACTTTTGGCTTAGGAATTCATTCAACTGTGCACTTAATTCAACTTTTGATCAAGGAATTCATTCAATTCTAGTTAATTCAACTTTTGGTCAAGGAATTCATTCAATTCTAGTCAAATCAACTTTTGGTCAAGGAATTCATTCAAGTTCAACTTTTGGTCAAGGAATTCATTCAATTCTAGTTAATTCAACTTTTAGTCAAGGAATTCATTCAATTCTAGTTAGTAATAATTGGTCAAGGAATTAAATTTTTTGCGTTTAATTCCCTAGGAATTGAAACTTAATTCAGGGAATTAAACGAAAAAAATTTAATTCCTCGGGAATTAAACGAAAAAAATGTAATTCCTTGGGGAATTAAACGAAATAAATTTAATTCCTTGACTAAAAGTTGAATTAACTAGAATTGAATGAATTCCTTGACTAAAAGTTGAATTAACTAGAATTGAATGAATTCCTTGACCAAAAGTTGAACTTGAATGAATTCCTTGACCAAAAGTTGATTTAACTAGAATTGAATGAATTCCTTGACCAAAAGTTGAATTAACTAGAATTGAATGAATTCCTTGATCAAAAGTTGAATTAAGTGCACAGTTGAATGAATTCCTTAGCCAAAAGTTGAATTAACTAGAATTGAATGAATTCCTTGACTTCAAATTGAATTAAATAGTGTTGAATGAATTCTTTAGTGAATGAATTATTTAATTTTAATTCTTTACGCTTTGGTCAGGGAATTCATTCTATAAATTTGAATTCTTTGAATTCATTCACAGGAATTAATTCCTGCTTATATCTTATTGATGAATTCATTCCTTGAATTAAAGAATTGAATTAAATTTTTGGGAATTCATTCCAAAAAGGAGTTAATTCTTTAAAGCTCTGAATATCATGATATCGCTGACATGCAAGCGACTCATGAAATGTCACTTTTTGTTTTAATTTTAATTTTTTAATAAAAAACAACCGAAAATTTAGTAAAAAAGAATGGGAAAGTGTTTAATTTTTTATTATTTGTAGATAAAAATTAATGTTTGATAACATTTTCTGATTTTCGAAGAAAAATTTATGATATTTCTTAGGTTGAGTATACACTTGCATCGAAATCCCGAGATTTCGCTATTCAACACTCTCGAAAAACAATGAAGGAAAGCATATAAACGTTAAATTTTTATAAAATGTATTTATTAGAGATAACTATGTGTGCTTTTTTAAAATTTGTACATTTATATGCTTTTCTTCATTGTTTTTTCAGAGTGGTGAATAGCGAAATCTCGGGATTTCGATGCAAGTGTAAACGCAACCTTAGCAATGAAATGGTCAAATGTTCTCGACCACATTGCACTTGATATCATTTTGACGTTTCTCTGCAATGGTTTTGACATTTCATATCATATAATTTATCGCATTTGAAGACACCGAGTTAGGAAAATAGAATAGTTGCTATAACGACGACAAATCGCTGGACGACATGGCTACAATTTGCTTCCCATATGCAGCCTATAGACGGTCAAGCATTCTGTAGAACATGTACAGCATTTGATCGTGTAATACCTTGTTTGATGAAAATTATAAAAACAAATGCACGGAACCATCAAACAGAGGTGTACAGCATGCTTGATCGTCTATAGGCTCCTATACAAAATATATGAAAAAGCAATTCTCGTTGGTAGCATTCGGCAGAGAAACCTTAAACTGATACCGGTGACTTGTAGCGCTTTGTGATTACTTACTCTGCTGAACGATGTTTTCTTTGTTTTGTTTTTAAATAAATTTTTTCTATATTTTCCTTTGATTTTTAAAATTTTTTGTTTTTGAATTATATTTGTATGTTTTTATTTGTCATTCATACAAAACAAAAATTTTTTAAGATCAACAACAACAAATGTATCACTATTTGATCAAAAGTAGCAAACATTTTTTACGCTACCAAAATATGACAGCGCTACCTGAGCGCTCAGACTGAGCAGTTAGTGATCAGGTCGTTCAGCAGATAGATGCACAACTGTTGTAGAACTGTTGACTGTCAAATTGTACCTGCCGAACGCACCCGTTGTTGTTTTTGACCCAGTTGTGATTTATATCTGAAAAAGCAATTCTCGTTGTTGTTGTCGACCCAGCTGTGATGAATCTCTAATTTCTTATATGTCCTAGAGACGATCAATCATGCTTCACAGCTTGGCTTGAAGGTTCCGTGTATTTCTATCAAACAAGACATTACGCGATTAAATTCTATATATGTTGGATGGCATCTTGACCGTATATTGGCCGCTTTAAGCGGATTCAGAATGCGGCGTTTAGTTTACATAGTGCCGCCGCTGCGGTAGATGAGAGATTAATCAGAACTGGGTCGACAACGACGTGTGCTTTTTCATATATTTTGTATGGGAAGCAAAATGCCGCCATGTCGTCCGGCTATTTGTCGTCGTAATAGAATCTATTCTATTTTCGTGACGACACACTAAATACTTGTCAAATAGTTGCCATATTTTTAACTAATTAAGGGAACAGAGTTGCAGAAATTCGTATTAGAGTTGCAAAAATTCGTACGTTGTTTACAAAAAAATTATTTTTTGACAGAAGAAATATAATTGAAAATAAAAATGCATAATTTACCGCAAAAAAACAAAATTAAATACAAAAAAATGTAAAACAACAAGAATTAATGGAAAAGCAATTGAATTGCTGAAGAATTGTGGCGAAAAAAATACAACCATATTCTTGTTTTGCTTTAATTTTTTTCTAAATGTCGACAATCGATTGTCGCTGAATTTAAATTATTCACGACGACTTTTGCTGTCGTCGGTCGACAATCGACACAGTTGTGATTAATCTCTGATTTGTATGCTTTTCCGCCGTTAAATAATATGTGGTCGAATTGGTACTCTGCCCAACGGATGTAAAGCTGCCCACACACTAGGGAACATGCGTGACGGAACAAAAAATATCAAAAAATTTTGAAAACACAAAAAAATGCACGATCTCAACTAGAGTTGTGAAATGTCGATACTTTTTGAGTACTCAATACTACTCAATACTTTTCAATTGTGTACTCGATACTACTCAATACTTTTAACGGTTTTTTGAATTTAAAAATAGAATTGTTATGAGTTCGTATTTATAAGGAAAAATAATAACAATTCACATACACGTGTTAAATAACTATTGTTACTTACATTTTAATAAATTTAAAACATTTTAAATAAATTTTCCCAAAAATTCATTAAAAATTTCTTTGCTTCACAAATAGAGTTGTATTTCCGGAGTTTTATTTTTAAAGTAGTATTTTTAGAGTTGTATTTTCATACGAAAAATACACATTACTACGGAAAATTGCATCTTTAAAAGTATTGAGTAATACCGTTTTAGTATTGAGTACTCAAAAAATAGGCAGTATTGAGTACTCAGTACCGGAATACTCAATACTTTTACAACTCTAATCTCAACACGCACACACACACAAACGCACTCACGCATTCACAAAAAAATGCTCTATTTTGTTTAAGAATGTTCCCTAGTGTGTGGGCAGCTTTATAGACGGCGTAGAGTTGGGCTTAATCCTTCTTTTTGGTGACTCGGTTTTATCGTTCAATAAAATTCATTGAACTAGTTCGTTCAAATCGTTCAATCGTAGAGTTGTAAAAGTATTGAGTATTCCGGTACTGAGTACTCAATACTGACTGTTTTTTTGAGTACTCAATACTAAAACGGTACTACTCAATACTTTTAAAGCTGCCTACACACTAGGGAACATACTTAAAAAAAGAGAGCATTTTTTGTGAATGTGTGAGTGCGTTTGTGTGTGTGTGAGTGTTGAGAGCGTGCATTTCGTGTTTACAAAATTTTTTGATATTTTTTGTTCCCTCAACCATGTTCCCTAGTGTGTAGGCAGCTTAAAGATGCAATTTTCCGTAGAAATGTGTATTTTTCGTATAAAAATACAACTCTAAAAATAGTACTCTAAAAATACAGCTCTGAAAATACAACAAATATTTGTGAAGCAAAGAAATTTGTAACGAATTTTTGGGAAAAATTATTTAATTAATTTATTTAAAATGTTTTAAATTAATTAAAATGTAAATAACAATAGTTATTTAACACGTGTACGTGAATTGTGATAATTTTTCCTAATAAATACGAATTCATAACATTTTTATTTTTAAATTAAAAAAACCGTTAAAAGTATTGAGTAGTATCGAGTACTCAATTGAAAGGTATTGAGTACTCAAAAAATACCGAAATTTCACAACTCTATTCAATCGTTCGTTTTTGGTATCGTTCTTTTTTGTCATGAGCTGTGTCTGACCCAGTGTTGCCATTTTAGCATATTTTCTGCTAGATTTAGCAGATTGAGTCCGAAAATTGCATATTTATTTTAGAATAATATGCCAAATGCTTTTTAGCATATTTCGTTTGACAAAACCAGATTTTTAGCATATTTTTGTCCACGCAAGATTTAGTTTTTATTATTTTTTCAACAATGATTACACTACTTTTTTAAATGTTTAAACGGGTCTACATAAAGAAAAGTGTCAATAATGTTTATCTAACACGAAAACTTAACAAAACCGCGGCTAGTAGAGTAAAAATTGCAATATTTTTTATGCAGCAGATTTATAGCATATTTGTGTATATGGCAATTTAGCATATTTTTAGCATAATGAATATTTCTACATTTTTGTAATTTTTTGTTTGGCATATTTTCCTTTTTTTCACAATTTAGCAGAATTTAGCATATTTTTTTTCGGTGATTTAACATATTTGGAACGAAAGTTTCTGGCAACACTGGTCTGAACAGAAGAGTTGTGAAATTACGATACTTTTTGAGTACTCAATCCTGCTCAATACTTTTCAATTGAGTACTCGATACTACTCAATACTTTTAAGGGTTTTTGGCAGTGTTGCCATTTCAGTGCTTTTCGGGTATTTTTTGGTGCTTTTTTCCTTCCCTTACCCGGTGATTTTTTACAAATACCCGTTTATAAAAAGCGGGTATTTACAGTGCTTTTTCAGATTTCTGGCAGTGCTTTTCGTGCTTTTTGTGCAGTTTATATTTTTGGTATTTGTTCTCCTTTTCTCAATTTTTCTTGAATTTTCTGTCAAAGTTGAAAAAATAATACGAAATATACAAAAAAATACATTTTTTCACAATGTTTGTAGTACAATTTTAAATAACAACTTCGTTATATTTAAAGTTCAAAATATTAGTTTTGTGCTTTTTTACCCCTTTTTTGGTCATTTTTTGAACCTTTTTTACACGATTTTAAAATCTTGACTTAAATTTTTCAAAAAATTATTATCGTGCTTTTTTACCCCATTTTGGATAAATTTTTACCCTTTTTACCCGTTTTCAAAATGCTTACGGTGCTTTCCTGCCTTCAAGAGTTGGCAACACTGGTTTTTGGAATTTAAAAATAAAAATGTTATGAATTCGCTTTTATTAGAAAATATAATAACAATTTACATACACGTGTTATATAACTATTGTTACTTAAATTTTAATTAATTTAAAACAATTTAAAAATAAATTTATTAAATAATTTTTTCCAAAAATTCGTTACAATTTCTTTTCTTCACAAATAGAGTTGTATTCTCAGAGTTGTATTTTTAAAGTACTATTTTTAGAGTTGTATTTTCATACGAAAAATACAAAGTTTTACGGAAAATTGCATCTTAAAAAGTATTGAGTAGTACCGTTTTAGTATTGAGTGCTCAAAAAAACAGTCAGTATTGAGTACTCAGTACCGGAATACTCAATACTTTTACAACTCTACTGAACAGTGATTCGTGAATGGTTATTGGCGCACTGCATGTTACATGTTTATATACTTTTATTGTGCATAGACTAATAGTGTCAGGAAACTACAATTTTATTAAAAATTATAAATTATTAAGAAAAACATTTAATTCTGTAATAACATTAATAAGAAAGAGATACAAATTTGCTATAACTAAAAAAAAGAACGAAATGAACGAATAACGGTGAACGATGTCATATCCATAGTCATATCGTTTAATAAACTGCACCGTTCAAATGAACTAGTTCGTTCCTCAACGACACTACTCTAATAAGAGATTAATCACAATCGACCGTCTACATTTGTTGACGTTTAGAAAAAAAGGAAAGCAAAACAAGAATATGGTTGTATTTGTTTCACCACAATTCTTCACCAATTCAATTGGTCTTTTACTAATTCTTGTTGTTTTATATTTTATTGTATTTAATTTTGCTTTTTTGCCGTAAATTATGTATTTTAAATTTCAATTATATTTCCTCTGTCAAAAAATAAATTTTTTGTAAACAAAGTCCGAATTTTTCCAGCTCTAATACGAATTTCTAACAACTCTGTTCTAATGGCAATCTTTAATTAGTTAAAAATATGGCAACAATTTGACAAATATTTTAATTGTGTTTAGTGTGTCGTTACGAAAATAGAATAGATTCTATTCCGACGACAAATCGCCGGACGACATGGCGACATTTTGCTTCCCATACAAAATATATGAAAAAGCACATGCAGTTATCGATGTCGACCCAGTTCTGATTAATCTCTAAGACGGCGTAATTTTTGTTGAGGTTAGGGCATTGCTTTTCTCGAAAATTCAATCAAGAATTTTAAAATATATTTAATGTTCTTAGTTACATTTGTTATAATTCTGTCCACATACTAATGGCGAAGTGGGGAGAAGGTGATCCTCGTTGGATTGTCGAAGAGCGCCCAGATGCTACCAATGTCAATAACTGGCATTGGACAGAAAAAAATGCTACTCCATGGTCCAGAGACAGATTTAATCAGCTTTTTAAAAACATTAAGATTGGTAATATGTAATATATGCGCTTATTTTTTTTTTTTGTTAAACTTGTTTCTTCAATAAATAGTGGATAACCATGTTGAGTGCAAAATTGATGCTGTGGAAAAATGTTCTGGTGAAGCAACAGCGAATAACAGAAAAGGAAAACTGATATTTTTTTACGAATGGGAACTGACACTTAATTGGAGTGGTTGCTTCCTTAATTCGAACAATGCTTTTCATAGAGGAAAAATTTCTATTCCAAATTTGTCTGAAGAAAATGAATTGAATGACATTGAAATTACTATAACAATCGAGGAATCTAATGATGAGTCTGAAAAATTAAAGCAATTTATGTATAATATTGGTAGAGATAAAATACGAAAAGTTTTGGGTGAATATATAAAGGAGCTTAAAGAAGAGTACTCTAAAAATCTAATTTTACCCAAGAAAGTTGAAGATACATTTATGAAAAATGATTGCAATATCAAACCAAAAGTCAGTCAAAGATTTGTAGAATCGTCACATAACAAAACAAGTAGTTACTCTTTAGGCTGTAAATTAGATGTTCGAACACTTTCTATTGAAGACGAATTCCAATGTAGCGCCAATGATTTCTATAATGTGTTGACAAAAACTTCTTTGGTTACATCGTTTACAAGAGGTCCAGCTAGAGTTGAAGCAACCCGAGGTGGAGAGTAAGTACTAATAATACATTAATTAGATTACTCACAAGGAAGACGGGCGGCGTATTTCACTTCGTGGCTGAAGTGCAATTTATAGGCATAAATCCGACCACTGAAATTTAGAAAAGATAAGGGCGAAGATTTTTAAAAATTTTTACCTTGAGTATTTGACCGCACTAAGTTCATATTTGAAGCCGGAACAAAACAGAAATCATTGTGAAAGTTTCTGAATTTGCTTTCTAATATTTTTTTTTAACTACTGTTCTTGATGATGGAATAAACTTATTCGCATACTACTAGGATGTGCGTCCCTTATAAATTCAGTCGGAACTCTATAGACACCAAAATTTCCCCTTTCAAAAATCTGACATCGACAGTTGTGTGTCAAAAAACTTGTATTTGTCTCAACGCGGGGATTGCACGTTTAATTTTTGCCTCAAGTTTCAATACCCTCACACATTTTTACTAACACGCAGAGCTTTGAAGAATTAATTCCTTTTTGAATGAATTCACTACCAATCGAATTCAATTTTCTCTAGAATTGAATGAATTCCTTTTCTTAAGTAATTCACTGAATTCATTCAACTGAATGCGTTCATCAAACAACAAATTCAAAGAATTAATTTTTCAAACTAGTTATATAGTTATATTTTTTCCAAATTTATCTATATCTGTAAAGTTTTTATTTTTAATAGTAAAAGGCTTTATTTTTGAATCATTTAGGTTGATAAACAGCATCCGGTTTCTAATTTGTTACTAGCACACGCTGTAAAATTGCTTATTTAAAACTTTTATTTGTACATTATTGTTTTATTCTACTGAACGGCAGAAAACAGGCTTTGAATTCAGTGAACTTATTTTATTTTTTTTTAATTCAGTGAACTTATTTTATTTTTTTTCAATTCAGTGAACTTATTATTTTTTTTTTAATTCACTGAATGTAATTTTATTTTTTTTTAATTCACTGAATGAAAATGAAATTGAATGAATTCAATGGTGAATTAATTCAGTAAGGAATTAATTCACTTTTTTTCCGTTCGATTTATAAAATTGAACGCGTTCACCGGTGAATTAATTCATTTGATTTAATAAAAATAACTATTGCAATTGAATTAATTCGTAACAAAATAAATCGAACGAAAGCAAATATGAACTAATTCCATTCAATATATGGTGCTTAGTGAATTAATTCATCGAATTTTTAATTCAGAATTGAAAAATTGAATTAAGGAATTAATTCTTCAAATTCAAATTCAAATGAATTGGCAAAATGAATTGCAATTCATTTCCAATTCAAATGAATTGGAAAAATGAATTACAATTCATTTTCAATTCAAATGAATTTGGCAAAATTAATTGCAATTCATTTCCAATTCATTTGAATTGATTTTGAATTAATTCAAATATATGGTAAACATGGTGTTTGGTGTTTGTTTCTTTATTTAATAACTAGCGGGCGCAGCCCGCTACGTTGTTAGCGTGCCTTAAAGTTTAGGGGGGGGGCTGTGCCCCCCCACAATTTTTTTTAAATTCGCTTTTTATTTAAAGTACAGTTTTTATAATAAAAGCCTTCACCCAGCCACAACAAATAAATAATTCTGCACAACAATGGGTTTAAAATAAATAAATATTTGATCACTTTTTCTCATGAAAGTGGATTGTTAGTAATGAATCCATAATAAATTGCAATATACGTGTGTATGTTAAGATAATTTGGTAAAGTGCGAACTTAGGTAGATAGACCCGTAAGTAGTTTTGTTCATTTGTGTTTTTAATGAAAATAAATAACGTAAAGCAGGGTTGGAAAGCATTTTATAATATTAAAAATAGCGGGCAAAGCCCGCTACGTTGTTAGCATGTCTTAAAGTTTTTTTTTAATTCCAGTTTATGTAAAGGTAGACCTGGCAATTCAAGTAAATTCACAAATTCAGTTGGGAAATTTACTGCGTCGGTTTCTTCCACCGGTGCTGCGTTACATGAAGTTTAAATATCGGAATATATAAGTTTCATTCCTTTTCTAAGGTTTTTTCTCTTTTAGAAAATTTGTTTAACTTTTTGGAGAGTATGTTTCAATGCTACATAAGTTTCATATTCCGTGGATAGTGTTTGAACAGGTAATTCCCCCTGCCAATCCATTTGCATTGTCTATAATTTCAATTCCACACGTTCAACGTTTATATCCATTTCATTCCACTTGTGTAGTGTTTCAATTCCACTCGTTTCCTATTTAGTTTCTTAATTTTAGTGTTTCATATACACTTGTTCTTTAAGTTTTAGGTTTCTAGCTAAAGACGCAGACGTTAAGGGGGGGGGGGGGGCAATTTTCCCCTTTTGAACAACCATTTTTACCACGTTCCTGTCCAAAGTCCTAGAAATGCCTTGTCGATAAGTTAGCCCATACTCCAAGGAAAACATATTATATATTACAGGTTTCTAGCCGAAGGGTTCGGTTAGGCCATCAAGGGGGAGAATTATTCCGTTTTTACCCCTTCCGGTAGGAATTTCCAAAAATTCCGTCTTCGAGGACGTCTGCGTTGGAGGAGAAACCTACTACATACATAATTTTAGGTCTCTATATCCAGCGTTTAGCCAGGCCGTCAAGGGGGAAGTTTTTTCCCATTTTACCCCTCCCGGTATGAATTTCCAAAAATACCATCTTAGGGGACGTCAACGTTGGAGAAGGAACCCAAATACTGAATTTAAGATCCCTTGTTCCAGCAGTTTGGTCAGGCCGTTAAGGCCTCATCTTAGCGGATGTCTACAATAGAGGAGGAACTTTAATACCAAATTTCAACTTCCTACCTCCAGCGGTTTGGGCAGGCCTTTAAGCGGAACTTTTCGCTTCATTAATCCCCATTTTTGCAATGTCCCTGTCCAAAAAGCACCTTCCCGGTAAGTGAGCCCATACTCCAAGTAACATATGTTTTACATTTCAGGTTTCTAGCCAACTTTTACTATTTGTGCCCCTCTCGGTAGGAATTTCCGAAAATCCATCGACAGGGAATTTCAGCTTCCTAGTTCCAGCAGTTTTAGCAGGCTGTCAAGGGGGACACTTTTTCTTTTTTTGTCCCTCCCGGTTGGAATTAGGCTGGAAGAGGAACCTAAGTACCGAATTTCAGCTTCCTAGTTCCAGCAGTTTGGACAGGTCGTTAAGGGGCAACTTTCCCTTTTTGAGCCCTCATTTTATAACGACCCTGTCCAAAATTCAAAAAAGTATCTTTCTAATAAGTTAGCCCTTAATCCAGGGACCCACATTATAAGCTTCAGGTTTCTAGCCGAAGGGGTTTTTACCGGCCCCCAAGGTGAGGCTTTTCTTCTTTTTGCCCCTCCCTTTAGGAATTTACAAAAATTCCATCTTCTCGGCTATCTGCGATGGATGAGGAACATTCATACCAAATTTCAACTGCATTGCCTAAGCGGTTTGGGCAGGCCGTTAGTGGGGACATTTTTCCCTTTCAACCACAATTTTTACTATGTTCCTGTTCCAAAATAGAAAAATTACGTTGCCGGTGAGTTAGTCCTACTCCAAGGAATACATATTTAAAATTTTAGGTTGGCCAAAAGGGATTGGGCAAGCCGTCAGGAGGAGACTTACCTTATTTCACATCCCGATAGGAATTTCAAAAATTCCGTCTAAGCGGACGCCTACACAGAAGGAGGAACTCACATACCGAGTTTCCTTTTGGGATATCCTGTAGGGAATTCCAAAAATACAAACTTAGTCGATGTCTACTACAGTGGAGGAACCTTTATACCAAATTTCAACTTCTTACCTCCAGTGGTTTGGGCAGGCACTTTTCCAATTTGTGAGACTGTTTATGGGGAGACTTTTCCCCTTTTTGCCCGTTCCGGTAGGAATTTCCAAAAATCCCGTCTTAGCGCACGTCTATTCCGAATATCAAGAAACCTTGTTTTAGTGGAGATACCCGTGGGGGGAGGAAAAAAAGTAGTTTTTTTGAAATTATATATTATTTTAAATGGTACTTTTTGGAAAAACGAAATTTTTTGGAAAAAGATACTTTGTTTTTACAAAGTACTTTATTTGTAATTTTTGTGGAAAAGGTATTTTTTTAAAAAGGTGTTTTTTATGGAAAAATTTATGTTTTTTGGAAAAAGGTACTTTTTTTGGAAAAGGTACTTCTTTCGGAAAAGGAACATTTTTTTAGAAAAAGGTACTTTTTTTTGGGAAAAGGTACTTTTTTTTTGGAAAAGGTACTTTTTTTGAAAAAGGTATTTTTTTGAAAAAGGTATTTTTTTGAAAAAATGTATGTTTTTTGGGAAAAGGAACATTTTTTTAGCAAAAGGTACTTTTTTTTGGGAAAAAGTACTTTTTTTTGGAAAATGGTACTTTTTTTGGAAAAAGGTACTTTTTTTGGAAAAAGGTACTTTTTTTTGGAAAAAGGTACTTTTTTTGGAAAAAGGTACTTTTTTTGGAAAAAGGTACTTTTTTGGAAAAAGGTACTTTTTTGGAAAAAGGTACTTTTTTGGAAAAAGGTACTTTTTTGGGAAAAGGAACATTTTTTTAGAAAAAGGTACTTTTTTTTGGGAAAAGGTACTTTTTTTTTGGAAAAGGTACTTTTTTCGAAAAAGGTATTTTTTTGAAAAAATGTATGTTTTTTAGGAAAAGGAACATTTTTTTAGAAAAAGGTACTTTTTTTGGGAAAAGGTACTTTTTTTTTGGAAAATGGTACTTTTTTTGGAAAAAGGTACTTTTTTGGAAAAAGGAATTTTTTTTGGAAAAAGGTACTTTTTTTGGAAAAAGGTATTTTTTTGAAAAAATGTATGTTTTTTGGGAAAAGGTACTTTTTTTGGAAAGGTACTTTTTTTTTTGGAAAAGGTACTTTTTTTGAAAAAAGGTACTTTTTTTTGGAAAAAGGTACTTTTTTTGGAAAAAGGTACTATTTTTTGGAAAAAGGTACTTTTTTTGGAAAAAGGTACTTTTTTTGGAAAAAGGTACTTTTTTTGGAAAAGGGTACTTTTTTTGGAAATAGGTACTTTTTTTGGAAAAATGTACTTTTTTTGGAAAAAGATACTTTTTTTTTGGAAAAAGGTACTTTTTTTTGGAAAAAGGTACTTTTTTTGGAAAAAGGTACTTTTTTTTGGAAAAAGGTACTTTTTTTGGAAAAAGGTACTTTTTTGGAAAAAGGTACTTTTTTTGGAAAAAGGTACTTTTTTTGGAAAAAGGTACTTTTTTTTGGAAAAAGGTACTTTTTTTGGAAAAAGGTACTACATTTATTATAGAACTATAAAACTAAAAGAAATAAATCTTAGAACTATAGAAAATTAATAATAGAATTATACACAGATTTTATTTAAATTCTGGGGTGGGCAAAAAGCAGTCTAGGGTGGGCTTTGCCCACCCCAGCCTAAGTCCGCCAATGATCTTGCTATGAGAACTCTCCCATCTAACTGAGAGATTCTTTCAAAAAATTCTCACTTTATCCTTCCCATAAGCCGATTCCTCATTCAAAACATTGCCGCATTCATCTTTACCAACAATAAAATTGTAAACAGTAGTATTTTTAACCTCTTTCTTTTGCTAATCCAAGTAAACTTCCGCAAGTTCGCTATTTTGCAAGCGGAGGCTGCCTACCAAAAATGATATTTCTCAAAAAACGCAAAAAATCGCAACATGAAATTGACAAATTAAACTCAAAATTCTGCATTTAACACGTTTCTGCTTGTTTAAACACAGCCAAATTCGGCCAACTTTGAAACTTGAATTAAAAGTTATGTCAGAAGTATGAGTTTTTTCGCCAAAAAAATTTTTATACCCTACACCACTATGTGGTCAGGGTATTATTTTTTAATAAAATCTTTTTCTTAAACTTAAGCACTTACTATCACTTTTGTTTTCCATATTTCATTTAAATTTATGTTTTTTTAACTATTTAAAGAAATTTAAAAATTCGACCAAATTGCACTGTATATACTGCGTTCAACAGTCGTTGTTAATTTTTTACAAAAACTGGCCGTTGTTGTTGTTGTTGTTGTTGTAACGGCTTTAAAATGAGAATTTGTAGTTAATAATTCTCATTTAAAGCCGGAGTGGCAATCCTTGCTCGGATAAATTCGAAGATTCGAATACATCCGAATCGTTCCGGCACATAGTCCGATTGCCGTGGGAACCGGGTTATACCGCCCATACTCGGTCGTCAGAGCCTCGTCAGCGTTAACAGGGGACAACATGTCCAAGGTGGACTGTGGGTGAGGTTGGCATTTGGAAATAATTTCCCTTGACCCCCTAAAACTTGCCGTTATATGCTTTGATGTGTTCTTAATTGAATACCAACAAAAAAATTCATTCTTGAATGTTTGAAAAATGACTTTTTGTAAGGTGATCATTAGGGTTTGGGGTTCGGGAATTCCCGGAAAAAGTTTGCCGGGAATTGCCGGGAAAATTATATATTTTTCCCGGGAAAACGGGAAATTTTAAAAATATTAAATTTTTAAAATTGTTTTTGTTTCGAATAGGATTTTTTAATTTTAGTCATAAAAAACATTTGAAACACCAAAACAAAAATGTCATTTTTAAAATCTTTTAAAAGGGAATACATTTATTTGACACACAAATAAAATCTTTGCCAAGTAATAAGGAGCATTTCAACTAATAAAGATTTTTCGCATAACTTATTCAAAATTTAAGTAGTAAAACCTAAAAACTTGGTAAAATGTTTAAAAGAAATATGAAAAAAAGCTTTGTTTCTTACAAATAATCGCGCTTACTATCTAAATTTTTCAAATGTATAATTTAGGTAAAGTCGACTTTAGTTAAAATATTGGGTGGCAGTATACCTTGACTTGGTTTATTTTTGGAGCATTGTGATTGGTTAATTTACTTTCAACCAATCAAAATATTTGAAAATATAAATATTTTTGTAAGGTTTTCATACACAAAATGAACAAAACCGTTTGATTAAAAATAAAGTCGACTTTAAATATAAAATACGCCTTTATATTAAAGGTCAATAATTTTATAAGTAACGTTTTCATTAATAAATGTGAAAAGAAAAGACTAATGGTTAACGGTGGTATCTAAATTTGGTTATCCGACATCTAAATTTGGTTCACAAAAAAAAAAAAAAAAAATTGATGGTCATTCAACTTCTCTTGAAGAAAACAACAAGAATAACGTTTCAGCTAAAATTAGCAAAGTACCTGAAGAAAAAAGTGTAAGCTGAATAGGCATTAAAGGTTTTATGGCAGGGCAAACATTTTTTTTTTTTTTTTTTTTAATAATAAATACAGCATTTATTTACTTCAAATTACATAACCAAAGCCCTGGGGCCATATATGATTAATAAAAGCTACTACAAAAGAATAATTTAAATAAAGATAATAAGATAATAAAAGTAAAAATAAAAATAAATAATAATAAAAATAAATAATAATAAAAATAAATAATAATAAAAATAAATAATAAAAAAAAATAAGTAAAAAATACAGTAAAACTATCATATAAAAAAAATACTGAAAACATTATCTTGAATAATATAAATAGATATTTAAAAAAAAATAATACAATCACCAGATTTTCCTAAGTGCAGCGATAATAAAAAAAGAAAAGATCGAGAGAGATAAAAATAGTAGCACAAATAAAAAGCTATAACTCATGAGTAGCTACATAATCCTTAAGCTTTCGCCTAAAGACCTGGGGTGAAAAAGCAAAACCTCTCAGGTATAGAGGTAGATCGTTCCATATTCTTGAAAGCCTAATCTGAAATGATCGCTCGTACATAGTAGTATGATGTGTTGGATAAACCAGTTGGGGGTTTCTTTCCGAGTTGGACAAAAGAAAGTTGTCAACTATATAGTCCGGAAACCCATTAACCATTGCTTTGTAAAAAAATATCAATAACCTCATACCTACATAATTAACAAAAGAGCACCCAAGAAATTGGATTACGTACGGAGTCACATGAGAGCGAAGTCTTAGGCCAAAAACATATCTACTAATTCTATTGAAAACCTTGGTAAACCTATTAAATTCACCGCCTGTGGTACCAGAAAATACCTCGACACAATATAATATATGAGGCATCAACAAGCCATGTGCCACACGCATCCTAATTGAGAGAGGCAGATATAAGTCAAGAGAATACAACCTTCTCAACAAGAATGATATTTTCGAAGAAACGTTATTAATATGCGATGAGAAATTTAAATGATTGTCAATTAAAACTCCAAGACATTTAATCTTCTCCACAAATTCAACTCTCATGCCATCGAGAGTAACCATTATATTATCAGTATCGAAACCAAAACCCATTAACTTCGTCTTTCTTGGATTGACAACAAAACCATTGCCAGAAGACCAAGATATAACCTCATGTATGATGAAATTTACACCCTCTTCCAAGACATCTACAAATTGCGAATCGGCATAGCAAAGAAACTGAACATCATCCGCATAAACGTAAGACTGACATGATAGACCATTCCCAAATGTAAGAAGATCATTCAAGTAAATCATGAACAGTAGTGGGCCAATAACAGACCCCTGAGGTACACCACTGGTTATTGGTTTCGTTAATGAAAAAGAATCGCCAATCGAAACAAACTGACTTCTACAACTCAGATAAGAGGATATAAGTTTACAAGCTTGTGATGAAAAATCAAACAAATTAAACAGTTTGTCCACAAGTTTCGAATGTATCACTCGGTCAAAAGCTTTAGATAAATCCAGTGAAAGAAGAACTACATTTTTACCATTATCCAAAAATTTTCTAATCGAATCCGTTAGACCAAGAAGAAGGGCACCAGTACTATACCCACGACGAAAGCCTGACTGAGATGAGTGTATTAAAGAGTTACTATCAAGGTGTAGGATCATTTGATCCTTTACAATATGCTCAACCACCTTCGAGAGAATCGGAAGGACAGATATCGGACGCAAATTATCCAAAGAGTTGGAAAGACCTTCCTTTTTTATGGGTATCACCCTAGCTTTCTTCCAATCGTTAGGAAACACGGAAGTAGTAAAAATAGAATTAACCAACCGAAGAATATGGGAAGACACAAACGGAAAAACTAAATTAATAAATTTCAATGGTAAATAATCATTACCTGCAGCATTAGATTTAATCTTCCCCAATGCTGCGCGCAATTCTCCCAGATTCCCGTTTCCCGGGAAATAAAAAAGTCCGGGAAATGCCAAACCCTAGTGACCATACGTCATCTTTTTTGGAGGACAATCATCTATTTTCACTCGCTGTCATCTATAAAATTTGTGTCCTCTTTCTGTCATCTTTTTCATAATCGGTCATCTTTTGTCATCTTTATTTTTAAAAGCATGATTAATATTTTTTATTATTTATCTTATAGTATGAACAGTACAAGCACGGCACGAGGGACGGTTTCCTTTAAAAATTACATTTTATTTTATTTCACGGTGGAGCAAGTACCGGTTTTTTCTATCAATTCGTATGAAAAATGTTGTGCCGTGCTTGTTCTGTTCATACTCTTACTAACTTTCACTTTTGAAAATAAATTTTAGCACTAATTTTCTTTTCGTAAGAAGGGGGGATACTGCATGCTGTACAATTTGTTGGATGAAAATGCGATTTTGATCGTGTATGGGCTTGTTTGATGACTATTACAAAAACGAAATGCACAAAGTTGGACGGCATGCAGTATCGTGTATGGGTTCCTGTAAGCTTTATGAGTACAGGGTTGATACATTGCAAACATTTAGTTCTATTATCCTATTTTTATGTTTCCTTATTTTTTATACCCTCCATCCCACTGTGCAAGAGGGTATATATCATTTTGTCATTCCGTTTGTAACTCATCGAAAAAAAATCTGGGACATAAAAAAAATATATATTCCTGATCGTTATCAATAGCGAAAGCGATATAGCCGTGTCCGTCTGTCTGTTGAAATCACGATCACGCTCAAAATAGTTGTGCTAGGATGTTAATTTTAAGTCAAAATTTTGGTCCAATTTCTTAAGCAGTTTGCTATTGGAAATGGGCATATTTGGTCCAGACGTTTAAAAGTTATGAAAGAAAATGTAGAAGCACCTCTAGAATTTTCCATATTAACATGAAAAATATATTAACTGTGTGTTGTTGTTGTTACTGAATAAGAAAAAAATACAAACACACACACCCAGACCTTGAAAGAGTTAATTCTTTTTTTGAATTTATATGCATAAAATTGGATTCATTTTATAAATTACTGAATAATTCATAATGCCTTTAAATCAATGATTGGACATTGAATAAAGTGAGATAAGATTTGTTCCTATTTGTGTTGATTCAATTTCGATTCTATTGAATAATTTGGACGTAGACGTAGAGGCACCTCACCGATTGATTCTAAATTTTTACTACGGATATAATTCTCTTTTGGGGGCCCGAAGAAATTTTTTCAGCGAAAAGCCTGTATGGGGAGTTACTTCGGTTTAAAGTTTAAAAATGAACTTAACTATATTTTCTTCATTTATGATAGGGTTGGAACAATATGTACACCATTGGAAAGGTAATAAAAATATCTTTAGGATAGCATTTTTTTGTTGACCCATTATGATTCGGCGTAGGAATTTTAATTTTTTTGTTTTTTTTTTTAAAACCTATATAAGAAAATATAATAGCCGTGTCCGTCTGTCTGTCTGTTGAAATCACGATCACGCTCAAAATAGTTGTGCTAGGATGTTAATTTTTAGTAAAAATTTTTGTCCAATTTCTTAAGCAGTTTGGTATTGGAAATGGGCATATTTGGTCCAGACGTTTAAAAGTTATGAATGAAAATGTAAAAGCACCTCTAGAATTTTCCATATTAACATGAAAAAATATATTAACTGTGTGTTGTTTTTACTGAATAAGAAAAAAAAACATACATACACACCCAGACCTTGAAAAAGATAATTCTTTTTTTGAATTTATATGCATAAAATTGGATTCATTTTATAAATTACTGAATAATTCACAATGCCTTTAAATCAATGGTTGGACATTGAATAAAGTGAGATAAGATTTGTTCCTATTTGTGTTGATTCAATTTTGATTCGATTGAATAATTTGGACGTATGTTGGCTTTAGAGGCATCTCACCGATTGATTCTAAATTTTTACTACTGATATAACTCTCTTTTGGGGGCCCGAAGAAATTTTTTTTTCACCGAAAAGCCTGTATGGGGAGTTACTTCGGTTTAAAGTTTAAAAATGAACTTAACTATATTTTCTTCATTTATGATAGGGTTGGAACAATATGTACACCATTGGAAAGGTAATAAAAATATCTTTAGGATAGCATTTTTTTGTTGACCCATTATGATTCGGCGTAGGAATTTTATTTTTTTTGTTTTTTTAATGTTTTTATTCCATAAAAATCCTATATAAGAACAAAAATTGTGCTTATTAGAATGTTATCAAGACGAAAAGCTTTTATTTGATATATATATAGGCTTGACTTCTAATATCTTCGGTGTTTGAAGTGATAAAATTTGAACTACATCTTAAAAGTTTTTAATCTTGAGAATATATTAATAAGTAAAAAATTATGTGGTAGTATACGGTGGTTTTTATAAAAACGGTTTATTTTAAAAAATCTTAAAAATAAATCTCATTCGCCGGTAATGGGTAAACAAACAAAAAAAATGTCGTCCATAAGATATTTTTACTATCTTTCAATGTTATATATATATATATTGTTCCAATCTGACTATAAATGACTTAGATATATGTAGCTAAGTCCATTTCCAAACTTTTCACAGAAATAAACTCCCTACAGAGGTCTTTCCGCGGATTTTTTTTTAACATCTTGAAAAGTACTACATCGGGGTAAAAAAAAAATTCACTGATCAACTTATTGCAAAATTGAGATTTAAAATACGAATTAAGGAATTATATTTTTAAAGGTCTGCACACATCTATATGAATAACATAAGCAGTGTTGCCACTTTATGTGTAGGGCATGGATGACAGCAATTATTAAATTGTTTAGTTTTTCACTTAAATTTCAATTCAAATGAATGAATTGAGAAAGTTATCAAATTTGTAAATAAAAAAATATATTATACATAAAAAAAGAATCTAAATCATAAACTAGCCAATAGATAGTGGGTCTATGAATACAACTTAGCAATTACTTCAAAGCATTGTTGGTAGCAGAAACGGTGCGATTATCGGTGAGGGTAAGTAACGCTATCATAGATTATTTCGGTTACAGTATTTTAAGGATAATTGTATTTCGATAACGGTATTTTAAGGTTAACTGTATTGCAATTATTTCGATAATGGTATTTTAAGATAAGCGGTATTTCGGTGCATTCCGCAAATTTTTTTTTATGAAAAAACAAAGTAAAGTAAAATAAATTTATTAACTAAGTGTATGTAAAATTCACAATTACGACGTGGAATTACAAAAATTTTAAACTAAAAAATAATGGTGTTGTAAGGATAATGGGATAATGGTATTTGATTAATTTCGGTACTGGTATTTTAAATGTATCGATATTTGAATCTATAACAGTATTTTAGCGATAGAGCCTACCAACCCTGCCTCAATGTATGTAATTACTTTTGGCTTATGAATGACTTAACATCTAATTGTTAAGGTTGCATAAAAATTCCAATATCTATTTTTTATTCATACGAGTTAATGAATTGATTCACAGCGACTGATCATCCACGAATTAAATCGATACATCAGGAAAGTGTATTAATCTATACATGCTTTGAAATTCTTTCGTTATACAAATAAGCTATTAACGTACACAAAAAAATCGTTACCAAGTAATTAAGCAAATTTCAACTAATAAAGTTTTATCGAATAATTTATTATATTGTGTATGCCACAAAAACATTATTTTAGTTGAAGTGCTCCCAATTGCTTGCCAAAGATTTTTTGTGTGTATTTAAAAACGCAAATAAAACTTGATTTTTGAAAGACTCTAAAATAAGATTATTTTTAAATCGTTCACATGTGATCATCATGTGTTTTGTTCTAAAGTTAATTTTTTCTCCAAATTTTATGAAGATTCATATAAGAATCAAAAGTTCATCATAAACGCTGCATATTTAAGGAACTTTTCTTTGTAATAATATAACGCACAGAACGATGGGACAATTGAAATGGCCAAATCACTTTTTTTTAAGTTTACTGATGAGGTTATTACCTTTTTTCGGAGTTCAAATTGTAATAATATGTTAATTGAAGTCATTTATAATTTCATATTTTTTGGGTAATTTTGTCTACACTTTTGGGAATTTTGAATCTTGCTTGTGGCATCACTGAAGATTAAACTGAAATATTTACTTGTAGTGGTGGAAAAAATCATACACATTTGTTGCACAGTGGATTGACCGAATACAAAATGGGTAATAATTCATACTTGTTTGTACTTAGTAGAATCCCCGAATAAAAACACCAGGATGGAGGGTATCTAAATTACATATTTACATATGTGAATGTAATTTTTTCTGGAAAAAATGTTGAATTCAAATAAATTTTTTACTTTTTTTCTTAATGTCATCTTTTTTTTTTTCAAAATCTGGTCGCCTTACTTTTTGCCACAAAAATGGGTCAAATTAGCTATAGTGCATTGTCGTCGACCAGAGTGTGAACGACAATGTTCTGCATTATATCGTCAGCGAGCAAGATATAGTCGATTTATAATACAAAGATTCTACTCCTGAATAGAAAAAATACAATTTTTTTAATTTTTTCTATAAAATAAAATTTGTAGAATGTATTTTTTGAGATTAGTTTTATGTTTTAAATTAATTTAATTGGTTTTTACTAAAATTATATTAAAAAATAAAATAGAAATTAAAAATTTATCGAATTATTTTGAAAATTACATACTAAAACAATTATTTTAGTAATAAGTATTTATTTGATTTCTTCGTTTTGGTTGTTGTTGTTGTTGTAACGGCTCTAAAATGAAAATTTGTAGTTAAGAATTCTCATTTAAAGCCGGAGTGGCAATCTTTGCTCGGATAAATTCGAAGATTCGAATACATCCGAATCGTTCCGGCACATAGTCCGATTACCGTGGGAACCGGGTTATACCGCCCATACTCGGTCGTCAGAGCCTCGTCAGCGTTAACAGGGGACACCATGTCCAAGGTGGACTGTGGGTGAGGTTGGCATTTGGAAATAATTTCCCTTGATCCCTTCGTGTTGGTCGTTTTCTTTGATTGTCAAACTTCGCTGTTTTTTCTTACTCTTAATTTCTGCCATTTACTCTATTAATAGTAGTTTTGAAACGAAGGAATATTGAGCGAAATTCTTTTATATAGGCTTCATAAGTTACTTTTGGGGGATTCTGTTATTATGGCACGATATTAGATTAAGATTTGAATTTGTCTGAAAATCATAAAAGAAAAATTTAATTTTTTATAGTTATCGCAAAGAGCATTTAATATGACAGCTATTAATTATAAAATGTTTACGTACACGCACATTGAAATACGATAAGAAATATGACTTTTCACCCGCACTTTCGAGAATCAACTGAATATTTTTACATTGTTTCTTAAGCTTTTTTGGTTCTTGTGTTGTTTTTGTCCCGTTATTTTGCATTTTTTGTTAATACAGCATGTTAAAGACATTGTCGCTCATCTAGTCGCCAATGTTATATAATACGCGACAAAATAGATGGAATGGTGGCTCATTCTGTCCTTAATAAAATCTTATTACGGACAAGTTATAGACATTGTCACTTAATTAGTCGTCAATTTGGTATGAAACACGACAAATTGCATGTAATGGTCGCTCATTTTGTCCTCAATAAAATCTTATTTAAGACAAGTTTGTGAATTTGTCGCTCATTTAGTCGTTAATAAGGCAGAAAACACGTCAAAATATACGATCTTTATGACGAACTTGTCCTCAACAGTGTAATATACACGACAAATTCTAAAATAGGTGGCAACACTAAAGCATAAGAACGTTTTTTTTCGATAAAGCTCTAAAAAATTTATAAAATAAAATAAAAGTTGATTTAAAAAAATAGATAGGACTATTGTAAACCATAAAAAATATAATAAACTTTACGTGTTATATAAATTTTAGTGAAAAAGAAACATATATTGTATTATAAATAAAATATAAAAGACGCTCAGTGATGGCTGAGTGCAGTAAGTGCAAACAGTCAATTCATGGAGAAACAGGAATTCGATGTATGGGTGTTTGTGAAAAAGTTTTTCATAGTTCGTCTAAATGTTCCGGCATTGATCAATATTCTCTGAAAATTCTGGAAGCTAACAACTTTATACGTTTTGTTTGTGATGATTGTATGCAATACATACACAATGTCGACATGGTTTTGAAAGAAATTCAAGATGAGGTTCATAAAAATAAACAAAACTTGGTAGATTATAAACATGAATTTGCAACATCACTTAAACAAAATGAAAATGAAATAAAACAATTATTAGAGGCTATTGAAAAACGATATGAAGAAAGGATGACAAAAATGGATGCAGTTAATAAATCATGTGAAAAAAATGTTGAAGAGCTAAAAAAAATTATGTGATCATATAGATGAGTTTAAAAACAATAACAAAGTTATCTGCAAATCATTAGAAGAAAAAAATGTTAATATGTGTAATGAAATAAAGAAGGTAATAAAAGAAACTGGCAAAAAACAAACAAAAATGTCATATGCGGAATCAGTAAAAACTAAAGTAGTGTTACCGGATGTGAACAAACAGGTGCCTTTAATTTTGAAACCAAAGGAAAAACAAGCAGTGGAAAAAACAAGAGAAGAATTAAATAAAGTCAATCCAGTTAATTTAAAAATAACAAGTGTAGGGAGTAGAATAAATGGAACGGTAGTAATTCAAAGTGAAAACAGAGAAGAAAGAGAGAAAATAAAAAATGCAATAGAAAATGAATTAACTGAATGATATGAAATAAAGGTGCCCAGCCCAGTTGAATTAAAAATTAAAATAACTGATTTGTCATTTAATCATGAAGAAGAAGAAATAATTGAAAAACTAAAAAGGCAGAACCCAAGTATTTCCGATGCAAAATTAAAAATAATAGAAAAATACGAAATTAAAAGAAATAATAAAACAATATATAATGTCCGACTAACAGTTGATAATGAATCGTACACAAAAATGATAGCAGCTAGGAAAGTTAATATAGGATGGGAAAGGTGTAGAGTGTTTGATGGCCAGAAGTAATACAATGCCTTAAATGTAGAGCATATAATCATTTAGCAAGAGAATGCAGAAACCAGGAAATATGTTTAAGATGTCATCGTCAACATAAAACTAAAGAGTTCAAAAACAAGGAACAGATAAAGAGATGCATAAATTGTGTAAAAATGAACAGTAATATGGATTTAGATGAAAACCACTTTACATATAATAAAGAGTGTCCAGTTTACCTAAATAAGCTAAATTTAAAGATGAGAAGAATGGGTCTAACAGTTTAGCAGCCAAAAAATATTCGTGTTCTATATACAAACGTGCAAGGACTAGTAAATAATTATAACTAAGTGGAAATTATTGCGTCAACAGAGAGTCCGGATTTATTTATACTTTCGGAAACACATTTAACAAAAAAAGTTGAGGAGAACGAAATAAGGTTAGAAGTTTATGATCATATGGTGTCGCTTTCTACATCTACAAGAACAGGAGGAGTTGTGATATATTTTAAGAAATACTGGAAAGTAACTAAAATAATTGACACAATAGTAGATGTAAAATATTGGATTTTAGTGTGTAGAGCAACATATGAAAACAATAATATGATAATTGCTGCAATATACAGATCACCAAGCTATGGAGAGTCAGAGTTTATTAATAGTTTTGAAGAAGTCTTAGAAGAAATCTGTGATAACAATTGTGATATATTAATAACCGGAGATTTTAACAGATAGCAAATGAATATAATCGAGTAACAGAATATTCCAGAACCATTATCGACTATGTAATAACAAATAAATATAATATTTCAACTAAAAATTGCACAACAAATAAAATAGCAGACCATGAAATGATAAATATTTTTTTTTCGTTGGAAAAATATAGAAAAAAATAAGAAAGTAATGGCATTATTCTTAGATTTCAAGAGAGCATTGAAACAATTGACAGAAAAATTATGGTGGAAAAACTCTATATGTATGGAATTCAAAGTACGGAGCTGAAATGGTTTGAATCTTACTTGGAAAATAGAAGGCAAATTACAAAAATTAATGATACTTTATCAGATGAAATCAAAAATAATTATGGTATACCACAAGGATCTCTTTTGGGTGCTCTACTATTTATTATATATATAAATGACATGCCAAATGTATTAGACAAATGTAAAATTGTGTTATACGCAGATGATACACTAATATACACGGAAGCAGATGATGATGAACGCTGTCTAGAAAATATGGATCATGACATGAATAAAATCAATGCTTGTTTAAAAATGAATAAACTGAAACTAAACGAAAATAAAACTAAAATAATTGAAATAAATATGAATTCCGGAGTAATCTCTATATATAAAAGAATAACGTGACTGACTGACTGACTCAACATCGCCCAGCCCAAACCGCTAATGCTAGGAAGTTGAAATTTGGTGTGTATGTTCCTCTTTCGGCGTAGACGTCCGCTAAGACGGGATTTTTGGAAATTCCTACCGGAACGGGCAAAAAGGGGGAACGTCTCCCCCTTGACGGCCTGCCAAAACCCCTTTGGCTAGAAAGCTGAAATCTAAGATATGTGTTCCTTAGAGTAGTGGCTAACTTTTCTGGAAAGTACTTTCTAGAATGTTGGACAGGGACGTTGTAAAAATGGGGGTTAAAAAGGGGAAAAGAGCCCCCCTTGACGGCGTGCCCAAACCGCTGGAGGTAGGAAGTTGAAATTTGGTATAAAGGTTCCTCCAGTATCGTAGACATCCACCAAGACGGGATTTTTTGAAAATTTTTACAGGGAGGGGCAAAAAGGGGAAAAAAGTCTCCCCCTTGACGGCCTGCTCAAACTGCTGGAGCTATGAAGTTGAAATTTGGTATGTAGGTTCCTCGACCGGTGTAGACGTCCGTTGAGACGGGATGGGCAAAAAGGGGACAAAAAAAGTACCTTTTTCCAAAAAAGTACCTTTTTCCAAAAAAAGTACCTTTTTCCAAAAAAAGTACCTTCTTCCAAAAAAAGTACCTTTTTCCAAAAAAAGTCCTTTTTCCAAAAAAAGTACCTTTTTCCAAAAAAGTACCTTTTTCCAAAAAAAGTACCTTTTTCCAAAAAAAGTACCTTTTTCCAAAAATAGTACCTTTTTCCAAAAAAAGTACCTTTTTCCAAAAAAAAAAATTCCTTTTTCCAAAAAAAGTACCTTTTTGCAAAAAAGTACCTTTTTGCAAAAAAGTACCTTTTTCCAAAAATAGTACCTTTTTTCAAAAAAAGTACCTTTTTCCAAAAAAAGTACCTTTTTCCAAAAAAAGTACCTTTTTCCAAAAAAAGTACATTTTCCAAAAAAAAGTACCTTTTTCCAAAAAAAGTACCTTTTTCCAAAAATAGTACCTTTTTCCAAAAAAAGTACCTTTTTCTAAAAAAGTACCTTTTTCCAAAAAAGTACCTTTTTCCAAAAAAGTACCTTTTTCCAAAAAAGTACCTTTTTCCAAAAATAGTACATTTTTCCAAAAAAAAGTACCTTTTTCCAAAAAAAAGTACCTTTTTCCAAAAAAAAGTACCTTTTTCCAAAAAAAGTACCTTTTTCCAAAAATAGTACCTTTTTCCGAAAAAAGTACCTTTCCAAAAAAAGTACCTTTTTCCGAAAAAAGTACCTTTCCAAAAAAAAGTACCTTTTTCCAAAAAAAGTTCCTTTTCCAAAAAAGTACCTTTTTCAAAAAAGTACATTTTTCCAAAAAAGTACCTTTTTTCACAAGAAGTACCATTTTCCACAAAAAGTACCTTTTTCCAAAAAAAGTACCTTTTTCCAAAAAAAGTACCTTTTTTCCAAAAAAAGTACCTTTTTCCAAAAATAGTACCTTTTTCCAAAAAAGTACATTTTTCCAAAAAAAGTACCTTTTTCCAATTCCATTTAAAAATATATAATTTCACAAAACGTACTTTTTTTCCTCCCCCCACGGATATCTCCACTAAAACAAGGTTTCTTGATATTCGGCATAGACGTCCGCCAAAATAGACGTCCGCCAAATTGGAAAAGTGTGCCCCTTAACTACCTGCCCAAACCACTGGACATCGACTTAGTTTGTATTTTTGGAATTCCCTACAGGATATCCCAAAAGGGGGATGTTTCCCCCTTGACGGCCTGCCCAAACTGCTGAAACTATGTAGCCGAAATTCAGTATGTGAGTTCCTCCTTCTGTGTAGGCGTCCGCTTAGACGGAATTTTTGAAATTCCTATCGGGAGGGAGATAAGGGGAAAAGTATTCTCCTTGACGGCCTGCCCAATCCCTTCTGGCCAACCTAAAATTTTAAATATGTATTCCCTGGAGTAGGACTAACTCACCGGCAACGTAATTTTTCTATTTTGGAACAGAAACATAGTAAAACTGTGGGTTGAAAGGGAAAAATGTCCCCAATAACGGCCTGCCCAAACCGCTGAGGCAATGAAGTTGAAATTTGGTATGAATGTTCCTCATCCATCGCAGACAGCCGGGAAGATCGAATTTTTGTAAATTCCTAAAGGGAGGGGCAAAAAGAAGAAAGCCTCCCCTTGGTGGCCTGTAAAAACCCCTTCGCCTAGAAACCTGAAATTTAAAATGTGGGTCCCTGGAGTAAGGGCTAACTTATTAGAAAGATACTATTTTGAATTTTGGACAGGGTCGTTATAAAATAGGGGCTTAAAAAGGGAAAGTGGACCCTTAACGACCTGTCCAAACTGCTGGAACTAGGAAGCTGAAATTCGGTACTTAGGTTCCTCTTCCAGCCTAATTCCAACCAGGAGGGACAAAAAAAGAAAAAATGTCCCACTTGACAGCCTGGTCAAACTGCTGGAACTAGGAAGCTGAAATTCCCTATCGATGGATTTTCGGAAATTCCTACCAAGAGGGGCACAAATAGTAAAAGTTGGCTAGAAACCTGAAATGTAAAACATATGTTCCTTGGAGTATGGGGTCGCTTATCGGGAAGGTGCTTTGTGGAATTTTGGACAGGGACATTGCAAAAATGGGGATTAATGAAGCGGAAAGTGCCGCTTGGGCCTGCCCAAACTGCTGGAGGTAGGAAGTTGAAATTTGGTACTAAAGTTCCTCCTCTATTGTAGACATCCGCTAAGATGAGATTTTGGGAAATTTCCACAGGTAGGGTCAAAAACAGGAAAAGTCTTCCCCTTAACGGCCTGGCCAAACTGCTGGAACTAGGGAAACTCATACCGGGAGGGGTAAAAAGTGAAAAAACTTCCCCCTTGCCGAGTTGGGCAAACTGCTGGATATAGAGACCTAAAATTATGTATGTAGTAGGTTCCTCCTCCAACGCAGACATTCTCGGAATTTTTGGAAATTCCTACCGGGAGGGGTAGGAATTTCCCTCCCTTGATCCCCCTTGATGGCCTAACCGAACCCTTCGGCTAGAAACCCGTAATCTATAATATCAATTTCTGCTGACATGAAAATGTGTCTGAAAGATGTGAAGAAAAAAGTCTCTTTGAACAGCCTACAATGCGGAAAAAATTAAAGTGAAAAAAAATCAAAAAATCTGGATGCGGCATTTGTAGTTGTTTCCTTGACGATGGCATCTTAAAAAAAAATTGACGTGCAGTTGCGGGCAGCCTACGTCACAGCTTCAAATTCAACTGAATTTGACAACAGTGTTGCCACAATCAAATATTTTTTGTAACCAAAATGTTTAAAAAAAGTTACCAGATGAGAAAAAAAAACCAAAATTTAAAGTTTCTTGCGGTGGGTCTCATACTGCAGGTTTAACATTAACTTAACTATAAACAAAAGAAAATGTCAAAAAAATGTGCACAAAACAACAACAATTTTTTTGGGTTAACTATTAACCAAAGTTTATACCTGAGGTATGAGACCCACCGTTAGTTTTTATTTAAATATATTAAAATATTTACCCCTAAATTAATAAATGCTTTGTAAAATTATAGGAGGTTTATTGAACAAATTTTGTATAAAAATTTCTTTTTGTAAACCTCCTATAACTTTACAATGCTTTTATGAATTGAGGGGTTATTATTTAAATTTAATTATTAACCCTCTAATACCCAAGGCTGCCTTTTGGCGGTGTTCAGATTTTAAATAGTTTTTGGCTAAATAACAATATTTTATTAAACAAGTTGTATTATATCCATAGAAAACTTAACTGCCTACTTTTTTTGCTTTCAAACTTTTTTTGTATAAGGAACGGTTTTGAAGCGAGAAGCATGTAAAGTGAAAATTAGAATTTTTGAAAAAATTAACTATTTAAAACAATAAAAAATATTTGAAAAATTGCCAAAAATACATTTACGATCTGGCGTACATTACCGATAATAACAAAGCTAGTTTAGAGCCTCTAATTGTAAAATCAGTTAAAATTTGTTCTCCAGGACACAGGATAACGCCAGGATACGTTTTACAAATATCTCTCTAACTCAAAAACTAGCCAACAGATTTTTTGGAAATTAAACACAGATTATATACTCAGAGGTAGTAGTAAGTAGAACTAATTTCGTTAAAATTTATTGATGTTTAGTGCCAAATTCGCCAAATTTCGTAATTTTCAAAAAGCGAAAATCGCCATAACTTTTGAAATAACAATTGATCAACAACTTTCGGTACGTAATTTTATTTTATTGATAGTGTTTCAAGATACGTCTTCAAACTTTGTTGTGCTATATCGCCTAAATAAAGCGATAAATTAAAATTTTGATATTTGTTCCATAGTAGATTTTCAACGCCAAATATATGGTTTAAATATTATTGTAATCAGAAGAAAGAGTATTAGAGGGATAACAAAATTTGCATTTTAGATTCTTTTACATATTAAATACCCCAGCAAAATCTTTGATTACCAAATAAGTGGTTATATAATAGAAATTCATAGCCTAGCACAACTTATTTTTTGGCATCTAAACTCATTATTTTTGTTTGGAGTGGTCGTTTTTATAAGTAGTCACGCTTACCCGCTCGCTTACGAAAAAATGAGAAATAAGTAGTTATTAGATTTTGAATAATAAGTGGTTACACACATGCTTACAAAAAGTTGAATTATAAGTGGTTATCCGACTGCTTACTTGATTCTTAAAAATAAGGAGTTACACAAATACTATTAGCTTCAGGAAATAGATTCAGAGAAATTAAAGTTTTTGCTAGAGTGTAATTTTAGAACTCGTCATAAAAATTTTAACACAAAACATATTTACATGTAATAAATATAAATGTATAAAATTTAACTTTGTAAAAAGTTCTTATTTAAACAATTGCGAGTAAGTCATTATTTTATATTTAAAAGCAATGACTACAATAGGCCGTTATTAGGAAGTCATTATTTTATATTACAAAATAATGCAAAAGGTAATCATATATCATTACTTTTTGCCAATTACCATTTTGTCATTACCAATATTTTGCTGGGACTAACTTCGGTGGGTCTCATACTCTAAAACCATCAGTATGAGACCCACCGTTAATAACTAAAAAATTTGAATTTAATTTCATTCCAAATAGAGATCAACAAATTAGTTTCAGGTAGAATTCATTACTGTGTTATTTGAAGTATAAAAAATATTCTATAAGGTTAAAACATCTCTTTGGCGGACCACACAAAGTGGGAATGATATTGGTTTTTGCACAATTTTTTTAATTGCATTATATTATTAATAAAATCAAGGTTATTTCGAAACTTTATTTTTATTAAAATAAGTTGTGAATATTTTCTTTCGTTTCAAAGAGAGAGTCGGTCGTGTTTTTTTGTGCTCCTGCTAAATTTTTAAATTATTCTTTAAATACAATTGAACAATTTTGTTTTTAATAATTAAACCAATCTTAAGTATATTTACTTGCCTGTGATTTAAAATAAAATTAAAACCTACAGCATTAGAGCATAGAAAATATGGGCTGTATTCATAAGTTAAAAATAACGACTGCACAACGAATGCACAACTTTCCCTTATGGGAATTTTTGTGTATAAAAAGTTGTGCACTGGATGTTAGGCGTTAGTTTTAACTTATGAATACCGCTAATAAAATATAAACAACAATAAACTTTTTTGTTTTTAATTACCCAGGTAGAAATTGCCGACGTTGCAACAAAAATTGTACTGGGAGAGCACTTTTTTCTACGAAATGCCGGTACTACTTAAAACGTGCTTCGCCAGTACTGTTTTCTGAAAATTGACGGACTTTTTTTAATTTATTAAAATTAATAATTTTATAAGTTTTATGTGTTTTTGCACCTATTACAAAATTATTTATGTAAGAGAGACATAGCCATTCTTTTCTTGTGAAAAACACTAAAAGGACAGTAAAGTACCAGCAAACTACTAAATTTGTTATTAAATGTACTGGGATAATACCAAAAAATTAAAATCCCAAACATGCGTCAACGTTGAGAAATAACTACGGCCAAGCGTTTATTGGTGTTATCATTTCCACAACATGCCAGTACAGTGAAAGTTGAAAATCCGACGCATTGCCAGTAATTGCACTACCGTCTTCAATACCGGGCCGACATTGTGCCGTTTGTATTTTTCTACCTGGGTATATACTAAAGGGCTGCGTGAGTGCAATCGGTTTGTTGTAGTCATTAAATCACATGGTGCTAGTATGTGTGCATTACGATTTAAACCACCCTGTTACGACTAGAAGACAAATCAAAACGTAAGCGAGCTTAAGCATTAAACATGGCAACGAAAAAAACAATAAGTGATTGTAGTGACACACGATTGTTCGCTACCATAACATAGCAATTAGTACTTTGAACTAGTGTTTAAGTATCGCAATGAATGCTATGGATGCGATGGTGTGTTGTGTTATAATCGGGCATGTCACAGGTTTTTTACGGAATTGATTTGATTTCGCAATTTTACTTCCGCAATTTTTTTTCCTAAAGTGATGGAAAACAATTTTTTTCCTTCTGAATTTGCAGTTTAGGGTGCTACGGATAATTTTGTATTGAAAATGTAACGTTCTGGTAAGTATCGAGTATGCTACAAGCTTAATAGTGGTACTTAAAACGTTAAAAGTTTCGAAAAACGAAAAAAATATCGTTTTCATTCCACTTTCAAAAACCAAAGTGGAATTGATATTTAGAGCAGCTTCAACTCATAAAAACTTTTCAATAGTGCTTGTATGTATTTCCTAAAGTGTCGTTAACTATTTCACTTAAAAAAATTTACATTTAAAGCGCTTTTTGTTGGTAAATTCAATAATTTTCTTATAGATTAGCAAAACGTAATTTTTTCTAAAAAATTCTAATTTTAAATTTTGAACGGCGATCTTCTCTTTTTTAACTTCAAATTGCAACTTATATAAAAATTTAGCAGTTGGAACAAGAATTTAACACAAAAAGTCTTTTTTTAACATTTCAAAATTTACGAAAACGCAAAAAACCTGAAGAAGCTAAAGTAAAACGTTACGAAATTGTATATCGAAATCATATTAATTTTTTGCGAAATATGTGTTAAAACCTTAAATGTGCTCTCTAACAAAAACTTTTTTAAGTGAAATTATTAAAAATAGGATTCTTAACTTATAATTGATTATGTTTATCTGTTATATTTGGTCTATATATGCAAAAATAGCATTTACTTCTGGAGAAGCAATTTGCGTTTTCAATTTCACTTTCAAGTGAAATTGAAGTCTGTGACATGCCTGAATATGTAGGTTTTATAAAACGAAAAAGTATAAATGTACACTCAGATAAAAAAGTTAGCAGTTAGTTCTTTATTTTCAATTCAATGTTTGTTTTACAATTTTTATATTATTATATAAAAAAGTTAGTCAAAAAAAAAAAATTAATAATGTTTTTAATGCATAATAAATTATAAAAACAAAAAAAATAATTTATATTAATTCTTATTAATATAAATATATATAGCTTTTTGGCGATTTTTTTAATGTCGATGATTTTTTAATTTTGATGATTTTTTTCTAATTTTCGACGATTTCTTTAATTTTGCCGATTTTTCTAAATTTTGCTATTTTCAAGATTTTGGCGGTTTTTTATGATTTTTTCAAATTTTGACAATTTTTAAATTTAAACGATTTTTTTAATTTTGGCAATTTTAAAAATTTTTAACTTGGTTGGGAAACACTAACCGTAAAATACCGTTAACGATTCGAAACTCTTTCAACGAACTATTTTTAACCCTAAAATACCACTAACGAAGTAACTTAAAATACCGTTAACCTTAAAATAACCTAACGAAATAAATTAAAATACCGTTAACCCTAAAATAACTTAACGATATAACTTAAAATACCGATACCCTTAAAATAACCCAACAAAATTCTATAAAATAAAATTTACCAAATTCATTCCAAAAAAAAACATTTAAAAAGAATCGGTGGTATAATTAAACAATATTGAAAAATAAAATTAAAAATAAATAATATAATAAAACCAATACGTAGTAGAGTTTGCTAAAAACCCTACTCAATGTTCCTTAATGTATTCGTCGCTTTAGAGCTTTTTTTTGGTATCATTAGAGTATTTCACATATTAAATAGTTGAAATATTCATTACGATCAACTAAAGAATTCTTTGGGGGTAGACATTTGTCTATTTTAATTTTTTCATTATACCATTGGCCGATCATAATCGGCTTTTCATACCTACACAACACGAATGAAAACAAAACTCTCAACTAAAAGCATAACAAAACAAAAATACTCCATTCATTAGCATGATAGCTTTCAACAGAGTAGGTACGTATTTCGGTTACATACATCAGTGTTGCCAGTCTTTTCATACCTTATCCCCAATTTTTAATTTGCCATCCCAAAAAATTTCCAATTTTTATTTTATATTAAAATTTGTTTTCGTTAATTTTTTCGAAAAATTAGTGGAAAAATACCATATTCGTTTATTTTTTGCGGTAAGTTGTACACTCAGACTCAATAAATTTGTGCTTACAACAAATTATAAAAAAGAACAAATAAATTTAAATAACAGCAAAGAAAATTTGAACCAAAATTTTTCATTTTAAATATTTAATAATAAACAGACATTTAATAAATAACAGACATTTTGTTGTGTATGGTACTGCATTAAAAAGTTTTAGCATTTCAGCAGATGGATTAACTTTTGACAATTGAGTCACTTGTAAAGTATACATTTAATTTAAGAAGAACTTCTTATAACTCTTATTAAATAACTTTAAAAATTTTAGAACCAAAACGAATTTAAATTTTCACCAAGAGGAATTATAGTTTCTAGGAACATTACCTTGCCAGACTCAAATTTTTGTAGCTAAAAATCATTCACTATTATCATCATTCTTAGAAAAAAATATAAATATTTAGAATTATCAGGATTAAATTCATAAAAATATGAAAAAGCAATAATATATTTTATCCCCAAATGATCCCCTAAAATTTCGTATCATCCCCAATAAATCCCCAGTTCTACAAACGGAAGTTTTTATCCCCATTGATGATACAATTCCCAATTTTGGGATAAATCCCCCAAACTGGCAACACTGTTATACATAAGTTTTCAGTAAAACTAAAACGATGGTGTTGATATTGTGTTGGTTGCTTAAGTTCACAATAATATGATGTGGTAATGTACTGTTGTCATCCGTGATAAACGATTCATGATGGGATTCGTCCACTATCCATATGCTTTTTTGCCATCGTGTTTTTTTTTTGTTGTTTGTACTGAGTCAATCGTTATAAAAAGTAAAACCACACAACTTGTTATGGCTTGTAGGTTATCATGTGTCTTAAAATCTCATTTAAGATGAATCGTTCAGCCCTTTAGTATATACACCAAAACAGAAAAAGGAAAAAACACCGAAACAAAATAAACATATACATACATATATACCAACAACTACAACGCGCCACTTTTCTTAAACAAAACATAACAAAATCAACAAAAAACATTTGAGTTTAAATTAATTAAAATGAATGGAAACAAACGCGCTAAGAGAACAGCAAGTGATGCTAATTTGGGCTCTTCATGAAGTAATCAACTCCCTGAACATATATTTTCAGGCTCAAATTTTTCAGTTACTCGCATGTATAATTGGTTAGACACTCAATTTACCAAGCAAAGTGATTATATTAGTGAGCGTTCGGAGCTAATACAGATAATGCTAGAGGAAACTAAGACAAGCATATTTATTGAAATCGAAAAGAGTTTCAATGATTTGAAAGGGGAAATAATAAGTGAACTTAGGAAGGAGATTTGTCAACTAAAAGAGAGAGTAAAAGTATTGGAAATAGTTAACAATGAAATTGATCAACTGAAAGCTGAAGTTAAAAACTTGAATACTAAGATTCTTAAACAAGATAATTCTGACTTACGCATAACTAATATACCATCCCAGGTGGAAATTATGTGTGGTAACAAAAAAGAAGCACTGGCAAAGCGCAAGTAGACCGCGGTCTTACAAAAAGAAGTACTGGCAAAGCACTAAATTTGGACGCCTTCCCAACGCTTTAAAAGGGTGAATTCCCAGCACTTGTTTTCCTATAACATTATTTTGTTTTTGAAAAAGAAACTCCAAAAGAGTGAATATTTAAATAATTTTTGACAATACAATAACTCCAAGAATCCTCTATTTTTAGAGTAATTTAAAATTCTTCAGTGATGAGGGCTCATAATTTGGTGGCAGGGAAAACACTTGATTTTTATGTTTCTTGGTACTATCTCAATACTTTGCAAAGCATTAAATAGATCGGTGTTATCATTTGAGTGTCAGGAAAGTACTTTAATTTTTTTATTTGAGCGTTGGCAAAGCATTTGATTTTTATGTTTATGGGTGCTTTCCCAGGGCTTGGTAAAGCATTGGCACCACCGTGGAACGGTGTTATCATTTGGGTGTTGGGAAACCGCTGTTAACAAGCACTCATACCACCCATTTCGGTGCTTTGCCAGTGCTGGCCCCTTTGTAATTTTCTACCTGGGATGTTATGATAATGAAGATTTGCAATGGATTTTTAAAAATATATGCCATTCAATAAACATTTCAATACCAGTTTATAAATAAATTTTCCGCGTCAAACATTTTAAAAACAATCGAAATGTAGATAATCCACCTATTGTTGTAAAACTTAACTCGCCCTACGAAAAGAATTTTTTCCTCAAAACTGTATCAGGTTTTCGTCGTAAATGCAAAACATCACTTCTATTGCATCATGCTGGTTTTGATAGTAATGAACCATTTTATATTAACGAGAACCTAACTCCGCACAATTACGTGATATTTAAAAGAGCCCTTGAATTAAAGAAAGGTGATTGTTTAACAACTGCTTACACACAGCGTGGGATTGTGTACGTAAAGAAAAATGATAATGATGAGCCATTGAAAATAGAATTTCTTGAAGAATTAAACAGTTTTTTTCTAATATGTTATATTTGTATTTCTGCCTTTTTTTTATAACCTTTAGAGGACAAACATACTACTCAGCTAATACTTATTGCGTTGTTGTTAGGGATGGTTGTTTCGAAGAAAGAAGATATTTTTATTTTTATGGAAGATGATGGAAGCTTAATTGGAAGTTCCAAAGACATGACAAGGAATATGGTAAATATATTTGCCAATTATAGAAATGGTGTTACAATTGCTCATATAAATGCTCAAAGTTTAAATAACAAGGTCGATGAGTACAGGTGGGTTTTTGAAAATTCGAACGTTGATATTGTTTGCGATTCTGAGACCTGGCTTTCAGATAAGACGCCCAGCAGTTTAATTTGTCTAAGTGGCTACAAAACTTTTAGAACTGATAGAGATGGTCACGCTGGTGGTGTTGCCATTTTTGTAAACAAAAAAATTTCCTGTAAATTTTGCCTCAAGTCGCTTAAGGAAGAAAAAGTTGAGTTTCTGTCACCTTTTTAGAGCAGGTGGTCCATCTACGTTTGAAATATTGCATGTCCTGGGAGACCTTTTTTGTGACCTTTAATTCTCTTTTAACAAGAGCCCAATATCTCTCCACTGGCCTGAGCTGTGGGCAGTTTGGTGGATTTGCTTCTCTTGGTACAAAAACCACATTATTATCATTATACCACTCCAGCGCTTTCTTGCTGTAGTGACAAGATGCTAAATCGGGCCAAAAGTAAGTGGATACATTGTGCTGACTCAAAAATGGAAGAAGTCTCTCTGAAAACACTCCTTGATATAAATTTTGCTGTTTATAGAGCCAGATGTCACAAGTGACTGGCTTCTTTGGCCGCAGCTACATATGGTTTGCCATACTAGGAATTTTTAGGGAATTTCGTTTTATTTTTCGACCTACATTTTTCCGCAACATTTCCTCGAACATCGGAAACATAAAATTCTTGACCAGGGAGCTCAATTTTCAAGCTCTGGTTTTGGCCTCCAAATTTTTAAAACGTTTCTATCGGGAACTTTTTGAACTTTGTAGGACTTTAGTCATGCCTTACGTTTCACTTTAAGTACAAAAAAGTCCGAGCATTGGGCTAACTGAGCTGGTTTTCTGCCAGATGTGTTAGGAGCTCTCTTAAGGATGCTTTTAACTTTATATGCCTTATCAATGTTACGTAAACCAGTCGTTGTTCCTGTTCCCGGCTTACTTTAAATTGTTAGGTATTCCAGATACCTTTTTACCACTTTTGAAACTGTTTGGCGGTATACATTATTTTCTTTGCCAATTTTTTTGTATGTCCACGTTTCGAATATTTAATTAATTTTGAACGCACTTTTCTTTCATCGTCCATTCTGTAAAAAATTGCTAATTAAAACTCATGATGTAAATTAATTTATTAACATATTATTAAAATGTAAACTGCCGAAAAAAAAAATATGAGAATCTTTAAACCAAAGTTAAAGGCAAAAATGTGTGTTAACATTTTTATGATCTCACTCCTTGGTATATATTCTACGCCTAATATTGATGAAAAATTGTAATTTTTCGAAAATAACATTCTGCGACTTTATAATGATACTGTTCCATTAAAATCTAAAATTATCACTGTACGAACTTAACCGTGGTTTTCTGCAGCTGTTAAACAATTACTTGAGAAAATAGATGTTGCCTACTCAAGATGGAAAAGATTTAAAACTCCTGAACTAAAACTTGAATATCATACTGCCAGAAGTAACGTAAATAATAAAATTAAAATTGCAAAAAGAGATTATTATTCCAAACGTTTTGGATCTGCGCTTGAGTCAAAAAAACATGGAAAACAATCCGTGAAATTGGTATTGGCAAAGCAGATTTAACAGTAAACTGCCAGGTTGATGCTAATGACCTAAACAAAACCTTTACTAACTTACCAATGGTCCAAATCGACAAAAACTTTTATAATTTTCCAATAACTATTGATAGTTCTTCTCTTGATGAAAATGGTTTTGAATTTTCATGTCATGTCAACTTTTTCGTTAGTAAAATCTGAATCAGTGGGATACGATAATATGCATCCGAAATTTTTGAAAATAATTTTGCCATTAATTCTGCCTTACATTACTCCTCTGTTTAATGCAATTATCACATCAAGCACTTTTCCGCTGAAATGGAAGCATGCTAAAATCATTAAATTCCGAAAACAACTATTGAATTTCGACCAATCGCGATTCTGTTTCCTTTCAAAAGTTTTAGAAAAGATTCTACATCTACAAATCGGTAAATATATTAAGGAAAAAGGACTAATGTATGAAAAGCAATCTGGATTTCGTCCAAAGCATAGTTGCGTTACAGCCTTGACAGATGTGTCTGAATATATACGACGTGAACTGGAGGATTGTAAAGTTTATTTCTTGGTTCTCCTTGACCACTCCAAGGCCTTTGATACAGTAGACCATTTTACACTATGCACTCTCAGAACAATTCCATTGTGGCAACGGAATTTTTTGCCAACCGAATTGATTCGGTTGCTGCAACCTCGTAATTCGGTTGCAGCAACCGAATTCAGTTGTAGCAACCGAATTAGATTTCAATTCGGTTGCGACAACCGAATTCGATTTCAATTCGGTTGCAACAACCGAATTATCGGTTGCCACAACTGAATTCGGTTGAGGCAACCGAATTACGAGGTTGCAGCAACCGAGCCAATTCGGTTGGAAAAAATTCGGTTGTCACAACGGAATTGTTCTGAGAGTGTGTATGAAACTCAGAAAATTTTTTAAATTCTCTTCGACTGCCACTCGATTGATATCTTCATATCTAACTGATCGTACACAATCCGTATATGTAAATAATGTCTGGTCTAATCCATTTTCTCTTACTAGAGATGTGCCTCAAGGGTCGATTCTTGGCCCCCTCCTTTTTTCATTGTATGCAAATGATTTTCCTAACCAGCTTTCGTATTGCAAAATACATATGTATGCGGATGATGTGCAATTGTATTTGAGCAGTCCAATGCAATTAATTACGGAAAATATTATTAGGATTAACACTGATTTGAATAAAATTTTTTTATGGGCTTCGGCAAATGGGCTCTGCCTTAATCCACGGAAATCTAAATGTGTAGTAATTCACAGGCAACGAAGCGTGCCAGTAATTGAACATGATATTGTGATAAATGGAGGAATAATTGAGTTCGTTGAAGCAGCTAAAAACCTTGGCATCGTTTTAAACAAACATTTAACTTGGGCAGACAATATCAATTCACTTGTTGGTCAAACTTACGCCAAGTTAATGTCTATTTGGTCAACACAATTTTTTACTCCTTTGAAAGTAAGAATTCTACTTGCTAAAACATACCTAATCCCCGGTTTAATCTACAGTTGTGAGCTTTTTGGGAATTGTGACACGACTTGCAAACTAACCGTTTTGTACAATAATATTGTCAGATATGTTTATGGACTAACGAGATTTGAGCGAATTTCATCATTTGCCATAAAACTCTATGGAGTATCTTTTGAAAGTCTTCTAAAAATTCGAGTACTTCTGTTTTATCACAAAATCATACAAAAAATCCTTTATATCTTTTTGAAATTATTCATTTTGCATTATCCCCAAGGGGTAGAAAGACTATTGTACCTGAACATATTTATCATGTGTCTGAATGGCACTTCATAAATGCCGCACGTCTTTGGAGAGATCTTCCATCCAATCAACAACTCAACAGCAACGCAAACAATTTCTATTTGAATTTTTTAAACAGAATTTATTTTGTTTTCTACAATATTGACAATTTGTTAGTCTAATTAATATATTTATTTTTCCAACAATTTGTGATTTTTAGATAGTTTACGTTTCATATTTAGTGTAATTTTAAGTTTTTATTTAATTATTTTGCAATATCTGTTTTTCACAAACTGCTTTCCTGTACTTTAATTATAAGATTTAATCTTGTTGTACAGGATATGAGAACACAACTAAATAAATAAATAAAATTAATTAGTTATTCTTCATCCCAAAATTCAACTATATCCATGTCACTATTAAATTCTGTAATGTTCGAAAATCTTAATAATTTCCATTGGGTTAAAATCTTTTTTTCATTACCGCTCGTTAAGATTGGGAAAAATGACAATAAAGGCTCCAAAGTTAATTCTAAATTATTTAAAATTTAATTTAATGTTATTATGGCAAGATGTTTTAAATCTTTTCTTGAAAATTCAAAGTATTTTGAGATTTCTTTTAAGAGTTCTAAATAAAAAGACTAGCGGGCGCAGCTCTCTACGTTGTAAGCGTGCCTTAAAGTTTAGGGGGGGGGGGGGGGCTGCACAACAATGGGTTTAAAATAAATAAATAAATAAATATTTGATCACTTTTTCTCATGAAAGTGGATTGTTAGTAATGAATCCATAATAAATTGCAATATACGTGTGTATGTTAAGATAATTTGGTAAAGTGCGAACTTACGTAGATAGACCCGTAAGTAGTTTTGTTCATTTGTGTTTTGAATGAAAATAAATAACGTAAAGCAGGGTTGTTAGCATGCCTTAAAGTTTTTTTTAATTCCAGTTTATGTAAAGGTAGACCTGGCAATTCAAGTAAATTCACAAATTCAGTTGGAAAATTTACTGCGCCGGTTTCTTCCACCGGTGCTTCGTTACATGAAGTTTAAATATCGGAATATATAAGTTCCATTCCTTTTCTAAGGTTTTTTCTCTTTTAGAAAATTTGTTTAACTTTTTGGAGAGTATGTTTCAATGCTACATAAGTTTCATATTCCGTGGATAGTGTTTGAACAGGTAATTCCCTCTTCCAATCCATTTGCATTGTCTATAATTTCAATTCCAGTCGTTCAACGTTTATATCCATTTCATTCCACTTGTGTAGTGTTTCAATTCCACTCGTTTCCTATTTAGTTTCTTAATTTTAGTGTTCCATATACACTTGTTTTTTGGAAAAGGTACTTTTTTTGGAAAAAGGATTTTTTTTTGGAAAAAGGTACTTTTTTTGGAAAAAGGTACTTTTTTTTTGGAAAAAGGTACTTTTTTTGGAAAAAATTAACTTTTTTTGGAAAAAGGTACTTTTTTTTTGAAAAAGGTACTTTTTTTGGAAAAAGGTACTTTTTTTTGGAAAAAGGTACTTTTTTTGGAAAAAGGTACTTTTTTTGGAAAAAGGTACTTTTTTTGGGAAAAAGGTACTTTTTTTGGGAAAAGGTACTTTTTTTGGGAAAAGGTACTTTTTTGGAAAAAGGTACCTTTTTTGTCCCCTTTTTGACCCTCCCGATAAGAATTTCCAAAAATGCCGTCTCAACGGACGTCTACACCGGTCGAGGAACCTACATACCAAATTTCAACTTCATAGCTCCAGCAGTTTGAGCAGGCCGTCAAGGGGGAGACTTTTTCCCCTTTTTGCCCGTCCCTGTAAAAATTTCCAAAACTCCCGTCTTGGTGGATGTCTACGATAGTGGAGGAACCTTTATACCAAATTTCAACTTCCTACCTCCAGCGGTTTGGGCAGGCCATCAGGCCTTTTTCCCCTTTTTAACCCCCATTTTTACAACGTCCCTGTCCAAAATTCCAGAAAGTACTTTCCAGAAAAGTTAGCCCATACTCCAAGGAACACATATCTTAAATTTCAGCTTTCTAGCCAAAGGGGTTTAGGGAGGCCGCCAAGGGGGAGACTTTTCCCCTTTTTGCCCGTTCCGGTAGGAATTTCCAAAAATCCCGTCTTAGCGGCCGTCTACGCCAAAAGAGGAACCTACATACCAAATTTCAACTTCCTAGCTTCAGCGGTTTGGGCTGAGCGATGTTGAGTCAGTCAGTCAGTCATTCAGTCAGTCAGTCAGTCACGTTATTCTTTTATATATAGAGATTACTTTCATATTTTTTTAAGTTGGACAAGTTACTGTCATTTAAACATAGTTCAGCTTTACGGAAAATAAAATTTTTTCTACATTTAATTAATTACATCAATTAATTTCATCAAGTAAATTAACCGTTTTTAATGAAATTAAACTATTAACGTAATTACTTTTGGTGAAATTGCTCAAAACTAATTTAAAATTTAATTTCAATTGACCATTAACATATGGAAGACGCATTTCTTCCGATTGAATTTCTTTATTTATTATATTAAGAATATATGAGAGAAATAAAAAATAAACCTTAAAGCTAGTATCGCATTCTAGCTTTTTACCGTTTACTTCCAAGTCGAACGATATAAAATTTAAATGCAAAACATCTCCATGAATTTAACAAGATCCAAGTACTTGAGATAACAAGATCCAAGTACTCGAGTTAACAAGATCTAACAAGTAATCGTTAATACTCGTATATAACAGCTGATTTTTTTGTAAATAACAAACAGCAAACAAGCACGTGGTGGTTATAAATGTAAACAAAACGCACGTGGTGGTATAAATATAAACAAAAGCACGTGGAGCTATAAATGTAAACAAAAGCACGTGGTATTTGAAAATTTTACCAAATAACTTAAAAATATTTATATATATGTTATATTGTTATATATGTTTCATTTTGTAAAAAATATATAAAAATATATTTTTCCATACAATGTTCTACAGGGTAATATAAAATTCTAATTCATCCATATTTTTCAAAAATTCGTCAAAAATAGCGGGAGAGATGTAGAGCTCTGAAATTTTCAAGAATAATTTTCCACTACATTTGTATAAATCCGGATATATAACACATGCCTGAAATAATCCGGCGGACGAAACTACAAACCAACAAGATTTGGTCCGCTGGGTTAATATGCACCAAAACAAAAGAAAAAAAATCATCTTTTTCAAAAATTCGTCAAAAATAGCGGGAGAGATGTAGAGCTCTGAAGTTTTCAACAGTCATTTTCCACTACATTTCTATAAAACCGGTAATATAACACATGCCTGAAATAATCCGGCGGACGAAACTACAAACCAACAAGATTTGGTCCGCTGGGTTATTATGCAGCAAAATAAAAGAAAACAAATCATCTTTTTCAAAAATTCGTCAAAAATAGCGGGAGAGATGTAGAGCTCTGAAATTTTCAACAGTCATTTTCCACTACATTTTTATAAATCCGGATATATAACACATGCCTGAAATAATGCGGCGGACGAAACTACAAGCCAACAAGATTTGGTCCGCTGGGTTATTATGCACCAAAATAAAAGAAAAAAAAATCACCTTTTTCAAAAATTCCTCAAAAATAGCGGGAGAGATGTAGAGCTCTGAAGTTCTCAACAGTCATTTTCCACTACATTTCTATAAATCCGGATATATAACACATGCCTGAAATAATCCGGCGGACGAAACTACAAACCAACAAGATTTGGTCCACTGAGTTATTATGCAGCAAAATAAAAGAAAAAAAAATCATCTTTTTCAAAAATTCGTCAAAAATAGCGGGAGAGATGTAGAGCTCTGCAATTTTCAACAGTCATTTTCCACTACATTTCTATAAATCCGGATATATAACACATGCCTGAAATAATCCGGGGGACGAAACTACAAGCCAACAAGATTTGGTCCGCTGGGTTAGTATGCACCAAAATAATAGAAAAAAAAATCATTTTTTTCAAAAATTCATCGAAAATAGCGGGAGAGATGTAGAGCTCTGAAATTTTCAGCAGTCATTTTTTAATCCGGTGGACGAAACTATAAGCCAACAAGATTTGGTCCTCTGGGTTATTATGCACCAAAATAAAAGAAAAAAAATCATCTTTTTCAAAAATTCGTCAAAAATAGCGGGAGAGATGTAAGCTCTGAAATTTTCAACAGTCATTTTCCACTACATTTCTATAAATCCGGATATATAACACATGCCTGAAATAATCCGGCGGACGAAACTACAAGCCAACAAGATTTGGTCCGCTGGGTTATTATGCACCAAAATAAAAGAAAAAAAATCATCTTTTTAAAAAATTCGTCAAAAATAGCGGGAGAGATGTAGAGCTCTGAAATTTTCAAAAATAATTTTCCACTACATTTCTATAAATCCGGATATATAACACATGCCTAAAATAATCCGGCGGACAAAACTACAAACCAACAAGATTTGGTCCGCTGGGTTAATATGCACCAAAACAAAAGAAAAAAAATCATCTTTTTCAAAAATTCGTCAAAAATAGCGGAAGAGATGTAGAGCTCTGAAGTTTTCAACAGTCATTTTCCACTGCATTTCTATAAATCCGGATATATAACACATGCCTGAAATAATCCGGCGGACGAAACTACAAACCAACAAGATTTGGTACGCTGGGTTATTATGCAGCAAAATAAAAGAAAACAAATCATCTTTTTCAAAAATTCGTCAAAAATAGCGGGAGAGATGTAGAGCTCTGAAATTTTAAACAGTAATTTTCCACTACATTTCTGTAAATCCGGATATATAACACATGCCTGAAATAATCCGGGGGACGAAACTACAAGCCAACAAGATTTGGTCCGCTGGGTTATTATGCACCAAAATAAAAAAAAAATCATCTTTTTCAAAAATTCGTCAAAAATAGCGGGAGAGATGTAGAGCTCTGAAATTTTCAGCAGTCATTTTCCACTACATTTCTATAAATTCGGATATATAACACATGCCTGAAATAATCCGGCGGACGAAACTACAAGCCAACAAGATTTGGTCCTCTGGGTTATTATGCACCAAAATAAAAGAAAAAAAAATCATCTTTTTCAAAGATGAAATAATCCTGCGGACGAAACTACAATCCAACAAGATTTGGTCCGCTGGGTTATTATGCACCAAACTAAAGGAAAAAAAATCATGTTTTTCAAAAATTTGTCAAAAATAGCGGGAGAAATGTAGAGCTCTGAAATTTTCAACATTCATTTTCCACTACATTTCTATAAATCCGGATATATAACACATGCCTGAAATAATCCGGCGGACGAAACTACAAGCCAACAAGATTTGGTCCGCTGGCTTATTATGCACCAAAATAAAGAAAAAAAATCATCTTTTTCAAAAATTCGTCAAAAATAGCGGGAGAGATATAGAGCTCTGAAATTTTCAGCAGTCATTTTTCACTATATTTTTTATAAATTCGGATATATAACACATACCTGAAATAATCCGGCGGACGAAACTACAAGCCAACAAGATTTGGTCCTCTGGGTTATTATGCACCAAAATAAAAGAAAAAAAATCATCTTTTTCAAAAATTCGTCAAAAATAGCGGGAGAGATGTAGAGCTATGAAATTTTCAACAGTCATTTTCCACTACATTTCTATAGGTCCGCTGGGTTATTATGCACCAAAATAAAAGAAAAAAAATCATCTTTTTCAAAAATTCGTCAAAAATAGCGGGAGAGATGTAGAGCTCTGAAATTTTCAAGTCATTTTCCACTACATTTCTATAAATCCGGATATATAACACATGCCTGAAATAATCCGGCGGACGAAACTACAAGCCAACAAGATTTGGTCCGCTGGCTTATTATGCACCAAAATAAAAGAAAAAAAATCATCTTTTTCAAAAATTCGTCAAAAATAGCGGGAGAGATGTAGAGCTCTGAAATTTTCAAATCATTTTCCACTACATTTCTATAAATCCGGATATATAACACATGCCTGAAATAATCCGGCGGACGAAACTACAAGCCAACAAGATTTGGTCCGCTGGCTTATTATGCACCAAAATAAAGAAAAAAATCATCTTTTTCAAAAATTCGTCAAAAATAGCGGGAGAGATATAGAGCTCTGAAATTTTCAGCAGTCATTTTTCACTACATTTTTTATAAATTCGGATATATACCACATACCTGAAATAATCCGGCGGACGAAACTACAAGCCAACAAGATTTGGTCCTCTGGGTTATTATGCACCAAAATAAAAGAAAAAAATCATCTTTTTCAAAAATTCGTCAAAAATAGCGGGAGAGATGTAGAGCTATGAAATTTTCAACAGTCATTTTCCACTACATTTCTATAAATCCGTATATATAACACATGCCTGAAATAATCCGGCGGACGAAACTACAAGCCAACAAGATTTGGTCCTCTGGGTTATTATGCACTAAAATAAAAGAAAAAAATCATCTTTTTCAAAAATTCGTCAAAAATAGCGGGAGATATGTAGAGCTCTGAAATTTTCAAGTCATTTTCCACTACATTTCTATAAATCCGAATATATAACACATGCCTGAAATAATCCGGCGGACGAAACTACAAGCCAACAAGATTTGATCCGCTGGGTTATTATGCACCAAAATAATAGCAAAAAAAATCATTTTTTTCAAAAATTCGTCAAAAATAGGGGGAGAGATGTAGAGCTCTGAAATTTTCAGCAGTCATTTTTTAATACGGTGGACGAAACTACAAGCCAACAAGATTTGGTCCTCTGGGTTATTATACACCAAAATAAAAGAAAAAAAATCATCTTTTCAAAAATTCGTCAAAAATAGCAGGAGAGATGTAGAGCTCTGAAATTTTCAACAGTCATTTTCCACTACATTTCTATAAATCCGGATATATAACACATGCCTGAAATAATCCGGCGGACGAAACTACAAGCCAACAAGATTTGGTCCGCTGGGTTATTATGCACCAAAATAAAAGAAAAAAAATCATCTTTTTAAAAAATTCGTCAAAAATAGCGGGAGAGATGTAGAGCTCTGAAATTTTCAAGAATATTTTTCCACTACATTTCTATAAATCTGGATATATAACACATGCCTGAAATAATCCGGCGGACGAAACTACAAACCAACAAGATTTGGTCCGCTAGGTTAATATGCACCAAAACAAAAGAAAAAAAATCATCTTTTTCAAAAATTCGTCAAAAATAGCGGGAGAGATGTAGACCTCTGAAGTTTTCAACAGTCATTTTCCACTACATTTCTATAAATCCGGATATATAACACATGCCTGAAATAATACGCCGAACGAAACTACAAGCCCACAAGATTTGGTCCGCTGGGTTATTATGCACCAAAATAAAAGAAAAAAAATTATGTTTTTCAAAAATTCGTCAAAAATAGCGGGAGAGATGTAGAGCTCTGAAGTTTTCAACAGTCATTTTCCACTACATTTCTATAAATCCGGATATATAACACATGCCTGAAATAATCCGGCGGACGAAACTACAAACCAACAAGATTTGGTCCGCTGAGTTATTATGCAGAAAAATAAAAGAAAAAAAATCATCTTTTTCAAAAATTCGTCAAAAATAGCGGAGATGTAGAGCTCTGAAATTTTCAACAGTCATTTTCCACTACATTTCTATAAATCCGGATATATAACACATGCCTGAAATAATCCGGGGGACGAAACTACAAGCCAACAAGATTTGGTCCGCTGGGTTATTATGCACCAAAATAATAGAAAAAAATCATTTTTTTCAAAAATTCGTCAAAAATAGTGGGAGAGATGTAGAGCTCTGAAATTTTCAGCAGTCATTTTTTAATCCGGTGGACGAAACTACAAGCCATCAAGATTTGGTCCGCTGGGTTATTATGCACCAAAGTAATAGAAAAAAATCATTTTTTTCAAAAATTCGTCAAAAATAGCTGGAGAGATGTAGAGCTCTGAAATTTTCAAGAATAATTTTCCACTACATTAATATAAATCCGGATATATAACACATGCCTGAAATAATCCGGCGGACGAAACTACAAACCAACAAGATTTGGTCCGCTGGGTTAATATGCACCAAAACAAAAGAAAAAAAATCATCTTTTTCAAAAATTCGTCAAAAATAGCGGGAGAGATGTAGACCTCTGAAGTTTTCAACAGTCATTCTCTACTACATTTCTATAAATCCGGATATATAACACATGCCTGAAATAATCCGGCGGACGAAACTACAAACCAACAAGATTTGGTCCGCTGGGTTATTATGCAGCAAAATAAAAGAAAACAAATCATCTTTTTCAAAAATTCGTCAAAAATAGCGGGAGATATGTAGAGCTCTGAAATTTTCAACAGTCATTTTCCACTACATTTCTATAAATCTGGATATATAACACATGCCTGAAATAATCCGGCGGACGAAACTACAAGCCAACAAGATTTGGTCCGCTGGGTTATTATGCACCAAAATAAAAGAAAAAAGATCATATTTTTCAAAAATTCGTCAAAAATAGAGAGAGAGATGTAGAGCTCTGAAATTTTCAACAGTCATTTTCCACTACATTTCTATAAATCCGAATATATAACACATGCCTGAAATAAACCGGCGGACGAAACTACAAGCCAACAAGATTTGGTCCGCTGGGTTATTATGCACCAAAATAAAAGAAAAAAAATCATCTTTTTCAAAAATTCGTCAAAAATAGCGGGAGAGATGTAGAGCTCTGAAATTTTCAACAGTCATTTTCCACTACATTTCTATAAATCTGGATATATAATACATGCCTGAAATAATCCGGCGGACGAAACTACAAGCCAACAAGATTTGGTCCGCTGCGTTATTATGCACCAAAATAAAAGAAAAAAAAATCATCTTTCAAAAATTCGTCAAAAATAGCGGGAGAGATGTAGAGCTCTGAAAGTGTTATATATCCGGATTTATAGAAATGCAGTGGAAAATGACTGTTGAAAATTTCAGAGCTCTACATCTCTCCCGCTATTTTTGAAAGATGATTTTTTTTTCTTTTATTTTGGTGCATAATAACGCAGCGGACCAAATCTTGTTCGCTTGTAGTTTCGTCCGCCGGATTACTTCAGGCATGTATTATATATCCAGATTTATAGAAATGTAGTGGAAAATTATTGTTGAAGATTTCAGAGCTCTACATCTCTCCCGCTATTTTAGACGAATTTTTGAAAAAGATGATTTTTTTTCTTTTGTTTTGGTGCATATTAACCCAGCGGACCAAATCTTGTTGGTTTGTAGTTTTGTCCGCCGGATTATTATAGGCATGTGTTATATATTCGGATTTATAGAAATGTAGTGGAAAATGACTGTTGAAAATTTCAGAGCTCTACATCTCACCCTCTATTTTTGACGAATTTTTGAAAAATATGATCTTTTTTCTTTTATTTTGGTGCATAATAACCCAGCGGATCAAATCTTGTTGGCTTGTAGTTTCGTCCGCCGGATTATTTCAGGCATGTGTTATATATTCGGATTTATAGAAATGTAGTGGAAAATGACTTGAAAATTTCAGAGCTCTACATATCTCCCGCTATTTTTGACGAATTTTTGAAAAAGATGATTTTTTTCTTTTATTTTAGTGCATAATAACCCAGAGGACCAAATCTTGTTGGCTTGTAGTTTCGTCCGCCGGATTATTTCAGGCATGTGTTATATATACGGATTTAAAGAAATGTAGTGGAAAATGACTGTTGAAAATTTCATAGCTCTACATCTCTCCCGCTATTTTTGACGAATTTTTGAAAAAGATGATTTTTTTTCTTTTATTTTGGTGCATAATAACCCAGAGGACCAAATCTTGTTGGCTTGTAGTTTCGTCCGCCGGATTATTTCAGGTATGTGTTATATATCCGAATTTATAAAAAATGTAGTGAAAAATGACTGCTGAAAATTTCAGAGCTCTACATCTCTCCCGCTATTTTTGACGAATTTTTGAAAAAGATGATTTTTTTTTCTTTTATTTTGGTGCATAATAACCCAGCGGACCAAATCTTGTTGGCTTGTAGTTTCGTCCGCCGGTTTATTTCAGGCATGTGTTATATATTCGGATTTATAGAAATGTAGTGGAAAATGACTGTTGAAAATTTCAGAGCTCTACATCTCTCCCTCTATTTTTGACGAATTTTTGAAAAATATGATCTTTTTTCTTTTACTTTGCTGCATAATAACCCAGCGGACCAAATCTTGTTGGTTTGTAGTTTCGTCCGCCGGATTATTTCAGGCATGTGTTATATATCCGGATTTATAGAAATGTAATGGAAAATTATTGTTGAAAATTTCAGAGCTCTACATCTCTCCCGCTATTTTTGACGAATTTTTGAAAAAGATAATTTTTTTTCTTTTATTTTAGTGCATAATAACCCGGCGGACCAAATCTTGTTGGCTTGTAGTTTCGTCCGCCGGATTATTTCAGGCATGTGTTATATATCCGGATTTATACAAATGTAGTGGAAAATTATTCTTGAAAATTTCAGAGCTCTACATCTCTCCCGCTATTTTTGACGAATTTTTGAAAAATATGGATGAATTAGAATTTTATATTACCCTGTAGAACATTGTATGGAAAAATATATTTTTATATATTTTTTACAAAATGAAACATATTTTTGCGAATTTATTAACATTTTATGTATATATATCAGTGTTTAATAACAAGTTTAAAAAAAACTTGGCTCAACTGGTGACTGTGCTTAAAATAGTTCACACTTTCATATTCAACCATTAACTTGCTTATTTCATTCTAACTGTGTAAGTAAATTTCCAAAAAATGCAATAAATTTCATTATGGGGCAGTATTTTTTTTAAGAAATTCCCTTAATTTTTTACGAGTTCCAAGGTACACGCCAATTTGTAATTTGGAATACTTTTTCGCTTTTATAAAAAAATTTAAATTTCTTAAAATGCATAAGAATTATTAAAGTTTTTATTATTTGCAATCTATAACAACACCAACACTAATATTTCTGCATTAAAAGATTTTTCGCATCTATCTTAATCTTAGAGATATTGACATAGGATTTTCAAAAGTACCAAGATACACGACTCTCCCCTACTAAAAATACAACTCTGGAAATACAACTCTATTTGTGAAGCAAAGAAATTTGTGATGAATTTTTGGGAAAAATTATTAAATTAATTTATTTAACCCTCATCGGTCCCCTGTATGCGCAATTACAATTTTGATCTTTAATCTTGAATAAAATAACGGTTCAGCGGAATGACCTTGTATTTTGCAAAGTAGAATTATTTTGCCTGAACAACCAAAAACAGCCGTTTTTGAATTTGTACCCTTACTGTATTTGCTTGTGCAGTTATATTTACGAATCGGCCCCTGTGTATGTGCGGAATTGCCGCTTATTTTTGTGTGTGGATTTATAGCACGCTTTTATTTTTTCGTTTTATGAAATTCAGTTTGTTCTGGAACACACATAAGTGAAGTTTGTTTGCGCATTTATTTGAATTTTGGTTGTGTTTCGAAGTAGTTGATAAAAAATGGATAGAGTTTTACGTGAAAGAAGGCAGCGAGATGAACTAGAAATGGATTTTGATTTGGAAAGCGAAGCGGGCGAATCTCCGTGCAATAGTGACGATGATTTTGCATTATCAGACGAGGAGTATGATGAAAGTAAAGTTAGCGTGCATTCGGATGAAGACGACATTGAGCCACTTGAGCAAAATTTAGCAGAAGAAAATGCAGCAAATCCTGAAAAAAATATTTTTCAAAAAATAAGAAAATTGAATATTCATCGCAACCATTTGAAATAAATCGAAGAAATTCATTTCGACGTGCAGAAAATTTCACTTCAGGTAAAAACCTACCCTCTTTGTTATGGGTTCATGTTCATTATATGTTTCATTATACCCTATTATAAGTTTGTGCTGATGTTTGTAACCAAGGTTGGTGACCGTTATCGTTATAATACCGTTATCGCTAAAATACCGTTTGAAATTGAATACCGTTACCGTTATCGATACCTCTAAAAAAATTTATAAATACCGTTATCGTTACCGATACCGTTATTTTTATGGGTAGTTACCGGTATTTTACAGGTATTTATTATTTTATATAAAAATTACAATTCTTTTATTTTTTATTTTATAATCTTGAGTGTTTTTTTTTACAAAAAATTTATAGATAATAATTTTACTTATTAAAACTACCAGTATTGAATTTATAGCTTAAAATCTGTATTTTCAGTACTTAAAATTAAAAATATGCCATGTTTTTACTTGTTTTTATATGTTTTTAACATAATTTTTAATACCTGTACGTACCGGTATTGCTGTTTCGATAACGGTATACCGTTACCGAAACAGTCTTAAATACCTTTACCTTTACCGTTACCTAAACAAACGAAATCTGATACCGTTACCGTTACCCTTACCGTTATTCGTTTCGGTAACCAACCTTGTTTGTAACACCAAAAAATATTGGTCCTAGACCCAGAATTTTTTTTATTTCGATATAACGATGTCTGTCTGTCTGTCCGTCCGTCCGTCTGTCTGTCCATGCATTCTTGTGCGCACTCTACAAATATTAAGATATTTTGATGAAACTTGGTACACCGACTAATGTTGGCCCAAGGACGAAGCCTATTAATTTTGGTTGAAATCGGTCCATGTTTAGACCTAGTGCCCATATAAGGGTCCTACCGAAATTATATTGTTTAACGCTGCAGGTCGCAAATATTAAGATATTTTGATGAAATTTGGTACACAGACCTATGTTGGCCCAAGAACGAAGCCTATTGATTTTGGTGAACATCGGTTCATGTTTAGACCCAGTGCCCATATAAGGGTCCTACCAAAATTATATTGTTTATACGCTGCAGGTCGCAAATATTAAGATATTTTGATGCAATTTGGTACAACGACCTATATCAGCCCAAGGACGAAGCCTATTGATTTGGATTAATACCGGTCCATGTTTAGACCTAGTGCCCATATAAGGGTCCCCCAAAATTGGCTTGGTTACAAACTGCAGGTCGCAAATATTAAGATATTTTGATGAAATTTGGTATACAGACCTATGTTGGCCCAAGGACGAAGCCTATTGATTTTGGTGAACATCGGTCCATGTTTAGACCTAGTGCCCATATAAGGGTCTGTCCAAAATTATATTGTTTATACGCTGTAAGTCGCAAATATTAAGATATTTTGATGAAATTTGGTACACCGACCTATGTCAGCCCAAGGACGAAGCCTATTGATTTTGATTAACAGCGGTCCATGTTTAGACCTAGTGCCCATATAAGGGTCCTACCAAAATTATATTGTTTATACGCTGCAGGTCGCAAATATTAAGATATTTTGATGAAATTTGATACACCGACCTATATCAGCCCAAGGACGAAGCCTATTGATTTTGGTTAATACCGGTCCATGTTTAGACCTAGTGCCCATATAAGCGTCCCCCCAAAATTGGCTTGGTTACAAACTGCAGGTCGCAAAAATTAAGATATTTTAATGAAATTTGATTCGCTGACTCACATTATAGAAAATTTTGACACAAGTCCCATTTTAACCCATTCGAATTTCGGATCCGGACATTAGTTGGCTTTTAACCAGACTGGTGTAGGGTATTGTATAGTCGGCATGCCCGACTTTAACCTTTTTACTCGTTTTTGTTATAATTTAGGTCCAAAAGCATTAGCAGCTGCTAATATAGTTGATGTTTCGTCTCCATTTCACATGTTCCTTGGAACGGTTGAGAATATTATTTTGAACATGACGAATTTATATGGTGTGGGAAAGTACAACGACGAATGGGAAAACATTGATTTGGACACTCTGCACGCATACTTTGGATTGTGCTGCTTTCTGGTGTGTATCGGTCATACGGTGAATGTGTCACTAAACTGTGGAATGAAGAAACTGCTCGGCCAATATTTAGAGCAACAATGTCTTTGAAAATGTTCCGAAATAACTGAAATACCGTTATCCTTAAAATACCGATACCTAAATAAATGAAATATCGATACCCTTAAAATACCGTTACCGAAATAAATGAAAAACCGTTACCCCAAAAATACCGTTACCGTTATTTTTAATTTTCTGCTTTTGGTACTTGCACGTGGGTATTGAGTGTTTTTCGAATTTTAAGTTTGTAAATTTGTTTTGTTTTTAATCTCGTTTGTTTTTTGTAAAAAAAAAATTAGCGGGATGCATCGAAATAACTGACTACCGTTATCCTTAAAATACCGTTACCGAAATAACTGAAATATCCCTAACCTTAAAATACTTTTACCGAAATAATCAAAATACCGTTATCCTTAAAACACCGATACCGAAATAAATGAAATAGCGTTACCCTTAACATACCGTTACCGAAATAATCTAAAATAGCATTACCCTTACCGACAACCGCATCGTTTCGGTTACCATTAGGGAATGCATCCCGGGATTCCCGGGAAGTTAAGCATTTTTCATTTCCCGCATTCCCGGGAATTTGGACCGGGAATCCCGGGATTTCAAAAAATGCAGTTAAAATAATAAAGTTAATTATTTCAAATTTTCTTATGCAAAATTTTCCAATGTTTTGAAAATAGTAAAAAATTTACATTAGGCTTATTCGTTTACTTACTACAATTTGCTAATTTTACCGCAACTGGAAAAATTCAAGAAGTAAACAAAACAACAATTGTAATAAATGTAGTAAGATTTTCGAGTAAACGAACACAACGATTAATTTGTGTACTTGATCGAACTTTTTAAGTTCATTTTAAAGTCTGTTAAAAAATATATAGCGGTATTCATAAGTTAAAACTAACGACTAACATCCAGTGCACAACTTTTTATACACACATATTCCCATAAGGGAAAGTTGTGCATTCGTTATTTTTAACTTATGAATACAGCCCATATTTTTTAAGAAAACCACTCAATTGACAGTGTTTGTACAAAAAATTTTTAATCGCACTTATTCTGTACAGAATTAAAGACAAATTTGTCCATTGATTTTTAAAAACTTTCAAGTAATACTGCATTTAGACCGATCAAAAACTACTGGTTTTTGGCTCCTGCTAGCTTTTATTTGTCAAAATGCATATATAAAAAAACACGTTTTGTACGAAAACTAGGTGGTTTTTGCTCAGTATAAATTTAGTATAAGTTAAATTTCCCATAATTTTTAAATTTTTTTTCCAATTTTCTAAAAATTTTCCGATTTTCTAAAATTTTTGCAATTTTTTAAAATTATTTTCTATATTTTTTTTCTCTTTTACGAATGTCTTCTGTTATTCTTTTTTAAATGTATTAATATTTTCTTTACATTAATTTAACACTAAAAACATAAAGAAAAGTGTGTAATAAAAAAGTGTTGTGACAAAGAAAAACTAAATAACCAGTGTAAATGACTTGGCTTTTGCAATTTAGTTTTGTACAAAAACCAGCTGGTTTTTGCTCAGTCTAAATTCAGTATTATATACAATAATTTCTAATATAAAATTAATTCTTTCCCACTACAAAAATTCCAAGAAAAACCACCTGAGCTTTTTCATGATCATGAAAGTTTGAGGCCTCTAAGACATTTTCTTTATAAAAATTGTTAAATTATAAAATAGTTTGTAATTTATTTCCCTTGCGGGATCCCGGGATCAGAGAAACAAGCCAGCCGCCGTGAGCTGTTTAAGCAGCCGCCGCCGGTCATTTTTGCCTCAGCCGCCGCCGCCGATTTTTTTGGGTCATTTCGGCTGGAAGTATCAATTTTCCAAAATAAAAAAATTAAAAACAAATGTCATTTTTAAAACAAATTTTCTACTTCATCATTTCCTGAACCATCAAGAGTATTTTTTAGTTCAAAAGAAATAAAAGAATTTTTGTCATAAATATTTCTTAAGTTGGAAGTTTTGCTTGAAAACTTCTGACATATTTCGCTGAAATTAGGATATGCAATTTTAGCTTAATTCGCACAAAACCGAATTCAGCTTTAGAAATTAAATATATATCATTCCATCAAACCATTCCTTTATAATAAATTCATATATTTCATTTCCAAAGTTTAATATTAAATAGAATGCATTCTTATGTTGAATACATTCCTTATAGAATTACAATCAATTTAAATAATTAATTTCTTCGAGTTTATTTGTGACCAATACTTTATTTATAGAATTTTCTATCCACGGGCTAATTATGGTCAATTAAATGTTAAAATGAAATAAAAATCAAATTATTTCATCCTTTTCACTCGACGTTTCGTTGACTGTATTTCAACTTCTTCTGGAGTGCGAATTTTATTAATTTGATTTTACTTATTTACATTTTATTTAAAATTGAATAAAAATTGGACATCACAACACGCAATTTAATAAAAACTTTAAATAAATAATTACAACTTAAATAAATCACAGTTTAACCTAACGACTAGTATCACAGAATTTTCCTATTTTTTTTTTTTTTTTCATTAATTCTAATCTTTTACAAAATGGCTTATCAATCAAGTAATTTTATTAAATCCGTAAAAGACTAAGGTATGAATATACCAATGATTCTGACAACACTTTAGTTTATAATTACAAATTAAATAAAAATGTGGCTTATTTTAGGGATTAATATTGATATCAAATAATAAAAATAAAGAAGGTAATTAACCAAAATTTAAAAACGCAAACATTTGTTTTAATATTTTAAAAACCGAATAAAACGTGAAAGATAATTATAAAATAATAATAATAATATAAAAATAATAATAAGAATTTATTCACTATGCATAAAAATTAAAAGAATGATGTCAGTGAATGAATTCATAAGGAATGGTATAAACGAATGATATATTAGTAAATTTTAATTAAAAATCCAAAAGTGAATTAAAGAATTAATTCATTCGAATCTATGGTCGTAGGTTTGGTTAAGTAGATCACATCACATTTTTCAGAAATTCCAGTACACCTAAAATTATTATCAAAAGACACATTTTTAAGACATTGCGGACGAAAAAAATGTTAAGTTATTTCTCGGCCGACTTATAAAATTGGGGAGATATTTACAATAATCGACGCTATTCTGAGTTCCGAATCCACAAAAAAATTCTAAAGTGAAACATTCCGGATTTTTTGCTGTTCCGTGATCCACATCCGAGTTATTTTTTTCGTTTTATTTCGTGTAGAAAAAGCTTGATGATAGTGAAACGAATATATATTTTTTAACAACAATTATTGTATAATAATTTATTTTAAAATTAGTCTATGAATATTAAAATTTGGTAGGAACAGCAAATTTTCAAAATTTTTAATTCCGTGTGATTTTACAAATCAACTCTAATTAAAAAGTTTCGGGACTCAGAACAGGGGTGAATATCTGAATGTTTTTACTTTTCTTTTAAGTTTTTCAACTTTGACATCTTTTCGAGCATAATTTTTTTCGAACCATATTTTTTTGTAGTTTATTCTAAAAACACATTTAATTTTGAGTGAAAATAGAGTTTGGTTATTTCTAAGTTCCGAATCCACATAAAAAAATTCTAAAGTGAAACATTCCGAATTTTTTTGCTCTTCTGTGACCCACATCCGAATTATTTTCTTCGTTTTATTTCGTGTTGAAAAAGCTTGGTGAAAGTAAAAGGAATATTTTGTTGCAAAAATTGATGTTAAAATTTATTTAAAAATTTTTCAGTATGCTAAAATTTGTTCGAAACAGTCAATTTCCGACATTTTGAATTTTGTGTGATTTTACAAAACTACTCTAATTAAAAAGTTTCGGAATTCAGAACATGGGTTATAGTGTCAAAACTCTGTTTTTGAGCGACTTCAAGCACTTAACAATTTTAAATTCAGCAATTTTTCAACCGATTTTGAATCTTGGAACGTTTTTGGAAAGACAAAAAATTTAGCTTTCCAAATATATGTATATAGAATTATTTATTTGTAACTGAAATATGTTGAAAGTTTTTTTTAAAAAATATTGACGGCTTTTTTACAGTATTAAAAAATTCTTTATTATTGTAATTTATTCTGAAAGTGGGTTTAGTTTTTAGTAAAATCAAATTCTTTTGTTTAAATTAATTGAAAATTGAAAAAGTTATCGTAATTTTTCTAAACATTTAATTTCAGCTATTATAACTTATAGTCTTGACTAGCCATGGATTTGTGCGAACATGAAACAAATCACACGTGAAACAACAACAAATTTTATTTGATGTTTTTGTTTTGCATGTAATTCGTTTCATGTTCTTACAAATCGATGTCTCGTCAAGACGCTAAAGGCTCAATTAGACGTTCCATAACCATAACCATATAAAACAGCTGTTCAAACCAATCTTATGGGCTACAATGTATTCGATTATTGGTGTCATGCCATAACGCCATAACCGTAACCGTAGATACCAATTGAATTTTGGTTTTCTGCTATGGCGTTATGGTTACTGCTATGGCGATATGGCACGTCTAATTGAACCTTACCCGGTGTCTTCAAATGCAATAAATTATATGATATGAAATGTCAAAACCATTGCAGCTAAACGTCAAAATGATATCAATTGCAGAGTGGTGGAGAACACTTGACCATTTCATGGATAAGAAATATCATAGATTTTTCTTCGAAAAACACCAAATTTTATGAAACATTAATGTTTACCGACAAATAATAAAAAACTAAACACTTTTCCTTTCCTTTTTACCAAATTTTTTGTTGTTTTTCTATTACAAAATTAAAATGAAAACTAAAAGTGACATTTGATCTCTGGCATCATTGCAAGATCCGATGGCATGTCAGCGATATCATGATATTGCAATAAAATTGAAATTGAGTGTCTTCACTTGAGATGAGAGCATTTTGACAATTGCTTGCTATCATTTTATTGCTTGTCAAGACACTAGGTTAAGTTAGACATCTCGATGTTCTTGTTTGCACACTCATGAAGCATTAAACACATAGACGACTGCAGCTACACGACTACAGCCTGTCAAAAATAAAATACACACGTTTATATGAAAACGATTATTTTGACACCAACACAGCTACACGGCTACACGACTACTTTTGCCGCTGTAGTCAACTTAGGATAATTTCTATTTTTGTTGGCTACAAAACAAAAATAGTGTTGACAATATAACAAAATATGTAAAACAGGACAATTTTTCCCGCTAGAGGCGAAATAAAATCGCTAGTTCTGACTAAAAAATCACCGTTATGGGAACACTAAAGAAACAGCTGTTCATATTTTACAATTGTTTGAAGGTTTCATTAATATATATTTGGAACTAATTTTATTGTGATGTTTTGTAAAAAAATGGATCTTACAAAATTAACAAAATATTCCCCAGCCATTATTTTAGAACCACAAACCAAAAAAGATTAAAATTTATCAAAACGTCAAATTTTTTGCATCATCTGTTGACTATGTTGCTGTCGTTTTCAAAAAAATTAAGTAGCTGACTACACGACTACAATTGCAGCCAGCAGCATTTGTAGTCGTGTAGTCATGTAGCTGCAGTTGTCTATGTGTTTAATACATTAAGGTTAACTTTTTCAATTTTCTTATAAATGCAGAGATTCCATGTTTATAAATAAATGTATAACTTTGACAATTTTAAAGCGATTAAAGTAGAACTTCATTTTACTTTGAATTAAGAATAACAAATTTTTTAACAATATATTGTAATTAAAAGCCGTCAGAATTAAACAAAATAAGAAAAAATTAAGAAAATCAGTTTTATTTGAAATATTTCCACACAATTTTGTTTAATATATAAACATATGTATATATTTGCAAAGCCCAACTATCCGTTCAAAAACTAAAAATCCTAAATTTGTAATTTTTATCGATGAATATAACTTAATATTATTTTTATTTGATAATTCCAAATTTTTTGTACAATTTTCTACTGCTATATTTTGGAACAAACCTTAAACATCTTTAAATTACGGGTATAATGTTCTACCAAGCCGATCAAGCCGCCGCCGCCGCCGATTATTTGGTTGCGCCGCCGCCGCCGTTTTTTTCCGGCTCAACCTTAATCGCCGCCGCCGCCGCCAATTTTTTGCTTGCGCCGCTGATTATTTTGATCGGCTTGTTTCTCTGCCCGGGATCCCGGGAATTCAAAATAAATTTCCTGCTTTCCCGGGAAATGGAAAAGTGCGGGATTTTGCATTCCCTAGTTACCATCCATGTATTTAACTGATGACGATTTCCTGACGATTTCCCATAAAATGGCTGACGATTTGATGATTAAAGGCTCATTTAGCCATACGTGGACGTAACGTGACGTATCTCCTTATGTAAAATCTAATGAGTTAAAAGAGCATAGCTGACGGTCGATTTCTTTTTTACTCATTATTTTAGATTGAATCAGCTGATTCGTCACGTTACGTTACGTATGGCTAAATGAGCTTTTATTTTTACATTTGGTCTGGCTTAAAACCTAAAAAAAGTTGCCATATAAAATGTTCCACTTAAAAAAATTAGTGACCTTTTGTAGAACAATTTAATTGCAAAAACACAAATATGAAAAATGGTTAAAAAAGCACTAACCAAAAATTAAAAAGCACTGTTTTAGTGCTTTTTTTTTGTTTTGGTACCATGAGCAACATTTTGGCGTTTTGGGTCATCAAAAAGCACCATAAATAGTGCTTAAAGCACCAAGTTGGCATCACTGGCAGTATGTGTGATCAACTTGAAAGCAAAATTTTGAACGTGTAACTGCAGTGTAAGTGGTTATATTAAGTCCGTTCCTTTACGTTACCGCGTGAACCCCGGGATCCCAAACTTACACAAAAAGCGTTCCTGTACTCGACAATTGGGTAAATGAGAACGTTCAATAGAGTGAATTTGTGTTTCTCTTTTTACCAAAGTTACCCAAACTTTTTCTTCGGGTAACTTTGGTAAATTGTAAAACTAACAGCTGATGAAATGATAACCAAAAACAACAATTTTGAAAATAAATTGAAAAATTAAATTAAACAAACCAATACGCAAAATAAATGTGTTACTTATAATAACACTATGCGACGGTAAAAATCGGGATGGGATGAAACCAACGGGAAATGTTATATCGGTCAAAAACAAGTTATACGTGTCCCGGCGTTTCGCTGGGACACGTCTAGGAATTGTCAAAATGAGATACCTTCACTTAATTGTGAATAAAAGCGAAACGCGTCCATCGATTTTCATGATCTATGTCTCATTTTGTTTAAAGGTTATGTGACTTTGCGTGAAAGTAATACGACTTGCCTTTTTTTCCGTTTTGGATTTTTTATGAATTTAAAAAATAAAAAAATTTAATATTTTAGGCAAAAAATATTTTTTTCTTTATACATTTATTTTTACCGGCAAAACTGTTGAGTATATAGAAAAACGTTATATGAACAGATTAAAGGAATTGTAACTTTTTTAAAATTGTTTGAGCAAAATCGGACTAGTGGTTCTCGAGTTATGTCAAAAAAAAGACCACCAAAGCTGACAATTTCCCCTATATGATAGTTACTTACTTCAAATCGATATATCTCGATTCCTAGACGTGATCCAGCGAAACGCCGGGACACGTATAACTTCTTTTTTACCGATATAACTTTCCCCGGTAGTTTGAACCCTTCCCGATCACTGACCCCTACCATTTGTCTCACAGTGTAATTAATTGAAAAAAATCAATAAGAATTTTTAAATGCAAATAAATATGTGTGTTTACCCAGTGTAGAAACGGTAATGACATATCATTATTTTTTTGGACTACCAGTAATGACACCCACTTACCTTCTGTATTATTTTAAAACATATAATAATGAGTTACTGATAATGACTTATTTTTATCATTATTTCAAATAGAAAATAGTTTTTTAGATTTTTTTGAAAATTTTTTGAAATCTATTTTTAGACTCAATATTTTTTAAACACTGGTAAGGACCAGTGTAACCACATATTTTTTGATTTTTTGTATGTTGGCGAGTAAGCTTACTTGTTTGCAGCAGGTCATTTGTGTTTTTATCTATTAAATATTACATGTCGATATAGCTCAGATGGCAGGTTCGATTCCCGCACCAGCAAATTTTATTTAAAAAAAAAAAAATACAATAAAAATTATTTTTTTTATATAATTTATTTTTTAGAAAATCTATTTTTAGACTCATTATTTTTGTCAGTACTGGTAAGCACATAGGTAACGATATATTATTTGATTTTTCGTATGCTGGTGTGTAACGACAACTCAATAATAAGAAATGTAATAACAAAAGTAACTAGTTACCATTACCAAGTATGTAGTTACATAACCACATATCTGGTAATGATTTTCTACACTGGGATATTCAATATTTCTGAAGAAAAACACTAAGATGTTTAAGTTTAATTCAAATTTATTAAAAATATACTTATTATTAAAGGAATGTTAATAATGTTCAAATAATGAATCCCGATTTTCATTGAATTAATATTAGTATTAAAATACTCAATAGAGTGCTGTGTGCGGTGAGAAACTAAATACCCATTAGGGATGCCAAACGGAAAATCCCGAAATCCCGGGATTTTCTTATTTATTAATATTAATATGAACGCAAATAAACAAAGTGAGCAATTTTATATTACTGACGTTTTTTCTTGAATTTCCTCATATTTACAAGAAATTGATGCCAAGATATAGGTAAAATTAGAAATTAAGTAGATTATTCGAGTAAACTATATAAAGCTTTTGTAGAAAATTTTGAAAAGTTGATAAACAATATTAAGTTTTTGAGTAATTCATGGGAAAAATCAAGTTTGTTATTTGACCGGTTTATTCTTCCAAGCGAAATTCGACTTCTGAAACATAATTTGGCTGGGACTGTAAGTTTGAATTCTGCCATGAAAACATTTGATAACGATAACCAAATAACTTTGTTGCTGTAATTATACGATTCAGTGGGCAAGGTTGTCGCAAAGAATCTGTTTTAAAATCTGCTTACAAAATACTATGCGCAAGTGTACTTAAGGGTAGGCCTTCATATATTATCCCTGTCAGAAAAATACAAAACCGGAATGCTATGGCAAGGTACTTTAACGCTGTTTGCAAACGCTGCCAAAAGCGTCCTAAATGAGTGTTCTGCCAGTCATTTATTTTTAACACCGCTGTTACCCAGTAGTATGCAGGTACTTGATTTTTTATACCACTGACAATTTCTGACTGGGATGTTTCAATATTCATAAAATGTACCCATAGCTTTGAAGAATTAATTCTTTTTTGAGTGAATTCACTACCAATCGAATTCAATTTTCTCTAGAATTGAATGAATTCCTTTTCTTAAGTAATTGACTGAATTCGTTCAACTGAACGCGTTCATCAAAGAATAAATTCAAAGAATTAATTCCATTGCAATAGTTCTCTCTATTAAATCAAATGAATTAATTCACTGGTGAACGCGTTCAATTTTATAAATCGAACGAAAAAAAAGTGAATTAATTCCTTAATTCCTTACTGAATTAATTCACCACCGAATTCGTTCAATTTCATTTTCGTTCAGTGAATTAAAAAAAAATAAAATTACGTTCAGTGAATTAAAAAAAAATAAAATTACGTTCAGTGAATTAAAAAAAATTAAATTACGTTCAGTGAATTAAAAAAGAAAAAAAAAATTCGTTCACTGAATTGAAAAAAAAAATTACGTTCATTTTATCGAAAAACAAAAATTACGTTCGCTGAATTCAAAGCCTGTTTTCTGCCGTTCAGTAGAAGAAAAAATTGTATTACAAAAACGAATAAATGAAATACGTCATAGTCAAGCATCTACATTTTACTGGGAAGCATAAGTTTTCAAAATTAATAGTTATATTTTTTCCAAATTCATCTATATCTGTGAAGTTTTTATTTTTAATAGTAAAAGGCTTTATTTTTTAATCATGTAGGTTGATAAAGTGCATCGGATTTCTCTAACACTTAATATATATACAGTGGTGGCCACAAATTTAACACAATTCAAGTTTTTTCTAATTTTGTTGTTGTTGCCTTTATTTTTAAAGATTAAAATAGTGGCTAAATTCGCCACGAAAGGCAAGGATATGGTTCAGAAAATTGTACAGAATTTTAACGTATTGTTGGTTTTCTCACTTTGTCACTTGTTTTAAGTGGGCGTGGCTTTTAACGAAAAATTAGCGATATCAACCTTTTACAAATTACATAGTAAAATGTAGGCAGTACTGATCGGTTCTGTACAAACTGTATATTTTTGGAAATCCTATAAAATTTCCTTAAGTCCTGCGTTATTTTTTTCTACAAATAGTGACGAGACTTAAAATTGCACCACTTTAAACATGACCAATTTTTCTTCGTTTTTAGCGATTTTAAAAGGAAGTTAACAACACTGAAATTTTAACATGAAATACTTTTTACTATAACGTAAAAAATTTTTTTTCTCATTTGTTACATTGTGGTAATGGTAAGAAAAGCATAAAACTATTCACTTTAAAATTTCAGTGCTGTTAACTTTATTAAAAATCGCTAAAAATAAAGAAAAATTTGAACAAGTTTAAAGTGGTGCAATTTTAATTCTGGTGACTATTTGTAGATAAAAATAATGCAGGACTTAAGGAAATTTTATAGGATTTCCAAAAATATACAGTTTGTACAGAACCGATCAGTACTGCCTAAATTTTACTATGTAATTTTATAAAAGGTTGATATCGCTAATTTTTCGTTAAAAGCCACGCCCACTTAAAACAAGTGACACAATGAGAAAACAAACATTACCTTAAAATTCTGTACAATGTTCTGAACCATCTCCTTGCCTTTTGTGGCGAATTTAGCCACTATTTTAATATTTAAAAATAAAGGCAACAACAATAAAATTAGAAAAAACTTGAATTGTGTTAAATTCGTGGCCACCACTGTATATATGTCTGTATATATGTAATTTGTTTATTTTTACTAGCCAACGCTGTAAAATTGCTTAGTTGCAAATTTTATTTGTAAATAAATGTTTTCTTCTACTGGACCGCAGAAAACAGGCTTTAATTCACTGAACGTAATTTTATTTTTTTTTAATTTACTGAACGTAATTTTATTTTTTTTAATTCACTGAACGTAATTTTATTTTTCTTAATTCACTGAACGAAAATGAAATTGAACGAATTCAGTGGTAAATTAATTCAGTAAGGAATTAATTCACTTTTTTTCCGTTCGATTTATAAAATTGAACGCGTTCACCAGTGAATTAATTCATTTATATAAAGGATTTTATTTACAAAAAAAGAAGAATATTTAAAGAAAGTTAATACAAAACTCAATTAAAGACTATTAATGAAAAAGATAAAGTAAAAATCAGCTGTGTGTGGAGATTTACTGCCCTGTTTTTGATACTTTGTTGGTAACAACTCTGTGAAACTTTCAGCCTAAATATATGCAATCCTTTTTTATAAAATAAATTAAAGCAGACCTGTAAAATAACGTGATCTAAACGTCAACTTAACAACTATGGCACAAAATCTATTAAACTCACTTGAAAACCTTTCGATATACAATTATATTTCAGGAAAGTCTGTGGGCAAAATGCCAATAAAGGATTTGATGTATCTTATGGCATCTCTTATGGATGACAAACTTAAGAATATTTCAACAAAACAAGATGTCGAGGAAATAAAAGCCAATGTAAATGATCTTTGTTCTAAATTAGATGAATTAAAATTTTAAAATGAGACATTAAAAGCTGAAATTCAGGAGCTAAGAGATGAAAAAGACAGGGATCATCAACAAATAATGGTTCTTCTACAGCATATTAAAAGAAATAATATTATTTTTAAGGGCACTTGAAGATTCTATAAAAGCGTGCTGCAACAATGATTTAAAACTATCTCAGGAAGTAAATATATTATCAACTAAAAAATTATTCGAAAATGAAGGTAAAGTAGGTGTCATTGCGGAATTTAGCTCTCGAGAGAGGGTACTCATACTTCAGGTTTAAACTTTAGTTAATAGTTAACCCAAAAATTTGTTCTTGTTTTGTGTACATTTTTTTCACATTTTCTTTTGTTTATAGTTAAGTTAAAGTTAAACCTGCAGTATGAGACCCACCGTACGTTGTTGGCTGGCACAAAAATATTTATTGAGCGTGACTTAATTAGTGAACAGCAGCAGGACAAACGTGTTATGATACAGCTCAAGAAAAATATTCAAGAATTCAGTAGTGTTCATCATATTTTAGTTCGAAATCAAAAGATAAAAATAGGCGATAAATGGTTATGGTGGAGTAAGGATAAAGAGCTAACTAGCGGCAATGAAAATGGGAATGTGGTTTTGCAAAATTTATATGGGCAAAAAATTAACTCCGTCAATATAAAATATTTTGATATTTTATCTAAATTAAATAATATTAAAAGGGATATATTAAATTCTTAAAAAAAAAATAAAATCTTATTGTATAGAAAAAAAATTTTTAACTTACAAAAATTTTAAATTTTGTGAAACAGTTTTATATGCAACAAAAACAAAAATATCTAATAAGTTTATATACCCGGGTAGAAAAGTTTTTATTTGCCAAATAATTTTTTATATAATTGCAACTGCTTTTATGTCGACTGATTTAATAAAAAGAACTTAGTAATTGAATTAATTCGTAAAATAAATGGAACGAAAACAAATATGAATTAATTGCATTCAATATCTGGTGATTTAGAATTAAAAAATTGAATTAAGAAATTAATTCTTCAAAGCTCTGAATGTACCACATTATTAATTAACAATTATTAAATAATTATGAAACGCTTTATTCTATAAACGTAATTTAATTTTTTTTAATTCACTGAACGTAATTTTATTTTTTTTTAATTCACTGAACGTAATTTTATTTTTTTTAATTCACTGAACGAAAATTAAATTGAACGAATTCTGTGGTGAATTAATTCAGTAAGCGTTCACCAGTGAATTAATTTATTTGATTTAATAGAGAGAACTATTGCAATGGAATTAATTCTTTGAATTTATTCTTTGATGAACTCGTTCAGTTGAACGAATTCAGTGAATTACTTAAGAAAAGGAATTCATTCAATTCTAGAGAAAATTGAATTCGATTGGTAGTGAATTCATTCAAAAAAGAATTAATTCTTCAAAGCTATGGGTACATTTTATGAATATTGAAACATCCCAGTCAGAAATTGCCAGTGGTATAAAAAATCAAGTACCTGCATACTACTGGGTAATAGCGGTGTTAAAAATGAATGACTGGCAGAACACTCATTTGGGACGCTTTTGGCAGCGTTTGGGTGCATACATTTTAAAAAACGGTCACACTTTTTTGACAAGATTTATTTTTTGAAATATTTCATAAAGCTACCACTTGTCTCAATACAAGTGTTGTGTTATTCACAAATAAATGTTAAACAAAGATTAAAAACAACGAGTGGTGAAAAAAAGTAATAAAAGAAGAATTTTAATTTATTTGTTGTGTGTGTCGATAACAGTCTGAACACTGAAAAGAGTTTCTTTTATACTTTTCTGACAACCAGACAAATTCAGCATACTTTTTGTCATACTTGTGTGAAGAAAAGTATAAGCACTTGTGTGATAATGTGAACGGGGCTTTATCAACTTTTCAAAATTTTCTACAAAAGCTTTACATAGTTTACTCGAATAATCTACTTAATTTCTAATTTTACCTATATCTTGGCATCAATTTCTTGTAAATATGAGGAAATTCAAGAAAAAACGTCAGTAATATAAAATTGCTGACTTTGTTTATTTGCGATCATATTAATAAATAAGAAAATTCCGGGATTTCGGGATTCGGAATTTCCCGTTTGGCATCCCTAATGGGTATTTAGTTTTTCACCGCACACCGCCCTCTATTGAGTATTTTAAATACTAATATTAATTCAATGAAAATCGGGATTCATTATTTGACGCTTAATCGTAAAATTTTTCATTATTTAAAAGTTTATAACTCTTCTTATGAACATATGAAGGAAATTTTTGAATAAAAAACTCCTTTAAGTACAATTTTTTAACAATATAGCGATAAAATCGCAAAATTTTTGCACTGTTTATAATCTAGTGATTTTCTAGCGATTTTTGGTTCTGATCTAGCCATTTATTTTGAAAATTTGTTGGCAACACTGTTTCTACTATCGTAATTTAACCAGTGCTGCTAACAAATTTTCAAAATAAATAGCTAGATCAGACCCAAAAATCGCTAGAAAATCACTAGATTTATAAACAGTGGAAGAATTTAGCGATTTCATTAAAGGAGTTTCTTACTCAAAAATTTCTTTAATATCCCAGCAAAAAAATCCGTTACAAAAAAGTTATTTTAAAAGCACTCCGAATAGCATCAACTGATTGTGAAGTAGTTACAATTTAGCTTTAACACTGATTTATTTTACACGTGATGTCCCATGTTGTCAGTAGTTCAATTTAAGCATTTTGTTAGTAATTTAAAAGTGATTACATGATGTTAATAAAAGTATGGTTTTTAGATACACATTTTCATCACATCAATACGAGTACATTTTGTTTGCATTTTTAGAGTGATTTAGAAGTACTCTTTATAATATATAATATAATACATTTTTCAAAGTGATTCAAATGTGCTTTTTATAATGTCTGAAATAGCATATTTTAGAGGCAATTTTAATGTTTAGCCTTTACAGACCCCATTTTTGAACCTATTGTGTAACAAAAGCTTTCATTTATTATTATTTTTAGGGCAATATTAAGGAAACATTTCTTTTGCGTCTGAATCAATTCGATTAAGTCAAAATCAGACAAAATCAATTTTTTTTTTAATTTTTGTTCAACAGTTTTTTAAATAAGTTTGTAACATGTTTACTTCAGTCGTTTAATTCGAAAAAGCTACGATATTGAATTAAATAAGATTAATACATTAAGACCGAATTTTGGGATGTCAGTTAAACTTGGTTTAGTTAAACCGAAAACGAAAAATAAAATAGATTTTAGAAGCAGTATTCCAGTTATAAACTGCGTTGAACTAAGTTTAAAGATAATCTACATCCTAAAAGCTGGGCCTAAAAGTTATATGTAACCCTCTGATTGATTATTTTTTTTAAAAACATTACTCAAGGAATTTTCAGAATATTAAAGCGTACTAGGAAACTATTTTTTCATTTTACAACTCTACAGTAATAAGGCCATCATTATAAATTTGCTGAATCAGCAGATCTATGAGTGAAATTTTATCTTTAAATTCATTAAAGAATCCGAGAACAGTTGGAGGACAGTTTTTCCCCAGACATATTTCGAAGGCGAATACCATGTCGTCATTTGAATTTTGCAAGTCAACCATCGTTGGCTTAAAATCAACTTTTTCATTAAACGATGCATTAAGTTCCAACGCTATAATTTGAAATCGTGATTGGTTAAATTCTTATGTTGAAGAATTTCATTTAGCAAAATTTTAACTTTAATTAAAATTTGGAACTTTAATGCACATTTTAAAGTTGACGGCAGTTATTTTTTTAAATCCATTTTTAAGTTGAAGAAATAATAGGTTTGTTTTTTCGAATTTTGTATAAATATTTCATACAAATTTAAGCATTTATAAAATTTTTATGTAGGTATAAATTTAGCTTCTTAAAAATTAAGTAGTTATAAAAATGCTACAGTCTTAAAAATTCTTGGCTTTTCTCTTTCAAATGTAAACAAAAATATTTGTCATAAAAATATTTGAAATTTTAGAATTTTTTATTTCATAAAATATCTGAAACAACAAAAGAGAACAATTGAATTATGCGTTTGTTGGTAAAGGTACAGCAGGGCAAACAAGATTATTGATCCATTTCGAGTTCCGGCTAAGTCTTTGTACGAAAACAGCTTTTGTATTGTTTACAAAAAATGAAAGAAAATCAGGTAAGTACGGATTAGGGTTTGGGATTTCCCGGACTTTTTTATTTCCCGGGAAACGGGAATGAAAAAATTTGATTCCCGGGATTCCTGGGAATCCCGGGAAATATTTTTGAAAAAAATTGTTAATGAAAACCACCTATATAAGTAATTTTTGTTTAAAAAAAACACTATTTCAGTACAAATGCAGTCTGTGTAGTGAGAATTCAAAGTAAAAAATATCAGAATGTTGAACATTTGATTTCACATAAATTACTAGCAGCACTGCCAAATGAATTGCATGATTCTATCAGAAAGCACCTACTACTGGACTGTCGGAAACAAACCGTTTCATCACACTTGGCCCATTAGATATGGTGGCCACAATGTTATTTTCCAAAGACAAATAAAACTTCTAGTCTTATTTCTACAATTCTTCTTATTTCATCAGCATTATAATAATAAACCAACCCCATGTTATAAAATTAATTATTTCCGTTTATACATATGTTCAAATATCTCTTTTGTAATATTCTTGTCCATTCATCTAAGATTATAGTAAATCTCCTATTGTTAGAAATATTGCTCGATATTTCTTTTATCATGATATCTTTTACATGATTGTAGTAATTTAATATAATGTTCTTTACATCGGTTTCATTTTTTTGCAATGCCAGGTTTTTATTATAAAAACTTTCTCGAATAAACGAAGATCTAGTTATGGTGCGGATTGACTGCGGCTAATTTGGATACCATTCCAGGAAATGTTTGCCCTACCATAAAACCTTTAATGCCTATTCAGCTTACACTTTTTTCCTCGGGTACTTTGCTAAGTTTAGCTGAAACGTTAGTCTTGTTGTTGTTTTCTTCAAGAGAAGTTGCATTACTTTAATTTTTTTTTTTTTTGTGAACCAAATTTAGATGTCGGATAACCAAATTTAGATACCACCGTTAACCATTAGTCTTTTCTTTTCACATTTATTAATGAAAATGTTACTTATAAAATTATTGACCCTTAATATAAAGGAGTATTTTAAATTTAAAGTCGACTTTATTTTTAATCAAACGGTTTTGTTCATTTTGTGTATGAAAACCTTACAAAAATATTTATATTTTCAAATATTTTTATTGGTTGAAAATAAATTAACCAATCAGAATGCTCCAAAAATAAACCAAGTCAAGGTATACTGCCACCCAATATTTTAACTAAAGTCGACTTTACCTAAATTATACATTTGAAAAATTTTGATAGTAAGGGCGATTATTTGTAAGAAACAAAGCTTTTTTTTCATATTTCTCTTAAACATCTTACCAAGTTTTCAGGTTTTACTACTAAAAATTTGAATAAGTTATGCGAAAAATCTTTATTAGTTGAAATGCTCCTAATTACTTGGCAAAGATTTTATTTGTGTGTCAAATAAATGTATTCCCTTTTAAAAGATTTTAAAAATGACATTTCTGTTTTGGTATATAAAATGTTTTTATGACTAAAATTAAAAAATCCTATTCGAAACAAAAACAATTTAAAAAATTTAATATTTTTAAAATTTCCCGTTTTCCCGGGAAAAATATATTATCTTCCCGGGAAATCCCGGGAAAAGTTTGCCCGGGAATTCCCGAACCCCAAACCCTAGTACGGATAGTCGTTTTTTTACAAGTCGTTAGGTATAAAATTCAAAAAAAAAACAAACCTAATTTATTTAGCTTGATTTTACGACTTTTAAGGCAATTAAAGCATATCGACATTTAAAGCAGGTGGCATTTATAGAAGTTTTAATGTATAAGCAAAGTTAAGGGACCAACCTCTGTTATCGAACCTCTTGATTGGTATGTTTTAAACGATAAAATATGTTAACATTGCAACAAATTTTATTAACATATTTCTTTGGTGCACGGTGCAAAAGCACGCGAGCGACTTCATAGAGCCTTAACAATACATTTTAATTGTTAACTTTTATATATTTGCATTTAGTGAAAAGAAGAATTCATATTTGGGTCATAGTCCAGGAGGTTCAATGGGATCCAATTCTTTATTTCCTTCCCTTTTTCAATGGGAACTGTAATTGAAGTATTTTTAAAATATGTACGAATAATTAAAAAATATGTAAATAATCGTAAATTAATAAAGTACGTTAATAAAATTAACTATTTTGTTTTTTTAGAGATAAAAAATGGAATCTCTAACAAATTCGTAATTTATAAACAAATGCATTTACAAAGAAAAAAACAACATTATATATACATTTTTGAAAGTTGTTTTAGAGCACATACATTCGAAACAGAAAAAGAGCACTTATCGCTCCATTGTAACCAATTTAAAAGTTGTTTGTTTTGAATAACTTACACATATTTTTACTGGGATGTTCATAAGAAGTGTTATAAACATGTAAATAATAAAAAAAATTTACGATTAAGCTGCAAATAATGAATCGCGATTTGCATTGAAATAATATTAGTATTGCAAATATTCAAAAGAGTGCATTCTACAGTGAAAAACTACCTACCCATATTTTATCGAAATATGTATTTTTTAGAAAGTTTTTTTTACTAAAATCGTTTAAGAAGTTTTTTTATAATAAAATAATATCAATATGCGAATTTTATAATATTTTTCAACATAAAACTGATTTTTAAAAAATATATTACGGCTGATAAAAAATCGCTAGATTTTTGGCTAATAGCTACAGGACAATTTTTACCGCTAGAGGCTAAATAAAATCGCTAGATCTGACGAGAAAATCGCCGTTATGGCAATACTGAATTATGAATGAATTGACCTTTTTATCCCTCTCTCTTCCGGTTTAACTCTTGTAGCAATAATTACATTTTAAATCCCGGAATTCCTGGATCCCGAAAATCCCGGGATCCCGGGATTTACAAAAAAAAAATCTTAGTGTGTTTCTTCAGGTTATGGGCCCAGACACCCTAGTTAAAGTAATTTAAGTCTGTATACAACAAAATTTTAAGGAAAAATGGCGGCTGAAATAAAAACATCAGTGGTAAAACTTAATGGTAAAAATAATTTCACGTGGAAGTTTAAGGTAGAGATGCTGCTGAATAAAGAAGGTGTTTGGGATGTTTTAAATAAGAAAAAACCAGAAACAGGTGCAGATGATTGGATCAAAAGGATAACATCGCCAGGGCAACAATTTCATTATCAGTGGAGGACGATCAACTACATCTTATAAGGCAATGTACAACAGCGGCTACAATGTGGCATAATTTGCAAAATTATCACGAAAGGAAATCTTTAAGCAACAAAGTAGGTGTAATGCGACAAATTTGCAGTATGCATTTGGATGATAATGGCGATATTAAGTCTCATATTGGTATAATGCGTGATTTATTTTTCAAATTACAAAATTTAGGTGAAAATGCATTTAATGAAAAATGGAATATTGCTATGCTTTTAAGCAGTTTACCAAGCAGCTATAATACCTTGATCACAGCATTCGAGTCACGTTCTGAAGAGGAATTAACGATTGCATATGTAGAATCTAAATTAATGGAAGAGTTTTCCAGACGTAAAGGTGGTGATACTGCGGATGCGCAAAAGGCAATGATGGTTACAAATAAAAAACACAACTTTAATATTGAATGTTTCTTTTGTCATAAGAAAGGTCATCTAAAGAAAAATTGTACACGATATTAGTGGAAAAAGAAACACCAACAACAACAAATGGCCAATACAGCTACAAGTAATGATTTTTGTTTGGTAGCAACAGAAGCTATGGTAAATGGATCGTTGTTTCAGGTCCATCATGTCATATTTGCAATGATGAAAGTGCATTTATAAGTATAGACAAAAACAAAAGAAAAGCAATAGTTCTCGCAAATGATTCAAAGGTAATGACGGTAGGCAAAGGTACAATAAAAATTAAAATAAAGAAGAATAACGGTGATTACAACAACATAACAATTGAGAATGTTTTATATACACCATCACTAAATATGAACTATTGTCAGTGCAACAATTAACTAAAAAAGGTTGTTATGTTACATTTGAAAAGGATAAATGCATCGTACGAAAAAATAATGAAGTTCTCTTTTTTGCTGAATCTAAAGCTGGTTTGTATTTGTGCGAAAATGTTGAAGGTTTGAATATAATGCAGGTATGTGGAATTGGTTGTATTCATTATTGGCATAAAGTTTTGGGCCATAGACATACAGACGCTATTAAAATGTCTGTTCCCGTACTTTACCGAAGTTACACAAACTAGCCCAAAGGCGTTCCCGTACTCAAAATTGCGTGTAAATTGTTGTTGTTTGGGCTGTTTAGGGTTCACGCGGGTACCCGCGGTAACGTACGGGAACGCACATAAAGTTATGCAGTCAAAACAGCTGGCAACAGGTTTAAATATAAAACCGTGTGCTATCAGTAATTGCTGTGTAGTTTGCTCAATTGGAAAATCTATAAGAACACCATTTCCCAACAAAACTGGAGTAAGTTCGGAAAAAACCTTTGATTTGATTCACACAGATTTATGTGGACCAATGGAAACGGCTACACCCAGTGGTAATCGGTACATATTAACGTTTATATATGATTACAGTAGATTTTGTTACATTTATTTACTAAAATACAAATCTGAAGTGGCCGAAAAATTGAAGAAAACCAAGAATATTTCGTTCTTATCGTGGTAAAGAATACATCAATAAAGAAATAATTAGTTTTTTAGAAGGTGAAGGTATTCAGATGCAATATACAGCCGGTTACAGTCCAGAACAAAACGGCATTGCAGAACGTAAAAACAGATCTCTTATAGAAATGGTAAGATGAATGCTCGCTGAAGCTAAATTGCCAAAAGAACTTTGGGGCGAAACTGTATCAACTGCTAATTATTTGCAGAACCGAATCATTACTCGTACAACAGGCGTAACACCTAATGAAAAATTTTTTTGGTAAAGTGCCAAGCTTAGAAAATTTAAAAATATTTGGCGAATCAGGTTTTGTTCACATTCCCAAAATAAAAAGAAAGAATTTGTGTGAAAAATCAATAAAAATGATTTTTGTTGGATATGATCAACATTCAGATGACTCCACAAACAATTCAGATATTGAAAACAACCAACAGCTAACTCAAGATATATGAAAATCTGAACGTCTGAAGATACCCGAACGTTATTTGAATTTAATAAAAGGTGATGTCCCTACAACTTATGAAGAAGCAGTTCAATGTGATGAAGGTAAAAAATGGCTTGCATCTATGAATAAACAAATTGAATCTATGAAACGTAACAATACTTGGATACTGGTAAATAGGCCAAAAGATCGTAATATAATTGGATGCAAGTGGGTTTTCAAGAGAAAACAAGGTTCGAATGGCATAGAATATAAAGCAAGGTTGGTAGCCCAAGGTTTTTCACAACAATATGGTGTCGACTATGAGGAAGTTTTTGCACCGGTTGTTTCACACACTACATTAAGAACATTGTTTGCAATTGGTAAGCAAAATCTTAAAATTCACCATATCGACTGTCAAACAGCATTCCTCAACAGTAATCTTTATTTTTTTTTTTTTTAATATATTTGTATTTATTGAATCTTTCTCTTAAAGAAAATAACAATAAGTTTTCAAATCTTAAATACTACCTATACTAATTGTACCAGACCAATGCCAGTTTCCAACCAAATGATTTCAGATTCTGTTATACATCATTCCAATGCCAGGTCTAGCGTGTCTTTTCTCTTCAGACGCATATTACCATCGCTAGAAAGTATGCTGCGGGCTAGGGGATTTGGATGCTCAATAAGTTTGTTTACGTATTTTAAACTGCTTTTTCTTGCTTCTTCGAGAACAGTGGGGATGTTGAGATCCTTGTGAAGGTTTGAATTTTTGAAATACCAAGGGGCACCAGTTATAATTCTTAGAATCTTAGATTGTCTTCTCTGGAGTTTTTCGATATTTGAAGCAGAAGCTGTTCCCCACAGTTGGATACCGTAGGACCAAATTGGTTTAATTACTACGTTGTAAATGAGAACTTTGTATTCTAGACTAAGAGTGGATCTCGAGTTTATAAGCCACATCAATTGAGATGTCTTCAATTTTATTTGAATTAATTTGGATTCGATATGTTTACTCCAAGTTAGTCGACGATCAAGGTGAATTCCTAATACGTTGGTACTAATACGTTGTTAATTTTGATGGGGCTGCAATTTTCCTTTCGTAGAATAAAGGTTACATGAGCACACTTAAATGGATTAATCTTTATTTTCCAGTTTTCGAGCCATTTTTCTAGTTCAGATATGTGGGCTTGAAGATGATTAGATGAAGTTGTGGGACTAGAGTGTGTGCTGATAATCGCTGTATCATCAGCAAATGTGAACGTTTTCGTTAGGCTATGGGTGGGCATGTCTGCAGTGTACAATAGGTATAGAAAGGGACCCAATATACTACCCTGTGGAACGCCTGCACTTTTTAATCGCGTACTTGAGGAGTTTTCTTTCACCTTGATTACAAAAGAGCGGTTCGACAGGTAATTTTCGAGAATCTTGTGAGTATTTTGTGGTAAAGTGTGGGTAATTTTCCAAATAAGTCCTTTGTGCCAAACTTTATCGAACGCTTGAGAGATATCGATAAATAGAGCTGAACAGTAAAGTTTTGATTCAAATGTTTCCCTTATAATGTTGACAATTCGATGCACTTGTTCTATTGTACTATGGCTTTTTCGAAAACCGAACTGATGCTGAGGTATAATACCATGATCGTTAGTATAAGGTATAATAACATTAAGGAGTAGTTTTTCATACACTTTTGATAATATTGACAGCAGGCTGATTTGTCTATATGATGATGTTTGCGTAATGTTTTTGCCGGGTTTCGGGATCATAATTATTTGTGACTGTTTCCAGTTTAGGGGAAAGTGCCCTGATCTATTTATGGCGTTAAATATAAACATCAGTGTTCTAACTGCACATTCGGGAAGTTCTTTAATCATTTTTCCCGATATTTTATCGTGTCCTGGAGACTTTTTTACGTCAAGCTCTCCAATAATATTCATCACTTCTGGGAGTCTGAATTTAATTGGATTTATAGGAGTACTACAAAATGTTTGCAGATCGCAATTTGTGTTTGGAAAGACGTTTGGTGTGAATACTTGTTCCAAGTGCTTTGCGAAGGCGTTAGCTTTTTCCAGCTTATTCCTAGCCCAATCGCCATTGGGAAGTCGAATTGGTGACTCTAGTGTTGTAGGGCATTTAAATTGCTTTGTAGCTCGCCAAAGGCTATGATTTGTTCTATCGGTTGGTTCAAGATTCGATAGATAGTCTTTGAGAGAAGATTCACGGAAGTCTTTTAAAGCGACACGTAATTGTCTGCTGCATGATGCAAGTTGTTTCTTTAGAGTAGGTGATCTATGTATTTGCCATTGCCTGCGAATTTCTCTTTTCTGTTTAATTAGATTATCGATGCTAATTGGATATTTATATCTGAAATTGCTGCTTGTCAGTTTTTCAGGGGAAGCTATTTTTGCAGCTGAGAATAAAATCTCCGTAAAGACAGCAACTGCTGAGTCGATCTCGTTACTACTTTTCAACGAAATATTTTGGGGTAGATGAGAACTTATATACTTTTTGTATTTCAACCAGTTGGTATTTTTGTTAGGAATAGTAGCTTTGACAGGAGAAATGTGTTTTATGCTGCGCATGTTTATTAAAACCGGGGAGTGATCAGACGATAGGTCATAAAGCGGGGTGGCTAATATTTGTTCACGTTTAATGCCTCTTGTAACTCCGAAATCTATTAGGTCGGGAATTTTTTCCCGATCTGTAGGCTAGTAAGTGGGATGGCCAGATGAAATAACATCAAGTTTAGCAGTCGAAACTGCATTAAGTAATTGACGGCCCCTTGGCGAGATGAGTCTAGAGCCCCAATGGGTGTGTTTCGCATTAAAGTCTCCTGCGACTAAAAATTTTGTACCCAGTGTGGAAAAGAAATCGAGAAACTGTTGTTCTGAGACTGAAAATTCGGGTCGACAATACACCGAAGATATATTTAATTTATCCATGCGGCTATCACAACAGATAGTTGTAGCTTGAAGATAGTCTGTTGAGTAGTTTTGCAGGGCATAGTGCTTAAAATTTGCTTTGACAATAATGGCCGTGCCGCCGATTGCTCGACCGCTGGGGTGTTTAGTGTCATACACAGTATAACCTCGGATTCTAAAGCAGTTCTTTGATGTGAAGTGTGTTTCTGATACTAGCATTATATCAACCTCTTTCGAGTGTAGAAAATATTCTACTTCGTTTTTATGATGTAATCTTTATGAAGAAATTTTTATGGAGCAGCCAGAAGGTTTTAGAGATAATGATAGTAAAAATAAGGTAAGTCTTTTAAAAAAATCTGTTTATGGACTTAAACAATCCGAGAGGTCTTGGAACCAAACAATTCACAATGTGTTAATAAAGTCGCAGTTCAGGCAAAGCAATTTGGATCCATGCCTTTATATACGTTCAGACGGGGTTAAATTAACGTTCGTATTAATTTATGTGGATGATATACTCATTGCTGCCAAGGATGAATCAACAATTACTAAGGTAAAAAATATGTTCTCTAGTGCATTTAAAATTAATGACTTGGGACCGATAAAACACTATCTTGGTTTGCAAATTGAGCGTTCAAAAGATGGTTTTTATTCAATTTCACAATCAGAATATATTAAAAAGGTATTGGGAGAAACTGGACTTCAAGACACAAAACCATCTTCAATTCCCTTAGATGTTTCTTATGGAAAATCTGGTATAGAACAAAGTCCACTAGACAGTATTAAAATTATCAGAAACTTGTTGGAAGTTTACTGTATATAACATTGAATTCGAGACCAGATATTACAGCAGCAGTCAACATTTTAAGTCAAAAGACCTGCAATCCAAATGAAGAAGACTGGACTGAACTCAAACCGGTCGCAAGTGGTTACATATTCAAAATTTATGGTGCTGTCGAATCTTGGGCTTGTCGTAAACAAACATGTGTGGCTCTATCTTCGACAGAAGCGGAATTTGTGGCACTTGCTGAAGCATCAAAGAAGCTTTGTGGTTAAAAGAACTATTAGTAGATTTTGGAGAGCAGATCTACGAACCCATCATCATTAAAAGGGGATAACCAAAGTTGTATAAAAATCGTAGAAGGCTTCAAATTAAACAACAGAACAAATCATATTGATATAAAATATCATTTCGTCAAAGACTTCGTAACCAAAGGTATAATAAAATGTCAATACTCTCCTGCTAATGAGATGCAGGCCGATTTGCTGACAAAAACATTGCCGCCACATAGAATCAAAGATTTAAGATCACAATCGAAAATTATAAACAATTTAGAAGGAGAAGCGGTATTGAAATATGTATTAGCCCATATTTAATTAACATTCTAAATTTATTGATATGGCTACTCTGAGTGTGTGTAAAACGGTAGCAAAGTATTCTTTATGCTAAATTTTTGACAGTTTTGAGGTGAATAAAATTTCGCTAGCCCATAGGGCTAGTAGAATTTTTGACATAAGCATAGAAATATTTGACATTTTAAAATAAAAGAAAAATTGAGAAACAGTATATACACACAAATGAAAAATTCTGAACAAAAACAAAACAGATTTAAAATAATTAATTCTGAACAAAAACAAAACAGATTTAAAATTAACGTACCAAAAAAGAGGCAGAAGCAAATTACATTACATGGAGGTAACCATTTTTACTTCTCGGCTTCGTCTTTTTTTATGCAAAACTAAAACTTAATTTCAACGATCTGGTTTGTAGGAAAATTGCAATTAGAAAGCGCAAATATTTCTTAAAAATATTTGTTTCCTTTTATTTCTTTTTTTATTATTATTTAAAACTGTCAAAAATTTTACATTTTCGAAAAAGATTTCATTTTACACAGCAAAATTTAAAATTTTTTCACCATAGAGCAAATGTTTTTCACCATGATACTTTGCTATCGTTTCACACACACCCTCTGTACATCATATGTTAATCTTTTGACATTTCTTCTCAGTGTTTAAGTATTGTTACACTCTAAAAAATACATTTAAATTTACTGCTTTCGTGCATGTAAATTTTCATGTAAAATGACTCAGAATGTTTATAAGTACGCACGATATGTTTGAAAAATTAATTTACACATTTTTGTTTATAAATTTAGGCACAACATATGTGCTTCGAAACCTGTTTCCGAGTTTATAAACACATATTACAGTAAATTATTTTTATTTAGACATTTGTGTGTAATTATAAGTATAAATGCGTAACTAAAAATTGTCAATCAAACCAAATTTATTTATGGGAAAAAATAAAATACAGAAATCAGCACATTCAAATGAAAAGAAAATAAAAGAATCTAACCTTTTGCAAAAAAAAAAACATTATTTCAAGATGCTTTTGTGGTGTGGTTGATATATTTCGGTAATAGTGTCTTTTTATTTGTAAAGAAATTTGTAAGTTGTTAATACGATTTTTTTTCTTTATATGGTGAGTCGAATATCATCCTCTGGCTACTCCTGTTCAGTTCTCATTGAAAGTTCTTTTGCGATTCACACTGTGGAGGAAATAAGAACTTGGCCAATACCTTACCATTTACTCTAGCGAATCTTATCAATAATCCAGGAGATCATGCCAAGCTTCTACGGTTTTTATATCCGAATATATTTGTGGTGGTAAGACTATATTTTTGTTTACTCTGGTCCTAAAATTCAGAAATACTTCTTTTTCCATAATAAATATCTGAACTTTATACACTCAGAGAATTAATATCGGTAAAATTAACTGCAATTGGAGTTAAAAAAGACTAATTGAAGCTATTTTTAACTGCAATTTTGGATAAAATAATTGCAATATGAAGTAATTTTAAATGCAGTTTCAGTTTAGGTACCCTTTCTTCAAACAAAAATTTACCGCTATAATTATTTTAGTGTAGACCTGATGTTACTGATTCCAAGTAGTACTACAGTTTTTGAAAATTTCGGTATTGAAGGTTCAGAAAAGGTTAATTAATAAAAATTATATTGAGACTGTTTTTTGCAAGCATGTTACGTTGTTGCCCTAATTTCGCTCGAAAAAATTTAAAATACGAAAATTTTAAATAAGAAATTTGAATATGACTGAAATCAGATCTTATTTAAATTGACGTTTAAAAAGTACGAAAATTTATTTTTCAAAATTTTCAATCCCAAATATTTTAAAATCCGTGCGTTTTGTAGGAATTACTTGAAAGAAAAGTATTTTGGTTTAACCAGAGCTATTTGTAAATAAATTCGTATGATGCTAATGCAATTTTAATTTTTTATTCAAATCATTATAAATAAATAGCAGTTTTCGGCCGGTTGAAAGTGTTTCAAAATCAATTTGGAAACATACAACTATACGAACGAAGTGGAAGAGAATAATAATTGTCATTGCAATAAGAAATACTCGTAAACTGGTGATCCATTTTGGTAATGATATGTTATATAAAAATATTTATTTATTATTGTTTGTAAATAATCTATATGTTAATAAAAATAGAAATATAAACATTTATCAGTTGCGTTTTTAATTTAGCAAATTATTCTGAACTTGAATTAGATTTCAGGTGTTTAATATAAAAAATTTGCAAATGCATATATAAACATTTGCTACGGGTTTATAAAGATTCCAAATGTATTTTTATTTCACATTTTTATATGTTCTAAGGCACAAACATATTATATTTATCCATTTTTGTGTCTACAATTTTTAGATTTTTATATTTAAATTTTACACACTTTTAGTATTTCTATTTTTTCCATTTTTTACCTTCATCACATTGAACTACTTCTTCATAAGTTGTAGGGACATCACCTGTTATTAAATTCAAATAACGTTCGTGTATCTTCCCTTTTGTAGGACGTTCAGATTTTCTTATATCTTGAGTTAGCTGTTGATTGTTTTCAATATCTGAATCGTTTGGGGAGTCTTCTGTATTTAAGAATTCATCGATGGAATCAAAAGTATCTGAAGCTCGTCATCACTATTTTCTGTTTCTTCTTTATTATCATATCCTTTAAAAATAACTTCAACTTCATTGTACGAATTGGGTTGGTTTTCATCATCTTGAAAACCTTCGATTTTTCTGGTAAACTTAACGTCTCTTGATATGTGAATTTTACTTTCTTTGTCAACCATTCAATAAGCCTTGAATGTTGATCATATCCAACAAAAATCATTTTTATTGATTTTTCACACAACTTCTTTCTTTTTATTTTGGGAATGTGAACAAAACCTGATTCGCCAAATATTTTTAAATTTTCTAAGCCTGTCACTTTACCAAAAATTACGGTTCTGCAAATAATTAGCAGTTGATACAGCTTCGCCCCAAAGTTCTTTTGGCAATTTAGCTTCAGCGATTTCTATAAGAGATCTGTTTTTACTTTCTGCAACGCCGTTTTGTTCTGGACTGTAACCGGCTGTATATTGCATCTGAATACCTTCACCTTCTAAAAAACTAATTATCTCTTTATTGATGTATTCTTTACCACGATCAGAACGAAATATTCTTGGTTTTTGACCGAAATTATTATTTATCAACGAAACAAAATTCTTCAATTTTTCGGCCACTTCAGATTTGTATTTTAGTAAATAAATGTAACAAAATCTACTGTAATCATCTATAAACGTTAATATGTACCGATTACCACTGGGTGGGTGTAGCTTAGACTGGTCCAAAAAAAAAAAAATTGGAATTTTCACGCTCCACAACCCTACAAATATGCCACTTTGAAAAAAAATGTGGTCTGATCAAAAAAATCACCAAAAAAGTTTTGTTTAGAGGTAGCACATCGCAATTGAAGTTTCGAGGTTGTACTTGTTCTATTATTTTTAATTAATTAAAAATAATGGAAAAAAATGAGAAAAATTAAATATAATTATTATGGTCGCGACATATCAAATCTAATATATTTTTAGGTGTACATTACGAATATGAAATCAAAATTGAAATCGGAGTAGCGGATTTCGCGAAATTTGAAAATTTCATACAAAAAATGATCAACTTCGATCAGGATGTTTTCTTATATTTACCAATATGAAAATTTCGTTTTTGCATTAATATATATCTGTGGAATGTCCTATTATGTGAGATAGGGTTTTTGGTAGCAATAAAATTATAGCAAGCTCAATAATAGCGAAATATTAAAATATGTCAAATTTTAAGTTAATTTGCAAGGATATCTGTTATCCTTTTTAAAATTAAAATCAGTGTTATATATAATGAAGGTCCTTGGTAAGTAAATTGCAAAAGTATAACAAATTGTATTTTTCGATAACACCGTTTACAGCTAATTAGGAAAATATCTCAAAAAACTTGAGTTTTTTTGAATTTTCAAAAACCACAATTTTTTTTTAAGTTTCGATTGCTGATTCATAATCTTCGTTAAAATAAAGATCAGATTTGAGAAATTTGCGCATACAAGGCAAAAACAAGTTGAATATTTAATTACATCTTTTCGGAAAATTTCGATAATTTGACTAAAATATGTATTTTTTTGTATAAATTTTACAAAACCGCGAATTACTTAAAAGTTACTTAATTTTTTTAAGTTTTGATTTCAAATTCCTTATATTCACATTAATTAAGACCAGATTTAAAAAAAAAATGTTAAATAATAGCGTAGGTTAAGAAATAATTTAATTTAAAGTCAACCCTACTTTTAGTATAAATTACTCTAGAGGTAAATTAGTAATTCTTAAAAGACAACTTTTTGTGCTACCTCTAAATAACAGCGGGTTTAGCTGAAACTTGGCACAGAGAGTGTTTAGACATTAAGGAATAATGGCAACATTGTGGAGATCGCGAATTCCAACTTTCATGTTTTTTTGTGACCACTCTAGTGTAGCTGTTTCCATTGGTCCACATAAATCTGTGTGAATCAAATCAAAGGTTTTTTCCGAACTTACTCCAGTTTTGTTGGGAAATGGTGTTCTTATAGATTTTCCAATTGAGCAAACTACACAGCAATTACTGATAGCACACGGTTTTATATTTAAACCTGTTGCCAGCTGTTTTGACTGCATAACTTTATGTGCGTTCCCGTACGTTACCGCGGGTACCCGCGTGAACCCTAAACAGCCCAAACAACAACAATTTACACGCAATTTTGAGTACGGGAACGCCTTTGGGCTAGTTTGTGTAACTTCGGTAAAGTACGGGAACAGACATTTTAATAGCGTCTGGATGTCTATGGCCCAAAACTTTATGCCAATAATGAATACAACCAATTCCACATACCTGCATTATATTCAAACCTTCAACATTTTCGCACAAATACAAACCAGCTTTAGATTCAGCAAAAAAGAGAACTTCATTATTTTTTCGTACGATGCATTTATCCTTTTCAAATGTAACATAACAACCTTTTTTAGTTAATTGTTGCACTGACAATAGTTCATATTTAGTGATGGTGTATATAAAACATTCTCAATTGTTATGTTGTTGTAATCACCGTTATTCTTCTTTATTTTAATTTTTATTGTACCTTCGCCTACCGCCATTACCTTTGCATCATTTGCGAGAACTATTGCTTTTCTTTTGTTTTTGTCTATACTTATAAATGAACTTTCATCATTGCAAATATGACATGATGGACCTGAATCAACGATCCATTTACCATAGCTTCTGTTGCTACCAAACAAAAATCATTACTTGTAGCTGTATTTGCCATTTGTTGTTGGTGTTTCTTTTTCCACTAATATCGTGTACAATTTTTCTTTAGATGACCTTTCTTATGACAAAAGAAACATTCAATATTAAAGTTGTATTTTTTATTTGTAACCATCATTGCCTTTTGCGCATCCGCAGTATCACCACCTTTACGTCTGGAAAACTCTTCCATTAATTTATATTCTACATATGCAATCGTTAATTCCTCTTCAGAACGTGACTCGAATACTGTGATCAAGTTATTATAGCTGCTTGGTAAACTGCTTAAAAGCATAGCAATATTCCATTTTTCATTAAATGCATTTTCATCTAAATTTTGTAATTTGAAAAATAAATCACGCATTATACCAATATGAGACTTAATATCGCCATTATCGTCCAAATGCATACTGCAAATTTGTCGCATTACACCTACTTTGTTGCTTAAAGATTTCCTTTCGTTATAATTTTGCAAATTATGCCACATTGTAGCCGCTGTTGTACATTGCCTTATAAGATGTAGTTGATCGTCCTTCACTGATAATGAAATTGTTGCCCTGGCGATGTTATCCTTTTTATCCAATCATCTGCACCTGTTTCTGGTTTTTTCTTATTTAAAACATCCCAAACAGCTTCTTTAATCAGCAGCATCTCTACCTTAAACTTCCACGTGAAATTATTTTCACCATTAAGTTTTACCACTAATGTTTTTATTTCAGCCGCCATTTTTCCTTAAAATTTTGTTGTATACAGACTTAAATTACTTTAACTAGGGTGTCTGGGCCCATAACCTGAAGAAAAACACTAAGATTTTTAAGTTTAATTCAAATTTATTAAAATATACTTCTTATTGCTACAAGAGTTAAACCGGAAAAGAGAGCGATAAAAATGAATGTTAAATTACAATAGTAGAAATGTCAAATATGGGCTAATACATATTTCAATAATTTCAAACTAAAATTATACGCATTTTCACATTTTTCTTTGAAATACATTTTTGTGCGTTCCTTTACCTTTAGGTAATTTTGTGAGAGGAATTTTTGCTTACTCTCATTTTACCAAACTTTACCCAGAAAGTAAAGGAACGCACTTATTGTGTGGAAACAAAAATTCTATGATCAGCCGTGTCGTCTGTTGAACATACTTCACATGTATAGGATTGTAAAACCTTTATTTTCTGTAGATAACATTTGCCAAAGGTATGCCCAGTCATAACTCTATTGATAACTTTTCCATCTTTAGGCTCCAAACTGCAAAATTTGTAAAACCATGGTTTTCCAGGAATATTTGGAAAAATACTCGCAAAATATCGTTCCTTTTTCTGACATTTTTCAATGTAATCGGAGTTCCAATTGGTATAAAGTTTTAATAATGCGAATTGCTTCATCAGGGGTGTAGTCAACTTCTAGGGGATTTCCAGTTATAATAACATTTTTAGCAGCGATATCAGCTTTTTCATTAAAACTTATGCCAACATGATGAGTCCAAACCAATTTATTGTGTACTAGCGTGCCTTAGGCCTAGTTTTTGGGATATCAGTTAAACCGAAAACGAATTTTATTTATTTTTATTTTATTCTTTCATTTCCAATGAACTAGTCCAGGGCTGGCAAAACTATGACACGCGAGTGGATTTTAGGAGGTACACGACGTTTTGTTGGATATTTTCAAAAAATTTAAAATATGTATTAGAAGACCAGCAAAAAAATTCAGTTAAATGTTAAATTTCGCTACAAAAATGTGTGATTTAACTCCATTATGGTGAAATTTTTCATAGAGCTTTTTAATCGTCTTTTAAAATGAATGAAACTGTAATGCCACCATGTTTTGTTTAAAGAAATATGGTTAATACAGAAATCGCAAATTCGATTATCATAAAATTCTGTCAAAATTTCTAAAATTCTAGATTGAAAGAAGTTTAACTGTTTCGATGAGAAAATGCATCATAGTCGGAGAAATAAAAAGTACCAGAAAATTGCACAAAAATGGAAAACAACTTGTAATAAAATTGGATCTAAAAAATTTTGTTTTTTTAAAGGGAAAATAGGTGCTACGAAAAAACCCTCAATGAAATAAAGGCTGAAAATAAGTTTCATAATGAAATAACACCCTATGTTGGAATATGAAATTGGGTTTTGATCGTATTTCGCAGAGCCATTTCATCTGAAATAGAAATTTTTCTGTTCAAATCCATAATATTCGCTTTTTATTCATTACTGTGATGATAAAAACCGGGCGATTTATTTCAAAAAAATCAAATTTTTGTCTGAAGCACATTTTTCAACTAGTTTCTTACGTACCTAAATAATTAATGGCGCCAAACAATTTAACTTTTTTAGCAAAATTAAATAACCACCAAAAATGAAATAACCCCCCAAAAAATTAAATTACTTTGATCAGTTGACACATAAACTAACCACTGACGAGTCTTTGGGTGAGACGAAACTGCGGCAGTCTGGTGATTCCCTTGTGTCTGTTAAATTTTTCAATAAAAATGTTTTCTTCTTCTTCTTCCTAGAAATCAACTCTAAAAAAATTCTTTAGTAATTAATTCTAATATTAATTACGATTGTCCTATGCGACGGTTACAAACACTTAACTAAAAAATAATAAAAATTTAAAACATTTGCACAGCAGCAACACAACTTCTCCAATCAACACTCGGTATCCAACTATTGAATGTGAAAAAAGCGCATCATAATGTGATAATTACTTGTGAAAAAGGAGAAAAAAACAATAGGATTAAGAGAGGAAACATTCTAATTGAAAAATAAAATTGCTCAAGTATTAGTTAATTCTGGCTCTTCTGATTACAAAACATACATTGTATACGCTGTGATTGAAAAAACTTCAATTAGCCACACTCAGCGCTATGCCGACCGTGGTGTAACTTGTTAAGAGGTGATGCTACGAGTCATAGCCTGTGCAGAGGGTTGCCGGTTCAATCCCCGGTCATGGCAATACACAAAAAGTTTTTCATATAGAGACAAATTAACAATTAAAAATTACTTTGATCAGTTGACACATAAACTAACCACTGACGAGTCTTTGGGTGAGACGAAACTGCGGCAGTCTGGTGATTCCCTTGTGTCTGTTAAATTTTTCAATAAAAATGTTTTCTTCTTCTTCTTCCTAGAAATCAACTCTAAAAGGCAATAATGTTCAAACTGTTTTAATTTTATTTCATTGGGGATTTTTTCATTATGAAATAATCTCAATATTTAAAGATTAAATAAACCCCCAAAAATTAATAACCATCAAACATTTTTAGGTGTTTTCTTGGATGTTATTTAATTTTTCCCTTTGGGGTTATTTCATGCGATGATATTTTTAAGAGAAATTTTTCAAATTTTATAAATTTTTAAAAAAGGACTTAAAAGACAACTAGAGTTAACGTGGCACGCGAGAAATTTTTCCAAAAAAAATTTGTCCGTTTCTGGCACGCAGCGAAAAGTCTTGCCACCCCTGACCTAGACTTTTGGCCCGTTACTTTTTTTTTTTTTTTTTTTTTACTATAGACCAACACTCAGGGGATGCCCCCTACTAATGCAATGCATTGTGTTGATATCAGGAAAATAGGTTATGGGGAGGAGGAAATAGGGAGTAGTGTTTGTGAACGTTAGACTTGAATTTCTCTAGATTGTAAGTATCAGGAAAGACATCTGCGGGGAGTTTATTCCACATACGGGCGGTTCGACTAATGAACGAATTCTCTCTATAATGCGTTGTGCGACTAACTGGACAATCGACCACAAACGTATTAGATCTACTAGACAAGCGAGTGTTACGGACAAAAACACGGGACCCCGGGATAAGAAAACTTATATCATCAGAACACTTCCCATGGTAGTAACGATAGAACAGTGTTACACAACCCACATTCCGACGATGCTCCAATGAGTCAATAGAGCTGGATACCCTACTGTCATTAATGAGCGCCGACGCCCTCCTTTGTACACGGTCCAAAAGCTCCAAAATAGACTTTGCAGCCCCTGCCCATATGTGGGAGTTGTATTCCATCTTCGGCCGGATATAGGTGGTATAAATAGTAAGGAGATCAGAAGAAGTGAAGTTCTTACACCGGTTAAGAAAGCCAAGACACTTGAATGCCTCTTTCGACACTTGAATGACGTGATCCTTCCAACGGACATCACACTGTATTCTCATGCCCAGAACATCAAGAGCTTCAGATTCCTCAATATTGGTACCACCCATGTATACAGATGACATTGATGGCTCAGCGGTCCTATGAGTCAGCAAACAACATTGGGTCTTGCGTGGATTAAAATCGACCCTATTCGCGCAACCCCATTCAGAGATCGTAATTAGGTCCTTATTGAGTGTGTCATTCATAATCTGCCTCTTGCCCCCAATCTCTACAAGGCTTGGCCTATAATCAAAGGAATATGAATGGCAAATGTTGCTGTCATCTGCAAAAGAGTAGATAGGATTGGAAGTCTGACAAAGGAAGTCATTCAGAAAGATAAGAAAGAGAGAAGGAGAAAGAACAGAGCCTTGTGGTACCCCTGTATTCAACTGAAACTCATTAGATGAGACCCCATCTATAATAACTCTTATAGTGCGATCCCTGAGAAAACTCGATATAAATCGAGAGAAGTCGTCAATAAGCTTTGATATGAGTGCTTTATGCCACACCCGATCAAACGCCTTGGAAATATCCAGCCCAACCACTTTGCTTTCACCAAATCCGTGAATGGACCGACTCCAACGCTCCGAAAGGAAAGCCATCAGGTGTCCCGTAGAACGACTTCTACGAAAGCCACACTGTCGATCATTAAGAAGCAAATTGGACTCAAGATAATTAACAAGATGGTAGTTAACCATGCTCTCCATGACCTTCGAGAGCGCCGAGCAGATTGCGATTGGGGACCCATCCATCCTTCCAACACGATGGAAAGATACCCATGCGGTATGACGTGCTAAAGAGGGTTGCCAATGGACGCGATAGCGTCGAAAAGCACTGTTTCAGTACCAGCGCTGGTATACCATCCGGGCCCGTTGACTTATTTACGTCGAGATTCGCAAGAACCCTTTTAACTGCTCGAGGACGAAAGAATATCTTGGGCATAGTATGTGATACTCTTTCGAGCACGGGCGGTGGTTGATCGCTTTCCGTCAGAAACGAATTTCCCGCGAACAGTTCAGCCAGCAGGTTGGCTTTATCAACCGGGTCAGTGAATATTAGGTCATCTTATTTTATTTTATTTATTTATTTGGAAGTTCCATACACAAGACTAAAAGTCTTATTTTGCAGTATGGAACTGAATATTTGCCAAATTTAAAAACATCAAATTATAGAATAATAATGATAAGTAACTTAATAACTAATTACAAAATTATGAAAATTATTATAAAAAAGTATAAGAAAAAGGTATAAAAATTTGTTGTAAAAATAATATCATAAAGAATTAGTCAGCAAATTAAGCACAAGGAATTTAAAAAAAAAAAAATAAAAATTAAAAGAAAAATAAATTATTGAAAAAAGAAAAAAAAAAAAGAGTTGGGATAGAGGAACTAGCATTATCCTTTACTCTTTTAACGAATGACCAAAAGGCAAGAACTTTAGCACGCAGACGCTGTTCGTGCAGAAACTTTTCACGTCTTAGTACTTTGGCACACACAGATCTCGCCTGTTTACTCAGCATGTCAGTATTGGTGTTCTTATTCGCACGCCAATTACTGAAAGCTTCCTCTCTGGATCTGACTGCCTTTCTGCACGTCTGGTTAAACCAACACTTATGTTTTGATTTAGCCGAAATGTACTTTGAAGGAATAAAAAATTTCATTCCAAGCAAAATCACGCGTTCTACCATTTTCGCAGCAGCATCAATATCGTCATCCAAGAAATATAGTTTCCAGTTGAATTGCCGATAAAAATCGTTAAGTTCGACCCAACGAGCCTTTTCATAAATTAGAACAGAGCGTTTCGTGGCTGCCTGTGAAGCGCTATGAAGCCCGGAATATGAAAAGGATGCGGAAACGGTACAGTGATCCGAGTTACCGAGAGGTGCAAACGATCTTACTTCATACTTTTCAGGGTGCGAAGTGAGAAAAAGGTCGAGAGTATTCTGAGATTGCCCTTCAACACACGGAATGTGTGTTGGCTCATTCACCAACTGCACCAGGTGATTGTGTGCGGCGAAAAGTTCGACGTAAGTGCCAACGGAAGTCGTCCCGCTCGAATGGCGAAGCCATGAAGAGTTGTGAATATTGAAATCACCAGCAACCACAACTTCACTATTCGGACAACTCTCCAGGATTTCCGAAATGGAGGCGGAAAGAGAATCAAAGCAATTGAATGTCTTGCCTGCTTCCATGTTTGGGCTTCTATAAAGAAACCCGAAATGCAAGTTGTGTGTCCTGATCTTGAATTTAACCCAAAGAGAGTTAAATTCGGCATCATGCGTGGTAAATTGTTGCTGCCACTGGTACACAACATCATTGCGAACGTATACCGCAAGGCCCCTATGAGAAATAAAAAGCGATAGAAGGTGATATCAGGTACATGAAAATCCTGTGGATCAGCATCTTCATTCACCTGGGTCTCACATAAGGCTAAAACATCCGGTCGATGTAAACGAATGTGGGCATATACAGAGAAATAATTCGCCCTTAGTCCCCGTATATTGCAGAAATCAATTCTGAACTTACCTGACATTACAAAATAAATGAAAATTCAAGTCTATATCCGAGCAGTAGTACAAGAACCAAGTAGTCGTTATATTGCTTAATCGGTTAAAAAGTGATCAGTGTTATACCTTCATCACTAATTAACCCAACAATAAAACTAATACCAAGCACTTGTACACCACAAAAAAACTAAAAAAAAGGAAAGGAAAAAAAATATAACAACAATGATCACAGCAGAGGAGTGCATAAAAGCCCTTTGCTTGGTCATTGTAAACAGAAAAAAAAGTAAAAAAAAAAACTGGTCGCAGCAGCAGTAACTGGTCGCAGCAGCAGTCACAGTGACATCGTTGTCATTGCCATCAATTGCACATTAATGTATGTATGTATGTTGTGGTTCTGTTATTTTCTATTGCACTTTAAGGTATTTATGTTGTTATTGTTATTTTCGTTAATTTTTGCTTTCTGGTATGTTTTGTTATTTGTTTGTTAAATGTGATCTTGTAATTTGTTAGCGTACCTTTAAAATGTAATTTGTTTTGTATAGGCATTAAATATTTTTATGAAAATAAAATACAATGGTCCTTACTATAAAAGAGTATTTTAAATTTAAAGTCGACTTTATTTTTAATCATAAAGTTTTCTTCATTTTGTGTATGAAAACCCTATAAAAATATTCATATTTTCAAACATTTTGATTGATTGAAAATAAATTAACCAATTAGACTTCTCCAAAAATGAATCAAGTCAAGGCATACTGCCACCCAATATTTTAACTAAAGTCGACTAACTAAAATATAAATTTGAAAAATTTAGATAGTAATAGCGAATAGTTTTTAATAATACAGCTATGGACATAGAAATCGGACACTTCATACAAAATTATCTTCATGCATTTCTCTTAATAATTATAAAGCAATAATTATATTTTTTTTCTATTATAGTAAACTGTAATCAAGTAGTCTCAGATTATATATAAAACTTTGCAATATTTAAAACATGCAAATATTTACAACAAAATTACTTTACTTTGTTCATATTTGACTTGCACATAAAAATAGGACACTTGCAATAATTGTCAAAATTTTACTCGATGCATTTAGTAATAATTTTCTTTTCATAATTTGCGTTTGAAATAAGTAAATTCTTTTCTAATTGTACCAATATGGGACGTGGAAAACATTGTAATCCAGAAAAACGAAGACTTATATCTCAATTCCACAACGAGATGAAATCTCCATCTGAAATTGCTAAAATACTAAAGTGTTCGCGAAATATGTTATGTTATACAATGCTATTCGTCTATGTGATGCCGACAAAAAATATACGCAAAATAAAGAACGTAAACCAATCCGTCGTAAAACTACAACTTATTTGAATAGGACTATAGTACGCGAAAGCAAACTCAACCCTTTTATGTCCTCCCGTCAAATAAATAATGAAATCAGGGAAAAATTCAACGTTAAAGTGTCAGACAGGTTAGTAAGAAGAAGACTGAATGAATCAAACTTATTTTGACGAATAAGTAGAAAGAAGCCTCTTCTTTCAAGAAAAAATATTAAGAAACGTACTTATATTAGAAAAAAGCATTTACTATAAACAGTATAATTACCTCTTCGTTTTACTATAACCGCTGTTGATACCTTCCATATCTTCTCAGCTTCGGCAGAAGTGGAGGGTCCATCAAAGTTTGGAATAGAGTTCATTATTTGATGTATTTTATCTACAAATAAAACTTAAATTTAATAATTTCATTTTCTAAGTTAACATACAAAATACAAACCTTTGTCAGCATTTTCGACATATTTTTCACCGCTCTTTTGTCTTTTACCCATTTTTGTTTTTTAAATTGATTTTAATTTTAATTATATTTTATATAAATGATTTTCTTAAAACACCAATAAACTTAAATGCAGCTTCTTTGAATGTTGAAATGAAAATGCTTTTTCGATTACAGTTATAACTGGTGTTTAAAATATTTGAGTACCGAGTAATCGAATATGCTATATTCATTCAAGCATACTTCTATTTATGAACTTCGGTTTTCAGCAATTTTTTTCTCCAAACAAAATAAATTTTTAATATATTTTTGTATTTTTCGATTAAAACAAAAACATTTTTATTTATTTACTTCAACCATTCTTAAGCGGCTTATAGAAGATCAATAATCGAGTACAACATGTATATCCTTTTATCATGTAATGCCTTGTTTGATAAAAATACAAAAACAAATACATGGAATCATCAAGCCGAGCTCTACAGCATGCTTGTTCGTCTAAAGGCTCTTTAAACTATCAAGAAATGAAAATAAAAAAGAATTTATTATTTCTGACTTGAAATATTTATTAGGGCTGATTATTTTTAAAATACATTTAATATCAAAAAAAATTGTAAACACGAATTGCACGAATGTCAACATGAACATTAACATACACAAATAAACATTCGTAAAAAAATTGCCATTTTCACGAATGTTCCTTAGTGTATTCCCCGCTTAATATGTAGATATCGAATCAAAAGTATTAAGAAGTATCGAGTACCAAGTAGTATTGAGTAAACAAAAGTAACCATTACTTACAACAACACTAACGACAATTGTACTGCAGAGTTGTATTTTTTAATTTCTTTTATAATACTCATAGTGTTGCCAGATTATATATATCAAATATAATTTTTTAACGGATTGGGAAATTAGCAAAACATCAACTGATATCAAAATATCAATGAAAAGTTTATAATTATCAAAGTACTTAGGTAAAATAAAACTTCAAACTTGCCTTTTACAATTTTCCAGTAAAATATGCAAAATTTTTTGTAAAAAATAGCTAAAAAAAATACATATTTTTACTAGAAAATTTTTTTTATTTATTTATTTTTATCCAGTCTATAGATTTACTATCCTTAGAGACTAATGGCTACACAAAAATTGTAAAACTAACTTCGATAATGTTCCCGTTAGTTTTTTTCTGAGTGTACAACTACAGAAGTTAAATTTTAGTTCTACAATTTATAGTAAAATGATATATATTTTTGAAAAAAAATTACCCATTCATCAAAATCGGTATTTTAGATCAACTGTTTTTATTCAATTCTTCATCAAAATCGGTATTTTAGATCAACTGTTTTTATTCAATTCCCAGCAAAATCTTTCATTACCAAATAAGTGGTTATATAATAGAAATTCATAGCTCCGCACAACTTATTTTTTGGCGTCTAAACTCATTATTTTTGTTTGGCGTGGTCGTTTTTATAAGTAGTCACGCTTACCCGCTCGCTTACGAAAAAATGAGAAATAAGTAGTTATGAGATTTTGAATAATAAGTGGTTACACACATGCTTACAAAAAGTTGAATTATAAGTGGTTATCCGATTGCTTACTTGATTCTTAAAAATAAGGATTTAAGCAAATACTATCAGCTTAAGGAAATACATTCAGAAAAATTTAAGTTTTCTCTAGTGTGTAATTTTAGGACTCGTCATAAAAATTTAAACATAAAACATATTTACATATAATAAAAAAATTTAACTGTGTAAAAAGTACTTATTTCAACTAATACAAGTAAGTCATTATTTTATATTTAGAAACAATGAATACAATAGGCCATTATTAGGAATTCATTATTTTATATTATAAAATAATGCAAAAGGTAATGATATATCATTTTTGGTAATGTAGATAGTAATGAGGTGTCATTACCAATATTTTGCTGGGTTCTTCATGAAAAAATCTGTAAAATCCCAATCCCGAAAAAATAGAGAAACGTAAATATTAGTATATCAGCACTGTATATAATAAGCGAATACATTTCTGCTTAAAACTACAAATTCAATAGATTTTCACACAAATTTTACCATAAGAACAATTTTCCAGTTTTATCAATAGACTTGAAAATTGGTACTTAAATAGGGTGAACAGTTTATGTATTATTTACATACAATCATAAATTTTGTAAAACAAGTACTTGCAAAATCTTTTTTGCAAATGTTGGCAAAGCGCTGCAATCCAATGTTTCCCCAGTAGCATTTTATATTTCCATAAAATTTCATTAAAAATTAATAGAAAATTAAAAAAAAAAAATTTAAATCGTTTCAGAAATTAATTACTGAGTGTACAAAAATAGAAAAAAATTAAAATTTTACAGTAACAACTACAAAAAATTATTAATTGTGTAAAAAAGTTACAAACATTTTTTTTCGACCTGATGGGATTCGAGCCCGTCATTCCATTTATTTTTGCTGGGAACAAGCCATAGCATAAGGGGTAGAGCGTCGGCTTGAAATGCCAACGAGTGTGGGTTCAAACCCCACACGATGCATGATTTTTTTTTCAATTAAATTAAAATACAAACAAGTGAAAATGAACTTCCTTTTCATCGGTTCAAATATAAATAATTTGTTTCAAAAAAGAACAACTTCCCTCCTATGATACGCCAATGTTAAATTCATCAGTGAAAACCACAAATTATCACTATTCCCTATTCATCTGTTGTTATGTTTTACTACTTCTTTTTCCTCACTTATTTTCCTGGGGTAATTTTTAATTGTTAATTTGTCTCTATATGAAAAACTTTTTTGTGTATTGCCATGACCGGGGTTTGAACCGGCAGCCATCTACACAGGCTATGACTCGTAGCATCACCTCTTAACTAGATACACCACGGTCGGCATAGCGCTGAGTGTGGCTAATTGAAGTTTTTTTTTCAATCACAGCCAATACAATGTAAGTTTTCTGTAATCAGAAGAGACAGAATTAACTAATACTTAAGTAATTTATTTTTCAATTAGAATGTTTCCTCTTAATCCTTTTTTTTTCCTTTTCACAAGTAATTATCACATTATGATGCGCTTTTTTCACATTCAATAGTTGGATACCGAGTGTTGATTGGAGAGGTTATGTTGCTGCTGTGCAAATTTTTTCAAATTTATTATTTTTTAGTTAAGTGTTTGTAACCGTAGCATAGGACAATCATAATTAATATTAGAATTAATTACTAAAGAATTTTTTATAGAATTGATTTATAGGAAGAAGAAGAAGAAAACATTTTTATTGAGAAATTTAACAGACACAAGGGGATCACCAGACTGCCGCAGTTTCGTCTTACCCAAAGACTCGTCAGTGGTTAGTTTATGTGTTAACTGATCAAAGTAATTTTTAATTGTTAATTTGTCTCTATATGAAAAACTTTTTTGTGTATTGCCATGACCGAGGTTTGAACCGGCAGCCACCTGCACAGGCTATGACTCGTAGCATCACCTCTTAACTAGATACACCACGGTCGGCATAGCGCTGAGTGTGGCTAATTGAAGTTTTTTTTCAATCACAGCCAATACAATGTAAGTTCTCTGTAATCAGAAGAGCCAGAATTAACTAATACTTGAGCAATTTATTTTTCAATTAGAATGTTTTCTCTCTTAATCCTTTTTTTTTTTCCTTTTCACAAGTAATTATCACATTAGCTGTGTTCTTGCACGAAAAAGCCCAGACTTTTTTTTCGTGTAAATTTGGGTAAATTGTTTTTATCAGCTGTTATATCATCAGTTGGGTTCAACTAGTTCAATTGAACTATTCACTAATTTGAACCAAAGACCTAGTTGACAACTAATAGCTCTTTTAGTGCAATCGCTCATTTTATTCATTCAGAAAATATGTTTATCATTTACAAAAATTAGTAAATATAATAGTTGCAAAAGCCTATCGGTGATTTTACAACTCCATAAAATTAGCGAAAATTTTTTGAAGACGCTTGTTTAAATGTGTTAAAGAGATAAATATGTAAATTAATCGAAGCTTTTGTTTAATATTAAAATCTTTTCCAAATTTATTAAACTATGTATTCCTTTTTGTAAATAGAAATGCCTAAGAAGGAAATTTTTATTAAATTTTTGATTTAAAAAGGGGTTTAACTAGAAAAGCTATCTAGATTTTTACAACAAATTGAACAAGAACTAGAAAGAGCGCTCACCAAAACGAACTATAATGCACAAATCTATTGACGTTTGTTTTTCGGAATTCAAATATGGTTTTTCGCGTTCGTTTACTTTTGGGCATTTTTGTCACTTCGTAAGAGTATTTCTTGTTAACTCTCATTTTACCGAACTTTACCTAAAAAGTAAAGAAACAGACCTATTATGATGCGCTTTTTGCACATTCAATAGTTGGATACCGATACGTTGCTGCTGTGCCAATTTTTTAAAATTTTATTATTTTTTAGTTAATAGAATAGAAAAAAAGGCCACAAACAGCTCTCAGAGAGCTAGCAATTCAAATTAATTTGCACCTCTGCAAACTATCGATGATGACGATAATGATGAAACAATTATCGAACCAGCTGTTAAAGTTAACATACCACCAATAACAATCTTAAAATGTAAAAACAAGTTCATGAAATGTGTAGAATATTAAAACTCAAAGATTACTCTATACGTAAAATTTCCATCGGTCTAAAATTGTTTTGCACAAATAACGTAAATTTTACTACCGTTTGTGACTCACTAAGAAGTTTCAGCTCAAATATTTCACATATGCTGCTAAAAACGAAAAGCCTTATAAGGCTGTACTATTAGGTCTAGATAAAACAGACCCATCAGTTGTTAAGTCCAGACTTTTAGACATGGGCCTTAAATGTATCGATGTTAAAATTGTTACTAGAGCCTATGCCTGAGCTAGGGACAACGAATAAATTATATTCATTGTCTACTTTGAAAAAAAGTCAATCACATTAAGAGAATTAAGGCAAAACTACTCAGCCATCAACTACAAAAAAGTCAGGTGGGAATACCAAAAACCCAACAAAACAAAATTGACCCAATGTTATAATTGTCAGGACACGGTGCCAGCAGATGCAATGTTAAAACATTTTGTGCCCATTGCCCAAGACTGAAGAATGCAAGTCAACCATTGCAAAATGTGCTAATTGTAAAGGCCCCCATAAGGCTATGTCCCCTGACTGCCCTAATAGGGAAACATATAAGCAAATAAGGCAACGTGCTCAAGCAAAGAGTACCAGACAAAGAAGCCAACAATTCAACAACCAATCAAATTACAACGTTAATTTTCCAAATGCTTTAAATCAGAGCGAAACACCAAATCCATCTAGAACGGGTTATAGCCAACGATTCACCCAAAATAACGATAATAATAATTTGTTCTCTTTAGAAGAATTAAAAAATCTTACGTTTGAATTAATTTCAAATTTAAAAAAATGCAGGTCTCGTGAAGTGCAATTCGAGGTTGTTACAAACCTTGCATGCAAATTTTTGTACCAATGAACAGCAACATCACGTTATTACAATGGAATGCTCGTAGCATTCGCACTAAAAAAGACGAATTATTCCATTTCTTGGAAAAAACCAATATTGACATTTGTTTACTTTGTGAAACCTGGTTAAATAAAAAAATTACAATAAAACATCAGAACTTCTACTGCTACAGATACGATCGACAACGTGGTGGAGGAGGTGGAGTAGCTATTTTAATTAAAAAACACATTCAGCATCAACTTATACCTCCTATTAACACAGAACTGATTGAAAACATAGGTGTTAAGGTAAAATCTGGTAATGACTTTATAGATATTTATTCTTGCTATTATCCTGGTGGGTCAACAAACAGGGACCCTAGAAGAAAATAAACATTTGCGACAGATACTCGTTAACTAACGAGCTCAAATAAATACATATTAGGAGGAGATTTTAACTGCAGACATAGTTATTGGGGATGTCAAAGAAGTAATGGCTGGGGTAACATATTATATGAGAAACTCCAACTAAACCAAACACAAATAGCATTTCCCCATGAATATACTTATATTCCGGCTGATCCAAGTAAACAATCGTCAACTCTAGATTTTTTTCTAACTAACATATCTTAAAATATGTCCGCAGTAAAAGTTATAAATGACTTGAGTTCTGACCACCTACCAATCATTAGTACAATTAATTTAAATTATGAAATGGTAGACAATTTATGCTACGCTTTCAGCAAGGCAAACTGGCCGCATTTTATGAAATTCATAAACAGGAATCTTCCTGTAGCGGATAGCTTTAATGAAATAAACAACAGCTCTCAAATTGACAACATGATAAATGTTTTCAATAATGTAGTAAAAATGGGAATAGATGAAAGTGTGCCCAAACGTAGAATTGCACCAACCTCTAAACCCTTACCAAACAACATAAAAATTATGATACAATTAAGGAACGTATTTAAAAGGAACTGGAAGCGTTACAGAGATGTTAATGATCGTCGAGCTATGACACGTTTAAATAAAAATATTACGAATGAAATAAACCACTTCAGAAACCAAACTTGGAATAACATGTTGTCCAATTTGGACAAAGCATCTTCCCCTTTTTGGAAAGTTTCAAAAATGTTAAAGAAGAAATCTAGCAATATTCCAATTTTAAAACACAACAATGTAGTATGTTTCACCCGGCAAGAAGGCTGAAATTTTGGCTCACAACTTTAATTTGAACCACTGTATTTCATCAAATTTAAGTGATACTACTATGATTACTGAGGTTAATGGTGTTTCAAACCTTATTCGTAATATTAACCCAATCCCACAAAACTGTTACTTCACTACTACTGAAAAAGTTGGTGTAATTATAAAAAAATTGAAAAACAAAAAAACTCCAGGTTTAGACGGTATTAATAATAAATGTCTAAAAAATTTACCTAATAAAGGTATCAACTATCTAACGAAAATCTTTAATGCTTGCCTTAAATTATGTTACTTCCCCAGTGATTGGAAAATCTTAAAAACCATACCAATACTCAAGCCAAATAAACCTCCTGATTCTCCACTTTCTTAGACCAATAAGTCTGCTCTCTTCTATAAGTAAAATGTTGGAAAAAATGATTAAGGAAAAGCTTATTAATTTTATCGATGCAAACAATATACTTCCATCGCAACAATTCGGGTTCAGAAGTGAACATAATACGTCTCAACCCCTACTAAAAATCAGAAAATTAGTTAAAAATAATTTTCAAAACAGCAAATCAACTGGAATGATATTGCTAGATATAAAAGCTGCGTTTGACTCCGTTTGGCATAATGGACTTATTTTTAAATTGAAAAAATTCAACTTTCCAATTGAACTCATAAAAATTATTCAAAACTTTCTTCAAAATAGATCGTTCAGCGTTTACTTGGGTAAGACCTGTTCACAACAAGTAAATATCATTGCAAGATGTCCACAAGGTTCTTGCCTGTCGCCAGTTCTTTACAACATCTTTACTGCTGACATTCCAACATTATCCAATTGCATTACGTCTATATTTGCAGATGATACATCAATTCTTAGTTCTGATGTTTATTCAGCTGATATTATTACAAACTTGCAGTCTGCTCTTACTGGGTTGAGTAATTATTTTGATAAATGGAAGATTTTGGTTAACCCTGAAAAAACGCAGGCTTTTTATTTTACAAGAAAACGTAAGTCTTGTTTTATACCCCAGAGTTTACCTCGTTTCATGAACCATGATATTCCATGGGAAAACAACGTCAAATACTTGGGCGTTATGCTTGATACCAAGCTTAATTTTAATAATCATAAACAGAAAGTCGGAAATGAACATAGACAATAAAAAACATATCATCAAATCTATATTCCATCCCATAATGTTTTAATGTGCTCCAGTTTGGTACACGACTGCAAAATGTCATATAAAAAAACTCCAAGTAGCACAAAATAAGCTACTTAAAATTATATTTAAACTACCATGGCACTATTCCACCCGACGCCTACACAGTCTCGCTGGCTTTGAACTCGTTCTGGATAAAATCGAAAGATTGACTCTAAATTTTAATGGAAGATGCCAACTCTCACAACATGTACATATCAATGAACTCATCTCATCATAATTTTATCTACTTTATTTTTTTCTTCTCATTTTTATCTTATACCTCTGCTTCATAAAGGTTTTTGTAAATTTTTTTCCTTCCGTTTAATAATAATGTACATAAATTTCATAAATTAAAAAAATATATTTATATTTCTAAGTAGAAAAGGAACGAAGTTCCTAAACTCTTTGCTTCTAAGTCAAATATAAATAATATAAATATTATAAGAAATAAATTGAATTGAAGACATATCTCAATTCCACAACGAGATGAAATCTCCAACTGAAATTGCTAAAATACTAAAGTGTTCGCGAAATATTTATGTTATACAATGCTATTCGTCTATATGATGCCGACAAGAAATATCATACGCAAAATAAAGAACGTAAGCCAATCCGTCGTAAAACTACAACTTATATGGATAGGACAATAGTACGCAAAAGCAAACTCAACCCTTTTATGTCCTCCCTTCAAATAAAGAATGAAATCGGCGAAAAATTCAACGTTAAAGGGTCAGACAGGTTAGTAAGAAGAAGACTGAATGAAGCAAACTTATTTGGACGAATAAGTACAAAGAAGCCTCTTCTTTCAAGAAAAAATACAGTAGTCGCTCGGTTATATGAACTAATTCAAACAGAGCCTGTTCACTAAATGGAGAAGTTCACATAACCGAGAGAATATAAAATAAGTAATTCAAATGATTTTTATTACATTAAGTTTTTATTTTTATTAAGTTTTTTAATAATTAATGTACATGAAAGTAGTCGGTTATATTTTTTGTACTTTTTTTGCTTCAAAGGATTTCTGTAGTGCCTTGTCCCTGCATTTTCACAATGCCAAAATATCATTGCAGGTTGCAGGTACATACTTCACTTATTTCGGGGAAAAACATAATTCTATTAAGACAAACATTTAAAAAAATTCAACGGTTGAAAGCTGTTCAAATAATAGAGATAAGGCTGTGTTCACTCTTTAGAACCTCCTGTGTTTTAATTTTGTTGTTCACTATTCTGGAAGTTTACATAACTGGATATTCATATAACCGAGCGGCTACTGTATTAAGAAACGTATTGATTTTGCCAAAACCAACAAAGGAATTGAGTTGTCCTTTTGGAAAAATGTGATTTGGAGCGATGTAACGAAGGTAAATCGTGTCGGACTAGATGGTAGAACATTTGTACACCGCCAAAAAAACCAGGCTTTAAACATTAAGTACACTCAGAAGACCTTGAAACACAGTGGGGGTAATATTATGGTATGGGGGGCTTTTTCCTGGCGTGGTGTTGGGCCTATCGTAAAAGTAGAGGACAAAATGGACAGGTTTCAATATTTGAGCATTCTTAAGAATGTTATGGAGCCATTTGCCTATGAAAATATGCCAGTTAAGCGGATCTTTATGCAAGACAATGATCCGAAGCATTCGTCGAACATAGTGAAGGATTGGTTTTTACAAGAACAAATTAAGGTATTGGACTGGCCAGCCCAAAGTCCGGACCTTAATCCATTAGAAAATCTATGGAATGATTTAAAAACAAAAGTTTCGCAAAAAAATTACAAAAATTCCACCGAATTTTGGGCTGGTATTCAAGAAGCCTGGTATTCTATACGAAAAGAGAGATGCCAGAGATTTGCTGAGAGTATGCAACGAAGATGCGAAGCGGTTATTGATAATAATGGATACAGCACAAAATATTAGTGTAAAAAAATTGTTTTAAAAACCAAAAAAATTTACGTTTTTTTGTAAAAATATAAAATGTGTCCTATTTAGAAGTCCAGGTATTTTTATTAGTTTATACATATTTACCAATATATATAAAATAGTTGAAGGATTTTTATTTAAATAAAGAATGAATTACAATCATCAATAATAACACTTCCCGTATATGAAATAAAAAAAAATTATTTTTGTTTTATTTTTCAAAGTAAATAATTATGTTTCTTAACACATAAAAGTGTCCTATTTCCATGTCCATAGCTGTATTTTAGTTAAAATTTCCAAATTTTCCGAAAAGATGTTTTTAAAAATTCAAAAAAAAAAAAATCAAGTTTTTTGAGGTATTTTCCTAATTACCTGTAAACGGTGTTATCGAAAAATCCAATTTTTTATAATTTTGCAATTTACTTACCAAGGGCCTTCATTATATATAACACTGATTTTAATTTTAAAAAGGATAACGGATATCCTTGCAAATTAACTTAAAATTTAACTTTTTTTAATATTTCGCTATTATTTAGCTTGCTATACTTTTATTGCTACCAAAAACCTTATCTCACATAATAGGACATTCCAAAGATATATATTAATGCAAAAAAGAAATTTTCATAATGGTAAATATAAGAACACATCCTGATCAAAATTGACCATTTTTTGTATGAAATTTTCAAATTTCGCGAAATCCGCGACTCCGATTTCAATTTTGATTTCATATTCGTAATATACACCTAAAAATATATTAGATTTGATATGTCGCGATCATAATAATTATATTTAATTTTTCTCATTTTTTCCATTATTTTTAATTAATTATAAATAATATGTGTTGGTTAAACTCAATTCAATATGTACCCGTAATCTGATTATGGGAAACTATATAAAGTTAGCTGATCCTATACGAACAAAAGATGTTGTTGGTGGTGAAGTAAGAAAAGAAATCCGATTTGAATTCCAGCAGCGGCGAAATTGTTGTTTATATGTCGAAAACTTCGTTCTGCTAAGAAAATTCTAAAATATACATTTATAAACACTGATGTGCCAGCAGTGAAAGTAACTTTCAACAATAAATCCATTAAGAAGTTGGATACTCAGCAATGTACTGATTTGCTAAATGGACTCTATAATCATCCAGCAAAACCTTGGTAATGGGTTTGACCTTTTTCACGCATTGCCTGGTAATGGGTACCCCTTTACCCTTGGTTTTACACAGAAACCTCCCTGCAAACATTAAAATACGAAAATGTTTCGCAATCGTATCGCCTGGAAGAAAAACTTTATTGCGGCAATAATCATATTCTTATTGCGGAAGATCCCCCTTTCGGGAGTAAATGTCCTCTCTATAGCGATACTCCCAAGCAATACGAAAGCGATACTTCTGAATGATAAATCGGCGATATCGCTAAGTTATCACCTGGAAGATAAAAAGGTGATATCGCTTAATTAACTCCTCGAAACAAACTAAACGATTTATATTTTTCATTAATAAATTTAACTCTGAAAAAGAATATATGCATACATAATCCATTTACAAAAACATTAATTACCTTGTTGCAACCATAACCGCTTTTTTCGCGCACTAATCCTCATTTTTCAACGAATTTGCTTCCCGTATTTCTCATAATTGTTTTTCGTACAAATTTTGTATTATTTTTTCCAACATTTTCAAAAATTTGAAACAAATTTTGTTTATCTTCCAGATGATAAAAATGTGATAGCCGCAAAATTATCATAAAAAATTATGACAAAAAACACAATTTTGGAATTGATTTTTCCAAATATCTCCAAAATATCTTCCAAATGATAAAAGGAAGACAATTTTAAAATACTACTTGATTATTTTTATTCAAATAAAAAATAGAAGATATCGCTTTATTATCTTCTTGGAAGATATCTTCCAAATGTTTTCAGGGCTAAAGTAATACGTTACTAATATTGTAATACTATATTACTACTTATTTGGAGCCTTTAAAATAATATATTACAGATATTGTGTTTTATAATAACTTATTAATAAGGGTAAAAATAATAAGTTATTGGTATTGCATAATATAACTACTTATTTATGGTTTAATAAAAATTTAGAATTTAATTACATTGCTCGGATCGGTGTACTTTTAAACAAAGTCATTACAGGTAACGTCTTATTTTATTCCCTATATGTAACTAATGAAATATGTACTAATGTGTAATAACTTACTTCACTCTATAAAAGTATGTACTTATTTTAGCTAACTAGTGAATTTAATATTTCAAGTAACAACTGATTTCAGTACTTCCTTCGTAATCACTTATTTTAGCCTATACCGGTACGATTTAGGCAACCATTTACCCGCAATGACATCCCCATGTTAAAATAATGTGTTATGCGACCAAAGTGTAAGTAGTTACAATTTTTGGTTTCTTATTACATTTCTCTTTACCTGGTAATAGAAGGTTTTGCTGGGAATTTCTTACATCAGTATATTTGTTTGCAGAATGTTAATCGCTGATTAGGTTTTTTAATTCAGTTTTTGTACCATAAAGTCTTTTCGCGTTCCGCGAAATTATTTTGCAATTTTTAAAGTGCACTTTCTTAAAATTTGTAATCTAGGGACTATAATGCCCATTTCACACAACAAAGTTTGGTGGCTAGTTAAAAAAACCGCGAAAAAAATTTACAAAATGGAAAATTCTTACTTACTTATTCTTGATTAAGTGTTTTAATTCAATTCTTTTTTGCGTCACGCCATTATTTTGGAGTTTTTTAAGTGCGGTTTCTTAAAATTTATATTCTAGTGACTATAATACCCGTTTCATACAACAAAGTTTGGGAGCTAGTTAAAAAAACCGCGAAAAAAACGCGAAAAAAATTTACAAAAAGGAAAATTCTTACATCAATATATTTGTTTGCAGAATGTAAATCGCTAATTAAGTGTTTTAATTAAACTTTTTACAATAAAATATTTTTTCGCGTCCCACCATTATTTTTGAATTTTTTAAGTGCTTGAATTTACTTCTCAAAATGCATTTCTTTGAAATTTAACATATATATACAAACAACTAAAATCTACATTATAGCCTAGAGAGGACCCCATAAAGACAATCTGATGATAGTGATGCGGTGTCACTTGAAAATGCATTAATTGTCAACCATTGGTTCTAGGAAAGTGTTTTTTCATAAGTTTTTTCTCTATTGGTTGTAAAATAAAAATTGTAAATTCTATTTAGAATTTGTAATATTTGATCTTAAACCGAACAGTTATTAATTTTTTTTTTAATTCAACTATAGATTTTTTTACCTATCCTACTACGGAATTTTATCGGTGTAGTATAGAAAAAATTCAAATTATTTTTTGTTTTTACTACCATTGCGTAATGTAATGAAAATTATAAAAACGTTTCATTACATGCAAAGAAAACAAATGAAATGAAATTTTTTTTCATTGCAATTACATTTTGTAATGGTAATGATTTTTTTTTTAATTTTCATTTTATAGATTCAATGGAACTTGAATTAAATTGAATATCTTTAATTGCAACATTTTCATTTTTATTATATTTATTTGCCGTTGTTTCATCTTTAAAATTTTTTTTTGTAAAAAATTAAATGTAAGACGATGTCCGATTTTAAATATCAAAGCCAATATTGCATTAACAAATTATGTGCACTTTTAGAGCTTTTTGTAATTAAATTTACACTTAAAACGAATAAAAAAATATTTTACTGTACTAAAAAGCTACTGTACTATTACAGAATTTTTTTTTTCTAAAAACATCAGATTTCATTCACTTTTGATACTGTTGCAAAATTATTGTGATTTTCAAAGTTTATATCAACACCCCAAATTTTTTTTTTGGTTTTTTTTTTTTTTTGAAAGAGAAGAAACACTCAGGAAATTCTTCCTATTAATTAACGTGTTGCTTTCTTTGGAGAAGTGAAAGGTGGTGAAAGATGAAGGGCTTCAAATATGGCAACACTGTAATTGCGCGAGATGTTGAATTTTAGAACAGTTATTGCGCTTTTGTTGTTGTTGTTTGTTGAAGCTTTTTAGTTCATAGCCCTGTTATATTATTTTACTTCGGTGGGTTAAGTGCTATGGGAACACCGAAGGAGGACGCTGCGATATGTATGAGGGATAGAAAAAACTCATACATATTACTATTTTTCATAAATTGATGTTGCCTTGTTTGGGGCTCGAACCCGCAACCTCAAGTGTAACAGTCCAACGCGCTAACCATTACATCCTAAATCCACTGCAATAGCATTCACTTATTTTTGTAGAGCAGTGTAATTATTCGTACTGAATCTCATCCTCTTATTTGATAACGTGGTGTTATATTATTTTCCTCATAACAAGGTACATTGTTTTTCACTTTTGTCTTACACTCAAATAAGTTGTGGCCTCTTTGGCAACATTTCGAACAGTTTAATTTCTTGTAGGCAATTAGTTGAATTATTGCGCACTAAGTGTCCAACCCAAAGCCTTCCGATTCCTGTCTTAAAATTTCTACCATAGTGAAAATTCCTCTCGAGTCCATGTCTTATAAAGTTTTACCAAAATCTAGAATTTTAACTAAAAATTATTAACATAATGTCTGCGTCTGCTTTTTGTTTTCCCTTCTGATTTAACACAAAATTTTTCTATGTCACTTCAAATTTGTTACACGGCACTTTCTTATCTTGATTTCCTTTGCGCTTATTTCCTCCTTTTGTTTTCTTCCCCTGGCTACTTTATTTTTTTCGGCTCCAAACGTCTAGTTTTTCGGCTTCTAAATTAAATAAATTATTCCAATTCCATATAAAAGCTTATTTCCATTGCTGGTTAGATTTGTTTCGACGAAAAATCTAGTTTTAGTTTGATTACTGTTAAGACTTTAGCAAAGCTTTTGATATGGTCAGCCACGATCTACTAATAAGGAAATTATATTTAATGGGCTTTACTCGAATAACTCTGAAATATATTACTCATACCTCCGGAGTACCATAAGGTAGTCATTTGGGGTGATAAAATATGAAAATATTCTGATGTATGCTGATAACGTGAAGATTTTTCTTACATTTAAAACATCTTCGGCAAGAATCTTGTCCCAACAGGACTTGCATGAATTTAAATTTTAAAAAATGTAAACACATGCGTTTCACAAGAAAATGGAACTTGTTCTGCCTCTATTCTTTGGGTAGTCATATTCTGGAATCTGTTGATGAATTATTAGATCTTGGTATTTTACTAGATCCTAAATTAAACTCCATTAAGCACATTACGATGACGACAAATGAAGATCGGGGTGTGCTTGCTTTTATAAAGCGATGGGCCAAAAAGTTTATCAATCCTATCATAACTAAGCAACTATATACTCTCTAGTAAGGCCAATCATGGAATATGGATCAATTATATGGGATCCTGATACTGTAGTTCATAGTAACCACATTGAATCACTTCAAAAACAATTTATTCTCTTTTGCTTAACGAGCTCTTCGCCGAACCGTTTAGAAGATCTTCCAACATACACCGATAGATTAGCAAGTATTAGGCTGCCTAAACTAAGAAGCCGAAGAATAATGCTCTATACTGTATTCCAGTCAACCTGCTAAATGGAAATACTTTTTCTTTCCTGCTCAACAATATAAATATTAATGTTCCCCAGCGATCAACTCGCAAATATACCCCCCTATATCTTCAAGTCGTGCAAAGCACCTATGCTAAAGCAGATCCTCTCAGAAGATTATGTAGTCAGTTTATTGAAATGTATGACTTTATCGATTATTCTACAGATATAGGAATTATAAAACGAATTATAATAAGTACTATTTTTTAGCATTATATTTGGTTGTACTATTTTAATATACTCGTATATTATAGTCTGTAAGGATATAATTCCATAGACTTAAAATGAAAAAGAATATTTTTCTTAGTAATTAGTGCTGTTTGCTGACAACAATTTTTTTTTTAATTATTTCACAAAGAATGCTTTTTATTAGACAATTCATTCAGATATAAAACAAGTAATTTTAATTTAACAAAAATAAAATTAACAAACGCGTATATGAAAATATAAAGTGTAACAGGTAACCATACCTATTCTGTCAAAGTCCGTATCTGTCCGATTATGCCCGAGTCCATCTGTCATCCATTCCACATGCATAATACTTTTGATTGAGTGAAGTTTCCGTAATTTGGATTGTTTTCATCCCATGTCAACCCTGTGTTAAAATCATGCATGTTTCACCTCAATTTTAACTACACAGATAAAAATATCACCAAATTTTAAGTGACAAAAATAATTGTTAAAACTTAATTTCCATCTCAACAATTAAAATTGTTTGTTAAAAATCAACAAACGTATTTGTTGAAACTCATTAGGTTCTTTACTGACCCGGTAATAATTATAATGAATCGTCAATTCGAGCCAGTGCACTAGTTGGTTCAAATCGTTCTTTTTTGTTTTGTGATTAAAAACACAAAAATTGATTTTGGTAAGTTTTTTGTTCTTTTTATGAACTTTGACTGATTTTTCTTAATTGCGAACAAAAATATTATTATTTTCTAAAAAACCATTTCAATATCAAATAGTTTAGTGGAAATATATACAAACAATTGTTGCAAGATCGAACAATGATGATCAGTTTATATCATTAATATAGTGAATCGTTCAATTGAACTAGTTCGTTCATGAACTACACAACTCTATTATTATACACACGCGTAAATTAAATAAAAATAATTTTCTTGATAAAAAATTCGAGTGGTTTATTAGTTTACAATGGCGAATAATCAAAGACAAGTTCACAAAAAAATTATGGAAAATATTCAAAGTAATCGATTGGGGACTCGTACAAAAATTGCAAAATAAGTACGCGTGACCGGGAAAGGTGTTTCCAGAGTGATCAAAAAGTTCAACAAGTACCTAACAGATAAAAGAAATCCTGGAATTTGTAAAGCAAATGGACCCAGAAAAAAAGCAAAGTCAAAAAGGTGGAGACGGTATTGAGGGCAATTCCAAACATTTCTGGCCGCGAAGTGGCACGGTGCGTTGAATTTTCGAAAACCTTTATGCGCAGAGTAAAAGCTAAAGTTGGTCTTAATACATCTATAGTTCCAGACAGAAATGTTAAGAAGAACGTTGATACCAAAAAAAAAGAGCATAACTTGTGTTACATATTCTAGTGGAGCACTTTTATTAAATAATAAATATAGTTGTAAAACAAATATGTATTTTTATTCGAGGTGTGTTTTTTAATTAAACAACCTGATTAAAAAGATGATATGGTGATATCCCGAGTAAAGCGGGTTATACATTATTTTATGTTATTTAATACAATTATATCTCGTTATATATTGCTTTGTATGGCACTATATATAATAAGACGTAATTTTCGTCTTTCGAAAAAATTTTATATGACCCAATATCTATATATCGTTTTACATATGTTGTCATATTTAATCAGATCTCGACCATGGAATTTAATTTGTTAGACCAAATATAGCCCAGTTTCATGTTTAATTTAAATTTCATTTAAGATTTTATCGAAATCAATTACAATCCATTTTTAATTGGAAAATATTTTTTTACAAAAACAAATTTTGATATAAAGTTCAAGTGATTTAAAAAATAATAACATGAAAACGAGAAACCGGTAAAATATTTTTGAATAGAATCTGAGTGATATTATCTGACAGATGGCCCATACATTATCGACATTGAAAATAAGTTAAAAGAGTTAAATACTTAACATACGCAGTCAGACTTTGTATGGGATTTCGTACCACATATGTATAGCAACAAAACAAGCCCCTTGATTTGAAAAAGAAACATTTATTTTCCCTATATAATCTATGGTATATTCTTGTTTTAAATGAACTCTTAATATCTTAGTAAATTCAAATTGAAATTCATTTTCATTTAAAATGTTATAAATTTACATCGAAACAACAGATTATTTTATTTTCAAATTGAATATTGGGTCATATTAAAAAAGTTAGCCAATTCTTCGAAGTAATTATTTTGGTTTAGGAATAACGTACCACCAAATTTATCCATATGCTTGAAGGATACCATAAAATATAAATGAAAATTAAAACAAAAAATTGTCCACCCGCAAGCAGAATATAAATGCAAATAGAAAGACTAAAATTGTGTAATAAATAACTTAAAAACCTAATAAATAATTCCCCCATTAGTGAAATCTAGTTTTTTATTCACTATTTACAAATTTAAAACACTTTTAAACGATTATTTCATGACATTTAATTTTATTAAAAACTGTTTCATGTCAAATTTATTATCACAATTTTAATGCATTTTTCCCATTTTTTTTAAGTGAAAGCCAAAAAATAAAAGATTCATTTGAACATATCTCACTTTCAAAATGAAAATCTCTCCAGTAATGATTTATGAAAAATTATTTGAAATTTAATTTTATTTTGAATTTTTTTATGGATTATTCCTAAACTATACTATAGCTCGTATAAGTACTGATTAATGTGTAGATACTTTTTATATATGCAGTTTGATATCAAGACTCGCAAACTTACTAGATTTGCTTAGTTCACACGATACACGAAACCGTACGTAAATCCCCCATTATTTTTTTCAGTACAATATTTAATAAAAACAGAAATACGAAAATTTTTATCCAACTGTACCTAATTGCATCAACTTTTAAATATTAAGATATTATTTCATACAATAATGTCTGGTCAAAATTCGGATTAAATTGTATATAATTTAAAGTAATTAAATCCAATTTTATCCACGTAGATACAATTGTATTCACCATTTTTCGGATTAAATTGTATGCGATTAGTTATTGTATTATATCAAATTATATATGTCACCATATCATCTTTTTTAATCGGGATATTTAATTTGATAGAATAGAATAACTAATCAGATACAATATAATCCGAAAAATGGTGAATACAATTGTATCTACGTGGATCAAATTGGATTTAATTACTTTATATTATATACAATTTAATCCGAATTTTGACCAGACATTATTGTATTAAATAATATCTTCATATTTAAAATTTGATGCAATTAGGTCCAATTTGACAAAAATTTTCGAATTTATGTTTTTATTAAATATGTACTGAAAAACAATGAGGGATTCACGTAAGGTTTCTTGTATAGTGTAAACTAAGTAAATCTAGTAAGTTTGCGAGTCTTTAGTATAGTTCAAAAATAATCCATAATATAAAAAATCTAAAACTGAAATTTCAAATAATTTTCCATAAATCATTACTGGATTTTTCTTTAAAGGTGAGATTTTCATTTTGAAAGTGAGAAAAGTTGAAATGAACCCTTAATTTTTGGGCTATTCATTTTAAAACGAAAAAAATACATTAAAATTATGATAAACGAGTAAAAAGGTTAAAGTCGGGCATGCCGACTATACAATACCCTACACAGTCTGGGTAAAAGCCAACTAATGTTTGGATCCGAAATTCGAATGGGTTAAAATGGGGCTCGTGTCAAAATTTTCTATAATGTGAGTCAGCGCACCAAATTTCATTAAAATATCTTAATATTTGCGACCTGCAGTTTGTAACCAAGCCAATTTTGGGGGGACCCTTATATGGGCACTAGTTCTAAACATGGACCGATGTTCACCAAAATCAATAGGCTTCGTCCTTGGGCCAACATAGGTCTATGTACCAAATTTCATCAAAATATCTTAATATTTGCGACCTGCAGCGTATAACAGTATAATTTTGGTAGGACCCTTATATGGGCACTAGGTCTAAACATCGACCGATGTTCACCAAAATCAATAGGCTGCGTTATTGGGCCAATGTAGGTCTGTGTACCAAATTTCATTAAAATATCTTAATATTTACGACCTGCAGCGTATAAAGAGTATAATTTTGGTAGGACCCTTATATGGGCACTAGGTCTAAACATGGACCGATGTTCATCAAAATCAATAGGCTGCGTTATTGGGCCAATATAGGTCTGTGTACCAAATTTCATCAAAATATCTTAATATTTACGACCTGCAGCGTATAAACAGTATAATTTTGGTGGGACCCTTATATGGGCACTAGGTCTAAACATGGACCGATGTTCACCAAAATTAATAGGCTGCGTTATTGGGCTAACATAGGTCTGTGTACCAAATTTCGTCAAAATATCTTAATATTTACGACCTGCAGCGTATAAACAATATAATTTTGGTAGGACCCTTAAACATCGATCCATGTTTAGAAACACTAGGTCTAAACATGGACCGATGTTCACCAAAATCAAACTTGTTCGTCCTTGGGCCAACATAGGTCTGCGTACCAAATTTCATCAAAATATCCTAATATTTGCGACCTGCAGAGTGCGCACAAGATTGCATGGACAGACAGACGGACGGACAGACAGACGGACATCGTTAAATCGAAATAAAAAAAAATTCTGAGCCGATCGGTATACTATAAGGTGGGTCTACGACCAATATTTTTTGGTGTTACAAACATCAGCACAAACTTATAATACCCTGACCACATAGTGTGTAGGGTATAAAAATTTGACATGAAACAGTTTTTAATAAAACTAAATGACATGAAATAATCGTTTAAAAATATTTTAAATTTGTAAAAAATGTATCGTATGAATAAAAAACTAGATTTCCTAATAAGGGGAATTATTTATTAGGGTTTTAAGTTAAGTTATTGCTCAATTTTAGTCTTCTTGCGGGTAGACAATTTTTTTTTTTTTTAATTTTCATTTATATTTTATGGTATCCTTCAAGCCTATGGATAAATTTGGTGCTGCGTTATTCCTAAACCAAAATAATTTCTTCGAAGAATTGGCTAACTTTTATTAACATGACCCAATATTCAATTTAAAAATAAAAGAATCTGTTATTTCGATGTAAATTGATACCATTTTAAATGAAAATTAATGTAATTTTAAATTTACTAAGATATTAAGAAATAGTTCATTTGAAACAAGAATGTACCATAGATTATATACGGAAAATAAATGTTTCTTTTTTAAATCAATAGGCTTGTTTTGTTGCTATACCCCAGCAATTGATACAATTAATAAAATGGGTTTGGATGTGATCTCCAGCGGCGAACCCACACACTGGGTCCGAAATAAAATACCGGATCTCATTGATTTTGGAGTAACTAAAAATATAGCAAGAAATTTGGTGCACTTAGAATCCTCATTGGAACTCTCTTCTGATCATACACCCACTATTGTTTCCCTCATTAACCCTCGAATTGTATGTCCAACCGGTGACTTAGCACTTACAGACAAAGGAACAAATTGGCTAAAATATAAAAAATTTATCAGTACTCATTGCTCGGAAAATATATTGCTAAGAACAACAGAGGACATTGATCTCTCACTTAGGAATTTTGAATCCTATCTTAAACTTGCTGCACGACTTGCTACCAAACCCCCCCGACAATCCAGACAAAATCCAATTTTTTCAGTTGATATTGAGCGACTCTTAAATGAGAAAAGAAGAGCTCGTAGAGAGTGGCAGTTTCTCAGATCTCCTTTTTTTTTTTTTTTTTTTTTTTACTATAGACCAACACTCAGGGGATGCCCCCTACTAATGCAATGCATTGTGTTGATATCAGGAAAATAGGTTATGGGAAGGAGGAAAGAGGGAGTAGTGTTTGTGAACGTTTGACTTGAATTTCCCTAAATTGTAAGTATCAGGAAAGACATCTGCGGGGAGTTTGTTCCACATACGGGCGGTTCGACTAATGAACGAATTCTCTCTATAATGCGTTGTGCGACTAATTGGACAATCAACCACAAACGGATGAGATCTACTGTACAAGCGCGTGTTACGGCCAAAAACACGGGGCATCGGGATAAGTGCACTTATCTCAGCAGAACACCTCCCATGGTAGTAACGATAGAACAGTGTTACACAAGCCACATTCCGACGATGCTCCAACGAGTCAATAGAGCTGGATACCCTACTGTCATTAATGAGCGCCGACGCCCTCCTTTGTACACGGTCCAAAAGCTCCAAAATAGACTTTGAAGCCCCTGCCCATATATGGGAGTTGTATTCCATCTTCGGCCGGATATAGGTGGTATAAATAGAAAGGAGATCAGAAGGAGTGAAGTAGTTCTTACACCGGTTAAGAAAGCCAAGACACTTGAATGCCTCTTTCGACACTTGAATGACGTGATCTTTCCAACGGACATCACACTGGATTCTCATGCCCAGAACATCAAGAGCTTCTGATTCCTTAATATTTATACCACCCATGTATACAGATGACAATGATGGCTCCGCGGTTTTATGAGTCAGCAAACAACATTGGGTTTTACGTGGATTGAAATCGACCCTATTCACGCGACCCCACTCAGAGATTGTAATAAGGTCTTGATTGAGTGTGTCATTCATAATCTGCCTCCTGCCCCCAATCTCTGCAAGGCTTGGCCTATGATCGAAGGAATATGAATGGCAAATGTTGCTGTCATCTGCAAAAGAGTAGATAGGATTGGAAGTCTGACAGAGGAAGTCATTTAGAAAGATAAGAAATAGAGAAGGAGAAAGAACAGAGCCTTGCGGTACCCCTGCATTCAACTGAAACTCATTAGATGAGACCCCATCTATAACAACTCTTATAGTGCGATCCCTGAGAAAACTCGATATAAATCGAGAGAAGTCATCACCAACACCAAAAGCCATGAGCTTTGACACGAGTGCTTTATGCCACACACGATCAAACGCCTTGGAAATATCCAGCGCAACCACCTTGCTTTCACCAAATCTGTGAATTAACCGACTCCAACGTTCCGAAAGAAACGCCATCAGGTCTCCCGTAGAACGACCTCTACGAAAGCCATACTGTCGATCATTAAGAAGCAAATTGGATTCCAGATAATTAACAAGATGGTAGTTTACCATGCTTTCCATGACCTTCGAGAGCGCAGAGCAGATTGCGATTGGGCGGTAATTTTCAGGGTTGGTAGCCGCACCCTTTTTGGGGATTGGCTGAACATTGGCAACCTTCCAGCACGATGGAAAGATACCCATGCGATACGACGCACTGTGTGGTGTCAGCGGCCAAAAATAAAAAAAACGACTTTTGGAATTTTAAAAATCTGTTAAAACAGTTTGATAAACTAGATTTCAAATTACAATAATGAAAAAGAATTTTTGAAAAAAAAATATTTTTGACAAAGTTATAGCCAATCAAAGTTGAAAGTTTTTGGTAAGTATGCAAACAAAAAACGTGAAAAATAGCGTATATACAAATGGGTTAATTTAACGTAAATTGTCGATAATGCAGTTAAATTGTTTATAAATATTAAAGAATGACATTACTAAAATATGGTAACATATTTTTTTTTTACATTTAATTCATCATGTGTTTTGTACCGTTATGCTGAATGTAAACAGAGAGAAAATTTTTTACAACTAACAAGTTTATAGAAGGTCTAAAAAAAAGTTTATTCGAGTTTATTTTTGATACTTTAATATAATATTGATACAAGTATGTACATTAAAAAAAAATGGGTCTCTTTTGCAGAGCTTGGCAGAATAGTCAATTTTTTTCACTTTTTCAGTGTCAAGGCAAGTGCAAATTAGGCAAATTTTCAATATTTGGCACAAACATACAACACACTCCCTAGCCCTTATGGAAATTAAAAATCATTTAGAAGATAAATTTAAGACACAATTGCAACAAAAAAGTATTGTAAGACTTAAATCAATTCTAGCTAGAATAAAAAAAAGTTGGGAAAAATGCTACAGAAAGAAATCTGTGTTTGAAAACAAAAACTTTTTCTGGCTAAATTCATTTTTTGATGTGGAAGAAGTTGATGAAGAAGTGGAAGAAGTAGAAGAAGAAGAAGAAGAAGTGGAAGAAGAAGAAGATATATACATTGTAATATCATTATGTGAATATTTATTTTTTATAATATAATAAATAACATGTTTTTTTTATTTATTAAGGGACCAAGTACAAGTCGTAAAGGAAGACCAAGAGTAGGCTTTAATGAAAGTTCTGAACGAACCAAAAGAAGAAAGGTAGATGATCTTGTGAGGTCTACATGCCCTGAGAAATTACGAAGAGCTGCTCAAAGAGTATCTAGCCCAACTCCAGAAACTTCTATTTCCGTAGAAAAGGCTTTAGCATTATTAATAGATAATGATCTATCGTATAGACAATATGAAAATATGCGAACGGTTGTAAATGATGTGCACAAGAACTGTTTTCCATCATATTATAGTCTACAAAAAGCAAAGAAAAAATATATTCCGGAAAATATATCAATATCAGAAACGTCAGTAAAAATACCATTACAAAATTTTCTAAATATGACAGCCAAAAGTTTATTAGATTTAAATGATTTTGAAACCCAAAATGATGTAGTTTTGGAAATTAAATGGGGATTTGATGGTAGTTCAGGCCATAGCAATTACAAACAAAAGTTTAATGATCCAAATTCGCGGGATGAATATTTATTTGTTGCTTCATTTGTTCCATTAAGATTTTTAGACTGGGCTACAGAAAAGAGTTTATGGAATAATTTAAAACATTCCTCAATAAGGTATTGTCGTCCAATATGCTATTATATGGAAAAAGAAAATTCGGATTTGGTTAAAACTACAAGGGCAATTATTGAGGAAGAAATAGATAATTTGCAAACATTTGATTATGTTTCTGATAAAAAAAACCTTACCGTTCATTTTGACATGAGATTAACAATGGTAGATGGAGCTGTTCTTAATGTGTTAGCTGATAACAAAAGCAGTTCTTCTTGTTTTGTTTGCGGTGCAAAACCCACTGAAATGAATTTAATTCAAGTATTTGAGAGGGACCTTAAAAAAAGAGAAGAATTACATAAACACGAATTATCAACATTACATGCATGGATAAAATTCTTTGAGTGTATATTACACATAGCTTACAGGTTGCCTCTAAAAATTTGGAGAGTTTCAAAAAATGATGATAAGCAAATTTTAAATCAAAGAAAATCTAAAATTCAGGAAGATTTTAAAAAGGAGCTTGGATTAAATGTAGATAAAGTTAAAACCGGTTTTGGTACAACAAATGATGGGAATACTGCGAGACGGTTTTTCAGCAACATTGATGTCTCATCTAGCATAACGCAGGTTGACCCATCACTAATTAAAATTTTTTCTTTGATTTTAAAAACTATTTCAAGCAGTAAAACAATAAATATTATAAATTTTCAACAGCTGCTTAGAGAAACATGGAATTTATATGTTCAAAAATATTCTTGGTATTGTATGCCTGTTACTGTCCACAAAATACTAGTTCATGGAGCAGAATTTATAAAAAACTCCAAGATTCCAGTAGGTATGTTATCTGAGGAAGCTATAGAAGCCACTCATAAAGTGTTTAGAAAAACTCGTTTAAACCATACTCGAAAAAATAGTCGTACAAATACTAATAAAGACCTAATAGAAAGAATGGTTTTGCAGTCTGAACCAAAGTTATCTATACATAGAAAAGAAGATAAAATAAGTAAAAGGAGTTGTGAAGAAATAAATGATTTCATTATTGAGGAAAATAATATTTATGCGGATAATCAAGAAAATTTAATAAACCAGCTTGAAGAAAGTGATTCGGATGAATAGAGTAAACAAATTCTAACACTTTCTTTTTTATTGTATTTAATAAATAAAAATTGTTCAAAACATTATTTTTTATAATTTATTTAAATAATAAAACAAGTGTAAATATTAAAAAGTAACATTTACTTTTCTTTCCATTTGAATTTTTTTCGTTTTTAAAAAAATTTAATACAAGATTTAGGGGGTGGCCGGGAGTGCATATCCTTGCTGCGAATTGGAAAAAATTTGACACACACATTTTTCTTGTAACAAGTGCTTCGTGTATGAAATTAATTTAAAAATTTTACTTTTTCTTCATTTTTTTTTTACTTTTTTGAAAAAGGACATTTTTGAGATGGGCGTGTCCTTGCCCCGATTTGGATAAAATTTGGTCAAATCATTAAGGGTATCAAACTAAACGACTATACTAAATTTCATAAAGTTCGGACTTTTTTTCTATCTTTTATGACGTTTTTTAATTTCAGGATATATGGGAAGGACACGAATCCTTCCTCCAAAGTTTTTGAAATTTTAATATTTTTTTCTTTTGTCAAATCAAATACGTGTGCCAAATTTCAACTCTTTACAACCACTCCTTCTATTTATGGCCACTCGTTATATGAAATCACGACACTGTGCGACCCCTCTCCGATTCTAAAATAAATAGTCTCAATCGATTGCCCAGCAAAAAATAATGTACCTACATATTTTTTTTTTTTTTATAGTGACTGGTTTAGTGGTGGTGTACACCACTGTCATGTGACAAAATTGAAGAATTCTTCATAAGGGACTATAATTATATTTTTTTTTATTAAATTGAATTTTTTTAAAAAAATAATTTTATTAACATCTTTTTAACGCTCTACACCATTTCCAATTGTATCAATTGTTTTTACGATTTATCAATTGTATTTCAGAAATAATCGATTGAATTTCAGTTTTATCAATAGCGTTTCAGAACTTATCAATTATTTTTCAGATTTATGAATTGTATTTCAGAACTAGTCAATTGAATTTCAGTTTTATCAATTGTATTTCAGAAATTATTAATTGTATTTCCGAAATTCACAACTGTGTTTCAGAAATTATCAAACTGTATTTCAGAATTTATCAATTGTATTTCAGAAATTATGAAATGTATTTCAGAAATTTTTCTCTATTAATTTTGAAATACAATCAACAAGTTCTGAAATAGATTTGATTATTTCTGAAATACAATTAATAATTTCTGTAATACAGTTGATAATTTCTGAAATAGGTACATTTAAAATTTCTGAAATACACTTAATAGCTTCTGAAATACAGTTAAAATTGTAGTTGCTGATGAGTTACCATATATGACCATATATTGTTTAAATGGCACCATATATGACAATATATTGTTTAAATGGCACCATATATGACAATATATTGTTTAAATGGCACCATATATGGTATATGTTCCCTATTAAAAAAAATAATATGGAGCTTTATATGGTAATATACAACTTAGAGTGATCCATGTACCATTTGATCCGGAAAATGGACAGATAAAATTGTATCAGTTGTTTATCAGTTTTTATCTAATTGCATCAGTTTAGATCTGACCTGATTAAATTATGTGTTAATCAGATGAAGTTGTATCTCGTTGGCTTAGTCGGCAAACCTTTCAAGTCCAATTTTTATGCAAATTGAGTTTTTAATGTAGTATGCTAGTGTAACTCAAAACACATCATTTACAAAAAAAAATGCCATTATGTTGTTTTTTCTTGTTGTTATGCAGTGGTAAGCAACTCGTGGTAAGGACTCATAAAAGAGCCCTTAGACCTTTTGAAATCATAGATATATGAGGGTGTTTTTCTTCACCGATGAAGCCTCTTTTGGGCGCACTTTTATGACTCATAAAAGACTCCAAATTATGAGCATTGCTGAAAAATTTTGAATTTTCTGAGCCATTTATGAGTCATTTGTGACAAATTTTTGAGTAATTTATGAGCATTGAAAAAATTTTGAATACGCTCATAAATAAGAGTCTATTATGTTTCATTTATGACTCTAAGATTTGAGCACTCTGAAAATGTTCGTCTTTCAGAGTCTTTTATGAGTCATAATTTCTGAGCACTCAGAAAAATATTGGCTGGGTAACTGTTACTTATAAATTTTTTCAGGAAAAACATTGTTAATTTATAAATTTTATTAGGCGATTGTCATGAATTCTGCTGACATAAATAAAAATAAAATAAAAAAAAAAGAAAAGAAAATCTGCTAAGTCCACAAAGTTGAAAGAAAATCTGGTAAGTCCACATTTGAAATAGAAAATTATAAAGAGCAAATCTGCTAAGTCCAAAAAGAGCCTATAAGTCTGCAAACTTTTATTTTGGAATTCTATGATTTTTTGTGGTTAAACAAGATGAACTAAAGAAGAAAACTGCGTTTACAGATTTAAAAAAAGTTAACCCAAAAAAGTTACGACAGTTTTTTGTCTCTCCTGAAATATTAAAATGGCAACATATATAATAATATATGGTTTAAATGGCACCACATATGCTAATATATTGCTTAAATAACACCATATATAAATATATATGGCACTATATATAGTAGCATATATTATCATATCTGCAACTGTATTAAAAATTTTGTTAATGAGGTACCATATATGACCATATATTGTTTAAATGCCACCATATATGATAATATCTAGTTTAACTGGCACCATATATAGTTATATATTGTTTAAATGATACCATATATAATTATATATTGCTAAAATGCCACCATATATATTAAGATATAGCTCTATATACAACTATATATGCAATAAGATCAGCCATGCTATGTAATATATAGTCATATATACCATATCTAATATTATAAAGGCCGATATCTAATTAGATGAAATTATATATGGCATAATATAAGGAAAAATGTTGGAAAAAGACGTCATATATAATTATATATGGATATACATAACGACATGTCTAATTATATATTGTAATATATGCCATATATGATTATATATAATTTTTTTTACTAGGGGTTATATTCCCTCACTTTTTTTAGTGAAGGCATAGCACTGGTCACTGACTAACCGAATCACCAACAAACAAGATACCCGGCACTTGTACTTGCGTAAATAATGTTTGGTTTATAATTTCAATTATTGTAATGACAGGAAGATTTCGCATTGACTTCTGCAATATACGCGGACTGAGGGCGAACTTCTTCTCTGTATATGCTCACATTTGATTTCATCGGCCGGATGTTTTCGCCTTATGTGCGACCCAGGTGTGTGGGGATGCTGATCCACAGGATTTCTATAAACCTGGTTATCAACTCCTATCCCTTTTCATTTTCCATCGGGGCCTTGCAATGTACATTCGCAACGATGTTGTGTACCAGTATCAGCAACATTTAAATTGTAATGATGCGGAATTTAACACACTTTGGGTTAAGTTCAAGATCAGGTCACACATGTTGCATTTCAGGTTCTTATACAGGAGCCCAAACATGGAGAGGACGAATACCCTTAATGGCTTCGATGTCCTTTCTGATTCCATCGCTAGAATTCTAGGGAGTTGCCCGAGTAGTGAAATCGTTGTTGCTGGCGATTTTAATATTCACAAAACTTCCTGGCTTCGCCATTCGAGCCACACAACTCCCGAGGGCCTTTATGTTCAGCTGTTTGCGCGCACAACCACCTGGCGCAATTAGTGAATGAACCAACGCACATTCCGTGTGTTGAAAGTGAACATCACTGAATGATTTTTTGGAAAATCTGGAGGCTACGGCAAGAACGGACTATTCATTATGGCGTGCTACAAAGAATCTAAAAAGACCTGTTATATGTAAACCTCCAATGCGTAAATCTGACGGAAGCTGGGCTAGAAATGATACGGAGAAAGGCGAGTTATTTGCAGAACATTTAAAATCTGTATTTATGCCAAACGATCCAAATACAATAGTCGAGTTACCACCAATTTTGCCACGGCACGTAGAGGTACCCATTCGCTTTGAGTTGCGAGAGGTCGAAAATGCTATCTCAAAATTAAACCCAAAAAAAGCTTTTGGTACCGATAAAATTAGTAACAAAATGATCTTGGAGTTACCCCAGATAGCTGTAAGAATAATACTTTTTATTTTTAATGCAATATTAAGCCTTGAATATTATCCACCTGTATGGAAGGTCTCCCTCATTAAAATGATACCCAAGCCAGGAAAAGATCTCACTAAAGTTGAATCTTATAGGCCTATAAGTCTTTTATCTAATTTATCAAAACTCTTCGAGAAACTATTGGCAAACAGAATAACGATAACTGTAACTCAACATAACCTAATTCCTGCTCATCAGTTCGGTTTTCGTAAAAAGCATGGCACCATTGAGCAAGTTCACAGACTTGTTAGTGAAATACGAAAGGCCTTTGAGGATAAGAATTACTGTTCTGCACTCTTTATTGACGTATCGCAAGCCTTTGATAAAGTTTGGCACGAAGGTTTGTTATTTAAAATTAAAAATATACTGCCACGTAACACACATAATATACTCGAAAGCTATATAACTCGTAGTCTTGACTAGCCATGGATCTGTTCGAACATGAAACGAATTACATGCAAAACAATAACAACAAATAAAATTTGTTCTTGTTTCGCGTGTGATTTGCTTCATGTTCGCACAGATCCATGGCTAGTCAAGACTACGAGTAAGCAATCGTAAATTTGTTGTCAAGGAAAGTGATTTCTTCAGCTCTCCTCAAGATATTCGGGCCGGTGTCCCTCAAGGTAGCATTTTAGGCCCACTCTTGTATCTTTTGTATACTTCTGACATGCCAACTGATGGTAATACTCATACGTCTACATTTGCTGATGATACGGCTATCTTGAGTTGTCACAAAAACCCATATGAAGCCTCTCGAATATTGCAGGAACACGTATTTGAACTGGAATCGTGGCTGAAAAAGTGGAAGATAAAGGTGAATGAACAGAAATGTATTCATTTGACTTTTACTTTAAGGAAAGAAACATGCTCTTTTATCAAAATTAACAATCACAAAGTGCCCCAACACTCAAATGTCAAATATCTTGATATACATCTTGATCGTCGTCTCACGTGGAAGAACCATATCGACGCCAAAATAACACAAATAAAACTTAAAGCAATAGAACTTAATTGGCTAATTGGAAGAAATTCTAGACTTGGCCTTGATTGCAAGTTGTTGTTGTATAATTCGATTTTGAAACCTATATGGTGCTACGGCATCCAAATCTGGGGCACTGCGTCTGCATCAAATGTTCAAAAAATTCAAAGGAAGCAGAACAATATTTTGCGAACCATTGTCTGCGCACCATGGTATATAAGAAATGCGAACATACACTCAGATTTGAATGTTCCCACCGTTAATGATGAAATCGCGAGATACACCTTAAACTACTTAAAGAGGCTGCAACTGCACCCAAGTTCATTGGCTCGTAAACTGCTTGAGGATCAAGGACACCGACTTCCTAAGAAGGACCACCGCTGATTTGGCTCTATAGAATAAATGTATATTCTTTATAACAAACTGTTGGTTTTTAATTTCTATTTAAAAAATTAAAAATTAGTTTTTTCGACCTTTTTAAAAATTAAACTTCTAATTTATCGTTTTTAACTTTTTCTATACATTTACTTTGCATCAAATTAAAAAAAATATTTAATGTTGAAATTTTGTCTGGCTTAATATTTTAGCTTTAGTACATAAGATTTGATAAACTTATTGTTAGTTCACTGTTGTGAAGATTCAATAAATAAAATTATGAGAAAAAAAAAAAAAATACCCCAGCAAAAAAAGTCATTCCAAAAAAGTTATTTTAAAAGCACTCCGAATAGCATCAACTGATTGTGAAGTAGTTACAATTTAGCTCTAACACTGATTTATTTGACACGGGATGTCCCATGTTGTCATGGGACATCACATGATGTTAATAAAAGTATGGTTTTTAGGTATACTTTTCATCACATCAATACGAGTGCATTTTGTTTGCATTTTTAGAGTGATTTTGAAGTACTCTTTATAATATATAATATAATACATTTTTAAAAGTGATTTAAATGTGCTTTTTATAATGTCTGAAATAGCATATTTTAGAGGCAATTTTAATGTTTAGCCTTTACAGAGTCCATTTCTGAACCTATTGTCTAACAAAAGCTTCAATTTATTATTATTTGTAGGGCAATATTAAGGAATCACTTCTTTTGCATCTAAATCAATTCGATTAAGTCAAAATCAGACAAAACTAATTTTTTTTTTTATTTTTGTTCAAGTTTTTTTTTTTAAATAAGTTTGTAACATGTTTACTTCAGTCTTTAAATTCGAAAAAGATACGATATTGAATTAAATAAGATTAATACATTAAGACCGAGTTTTTGGGATGTCAGTTAAACTTGGTTTAGTTAAACCGAAAGTAGTATTCCAGTTATGTACTGCGTTAAACTAAGTTTAAAGATAATCTACATCCTAAAAGCTGGACCTAAAAGTTATATGTAACCCTCTGATTAATCTTTTTAAAAACATTACTCAAGGAATTTTCAGAATATTAAAGCGTACTAGGAAACTATTTTTTTATTTTACAACTCTACAGTAATAGGGCCATCATTATAAATTTGCTGAAGCCGCAGATCTATGACTGCAATTTTAGCTTTAAATTCATTAAAAAATCCAAAAACCGCTGGAGGACAGTTTTTCCCCAGACATATTTCGAAGGCGAATACCATGTCGTCATTTGAATTTTGCAAGTCAACCATTGTTAGCTTAAAATCAACGTTTTCATTAAACGATGCATTAAGTTCCAATGCTATAATTTGCAATCGTGATTAGTTAAATTCTTATGTTGAAGAAGTTCATTTAGCAATATTTTAACTTTAAATAAAATTTAATAACTTTAATGGACATTTTAAAGTTGACGGCAGTTATTTTTTTAAATCTATTTTTGAGTTGAGGAAATAATATATTTTTTGTCACTATAGAATTATTTATTTAGCTTGATTTTACGACTTTTAAGGTGTAATACCAATTAAAGCATATCGACATTTTAAGCAGGTGACATTTATAGAACTTTTAATGTATAAACAAAGGTAAGGGACCAATCTCTGTTAACGAACCTCTTGATTGGTATGTTTTAAACGAATAAGTATGTTAACATTGCAACAAATTTTATTAACATATTTCTTTGGTGCACGGTGCAAAAGCACGCTAGCGACTTCATAGAGCCTTAACAATACATTTTAATTGTTAACTTTTATATATTTGCATTTAGTGAAAAGAATTCATATTTGGGTCATAGTCCAGGAGGTTCAATGGGATCCAATTCATTATTTCCTTCCCTTTTTTAATGGGAACTGTAATTGAAGTATTTTTTAAAACATGTACGAATAAATAAAAAAAATATGTAAATAATCGTAAATTAATAAAGTACGTTAATAAAATTAACTATTTTTTTAGAGATAAAAAATGGAATTTCTAATAAATTCGTAATTTACAAACAAATGCATTTACAAAGAAGAAAACAACATTACCCGGTGAAAAATGTCCATATATGAACATTTATGGTTCAACCATATATGTTTGGATCCGAAAAATGAGGTAACACCTAAGTATATGTTAATATATGGACATATATGAACATATACATTTATTAAATATATGCGAATACATGCGAACGTTGCTGTTCTTTATTATAAGGTTGTACTATAGATATAAATTTATGTATGACATTCAAATTAGTCGCTACATGTTCCTTTTTTTTATTCATTGCATTAAATATAATTCCATACTTACCAAATATGAGTTCCTTTTACACATATGGAAAAATGTATTCTTCCAAATATGTTCATATACAAGTCCCTTTTGCATAAATTGAATAACATATACTTCCATATTTGTCCATATATTAGTGCCATTTCAATATATGAAATAACAGATGCTTCCATATATGTCTGTATATGAAATATATTTCCATATATGGAATCACATATACTTCCATATATGTTCATATAAAATCCATATATGTTCATAAAAAATCCATATTTGTTCATATGTGTACATACATAAACCGTATATGAACATGTTCGAGTGTATATGAGCATTTTTCACCGGGTATATATACATTTTTGAAAGTTGTTTTAAAGCACATACATTCGAAACAGAAAAAGAGCACTTATCGCTCCATTATAACCAATTTAAAAGTTGTTTGTTTTGAATGACTTACACATATTTTTGCTGGGACATATCTGGTACACTCAGATAAAAAAGTTTGTAAAAAAATTTGTAAACAGTTTCCAATCGCACTATACTATTTTTATACTGATTATTAGTACAATTTTTATTTTTAGTAATCAACCAAAAAAGTCTGTAATGGCTACTGAAAATTTTGCTGTTATTACGGGAAATTTAACCGTTTTGAGGCCAGCGGTATTTTTTGCTAATTTTAGCAACACATGTCTGCTGATCTGTAGTACAATAAAATTAGTAGAAAAAATTAGTAGCCGCTACTAAATTTTAGTAAAATTTATGTAAAATGCAATTCAAAATCGATTTGCTAAAATCAGTTAAAAAACTTACTAAATATCATAAGTTTAGTACAATGAAATTAGTATAAATAATTAGTTACAGCTACTAAATTTCAGTAAATTGCTGTAAACAGTAATTTAAAATCAATCTGCTGAAATTAGCAAAAAATTGTACTAAAAAATAAAAAAACTGTAAAATCTAAAAAAAAAAAAATTTCCTTTCGATTGTAACAAGCGTATAATTAATTACTTCATCGTAATTGAAATTTGGAGTCAAAATTGCAAACGGTTCTCCAGTTATTGCCGTTTTATGCATTGGAGATGCAATAAAATTTTCTGGGTGTTATTTCTAAACTAAGAATACATCAATAGTAACAAATATAAACTAAACAAGAATTGTAAAAAATCAAAAAAAAATATTTTTAAATTAGTATATTTTTCTGCTAAATTTAGCACTCGGTTTTGAAAAATTAGTATAATGTTTTTCTGTAATCAGCAGCGAAAATTAGTTCAAAAATCCGTAATTTGTAATAAGAGAATAGCAAAAATGATTACTAAAAATAAAAATTGTACTAATAATCAGTATAAAAATAGTATAGTGCGATTGAAAACAGTTTACAAATTTTTTTTACAAACGTTTTTATCTGAGAGTAACTGTCACATAATCTCACTCATATTCTATACAAAAATATTTTACTGGTTTTTCGTATTCATGTTATTATTTTTTAAATCACTTGAACTTTATATCAAAATTTGTTTTTCTAAAAAAATATTTTAAAATAAAAAATGGATTGTAATTGATTTCAATAAAATCTTTATTAAATTTAAACTTGAAACTGAGCTATATTTGGTCTTACAACCCGAGTAAAAAAAATTGATCTCGCGCAATATCTAATCATATCCAATTTGATATTGTTTAAGATCTGCTGTAATATATAGCTGATCCAATTAGATCTCAAAATTGGGTGTATCCAATGATATCGTATTAGATCCCATTGTATATATGGGGATAAACTAAGATCAAGTTATATCTCAAAATTGGGAGGTCCAATGATATCTTCGGGGATAAAGCTAGATCTAATTTGATCCGAAAAATGGCGGATCGAATTAGATCCAGTTATATATTTGTGGATAAACTTAGATCTAATTTGATCCGAAAAATGGCGGATCGAATTAGATAGAGCTATATATTTGTGGATAAACTTAGATCTAATTTGATCTCAATTTTGGCAGATCGAATTAGATCTAGCAATATATTTGTGGATAAACTTAGATCTAATTTGATCCGAAAAAGTGGCAGATCGAATTAGATCCAGCAATATATTTGGGGATAAACTTAGATCTAAATTGATCCGAAAAATGGCAGACGGAATTAGATCTAGCAATATATTTGTGGATAAACTTAGATCTAATTTTATCCGAAAAATGGCAGATCGAATTAGATCCAGCAATATATTTGGGGATAAATAAGATCTAAATATATCCAAAAAATTACAGATCAGAAATTAGATCCAGTAATATATTTCGGGATTGCGTAAGATCTTAACTATCCTGAAAAATGACAAATAAAATTAGATCCCGCATTATATTTGGGTACTACGTAAGATCTCCATTTATTTGGGATTAAATAAAATCCCAGACAGATATTGACAACAGTTCAAAAAATAATACACTGGCGGAGCATTGATTTTATAAAAATTCCAATATTTTGTTAAAATAAGGTTTAAACTCAGAAGGTCTCGAGTTCGATACCGTTCACGGCTATGCATTTTTTTTAATAAAAAGATTTTCTTTTTATAAAATTATAATTTTATTTTCTATAAATGTTTTTATAAAATTATATTTTTATTAAATTGAATTTTTTAAAAAAAATAATTTTATTTGCATCTTTTTGATGCTCTACACCATTTCCAATTGTATCAATTGTTTTTAAGATTTATCAATTGTATTTCAGAAATAATCAATTGAATTTCAATTTTATCAATTGTATTTCAGAACTTATCAATTATTTTTCAGATTTATGAATTGTATTTCAGAACTAGTCAATTGAATTTCAGTTTTATCAATTGTATTTCAGAATTTATTAATTGTATTTCCGAAATTCACAACTGTATTTCAGAAATTATCAAACTGTATTCCAGAAATTATCAATTGTATTTCAGAAATTATGAAATGTAATTTAGAAATTTTTCTCTATTAACTATGATAAACAATCAACAAGTTCTGAAATAGATTTGATCATTTCTGAAATACAATTAATAAATTTCTGAAATACATTCCATAATTTCTGAAATACATTTAAAATTTCTGAAATACAATTAATAGCTTCTGAAATACAGTTAATATTGTAGTTGCTGATGAGTTACCATATATGACCATTAGGGTGGGTCGAATTAGGAATCGATATTGTGCCATCGATTTTTCGATTGCTTTTGGCATGAGGAAAAAAAAATTCCACTACGACATATCAAAAAAATCATTTTCGAGCCGCCCAAATTGCAATATTTTGCAATTTTTAAATAAATGCTAGATAAGCGCCATCTTGCGTTGGCTTTTTGAAACAACTAATGAAGTTGTAAACAATATAACATTACAACCTTTCCAGAAAGGTATTACTTATGAAAATCGGATAAAAAATGTGGCAACTAGCCAAAAGCTATCGAAAAATACACAATATCAAAAAAATTTTGTCCATACAAATCGCCCCACTCTAATGACCATATATTGTTTAAATTGCACCATATATGGTATGTTCCCTATTAAAGAAAACAATATGGAGCTTTATATGGTAATATATAACTTTGAGTCATCCATGTACCATTTGATCCGAAAAATGGCCCGATAAAATTTTATTGGTTTATATCACATGATATCAGTTTAGGTCCAAATAGATATATTTGTATACAAAATTATATAGTTATATCCCAATTTTGACCTGATATCAGTTTAAAACTTTGATACAATTGTATAAGGTAAATGTCGGATACAATTATATTTTATTTATATAAAGGGTTGTTCAACAGGGACGCTACAAAAGTAGAAAGACAGGGACAGCATACGACGCCATATTTCTTGCCGCTCTTTTGACATTTCTCTTCAGTAAGGTTTGCCATTTCATGATGGAAAGATATACGAGCCAACAACGAGTCGAAATTATTAAAATTTAATACCGAAATTCGGAGTCAGTGGCCTCAACTTTAAGAGCGCTACGTCCAATTTATGGTCGTCATAATCGTCCTAGCAGATCAACAATTGAGCGTGGGGCTACGTCAAATCTATGGTCTATGCCAACAAGCCAGCGACGATTGATGAACTTCGTACGAATATCGAACGTGAAGTTGCAGCAGTATCGGCCGATTTATGCTTGAAAACCGTCGAAAATTGGGTTCAGCGTCTGGACTTCTGCAAGCGTGCCCGTAGTGGCCATGCAAAATAGATCGATTTCCATACATAATGGCATCGAACGTACTTTCACGGGAATAAAGAATTTCATTGATATCCAAAACCGTTTTTGTTTTATTTAAACTTTTTTACTTTTGTAGCGCTCTTATTGAAAAACCCTATAAAATTGAACCAATTACGATCAAGCCTGACACCATTACATATAAACCGATAAAATTGTATCAGGTCAAAAATAAGATATAATTTCATCTGATTAACACATTATTTAATCAGGTCAGATCTAAACTGATACAATTAGATAAAAATTGATTAACAATTGATAAAAATATATCGGGCCATTCTTCGGATGAAACTGTATATTCCCGAGTAAAACGGGTTATACATTATTTTATATTATTTAATACAATTATGTCTCGTTATATATTGCTTTGTATGGCACTATATATAATAAGACGTAATTTTGGTCTTTCGAAAAATTTTTATATGACCCAATATCTAAATATATCTTTTTACATATGTTGTCATATTTAGTCAGATCTCGACCATGGAATTTAAATTGTAAGACCAAATATAGCCCACCCAGGTAGAAATTGCCGACGTTACAAAAAAAATTGTACTGGGAGAGCACTGTTTTTTACGAAATGCCAGTACTACTTAAAACGTGCTTTGCCAGTAGGTACCCAGGTAGAAATTGCCGACGTTACAACAAAAGGTGTACTGGGAGAGCATTTTTTTTTTACGAAATGCCGGTACTACTTAAAACGTGCTTTGCCAGGACTGTGTTCTGAAAAATTTTTTAATTTATTAAAATTAACAATTTTATAAATTTTACGTATTTTTACATCTATTACACAATTATTTATGTAAGAGAGACATCGTCATTCTTTTCTTGTGAAGTTTCGAAAGAATACATTTGAAGAAATTCCATCAAGTCTCAAGACATTGCCAAAAAAAAAATAAAAATAAAAAAAATCTGTGATGTACACTAAGAGGACAGTAAAGTTCTAGCAAACTACTAAATTTGTTATTAAATGTACAGGAATAATACCAAAAAAATAAAATCGCAAGCCTTCGCCAACGTTGGGAAATAACTACGGCCAAGCGTTTATTGGTGTTATCATTTCGACAACATGGCAGTACAGTGAAAGTTAAAAATCCGACGCATTGTCAGTACATATACTACCGCCTCCAATACCGGGCCAACATTGTGCCGTTTGTATTTTTCTACCTGGGCAGTTTCATGTTCAATTTAAATTTCATTTAAGATTTTATCAAAATCAATTACAATCCATTTTTAATTGGAAAATATTATTTTACAAAAACAAATTTTGATATAACCCAGCAAAACATGTATCAGCTCCAGAACTGATTCTACAACTACTTCTTTAGAGCCAGTACTAGTTCTACTTTGGCACTGTTATCTATGATTTTTATTTGAAATTGTCACAATTAGAACTAGTTCTAGGGAATGGTTTGAGGAACAGGTACTAGTTCTATGGAACGCTACTAGAACCTATTCTTGAATCCGTGTTTTTTGTGCGAAATTGTCGCCCTCAGAACTAGTCCCAGGAAGCATTAATTCCTTATATAGATCAGTTTTAAAATTAATATTTTTAGTCATACTGCAACAGTTTCAAGAACATTAGTTTAAACGTTTTGCAAAAATACATTTTATACGAAAAAAAGATTTGTTTATTTTTAACTAAATATTTGATACAGATCCGTATAGAATGATTTGTTAAGAGTATTTCGAGGAAAAATATACCAAAGAATCTTCAACCCGAAAAAGATTTAAAGGATATTATCCATGTTGGAAGATAAGATTAAGGTATAGCGAATCTCTTCTGTGTATTTTGTAACATCTGATTTTCGACATTCATTTCGAAAAAGTACCAAGTGCTGTTTTACATTTTTATAGGAAAAATCATAATTTTTAAAATTTTTTTATATAGCTCTATGGAGTTGTTTTGGAACTAGTATAAGATTCTGGAACCGATATAGAAATCATGTATAACTAGTTCTAAATTACTAGTTCCCAAAAACACTACAGAAGTAGTTAATATGCTAAATATTTCTCCTTTGCATGGATTCTAGAACTAGTTCCAATGATGCTATTAAAGAATATGTAGTCACTCCCGGAGAAGTAGTTCTGGGACTAGTAATTTTAGAATGGGTTCCAAAAATTTTCCTGGGAAAGTTCAAGGATTTAAAAAATAATAACATGAAAACGAAAAATCGGTAAAATATTTTTGAATAGAATCTGAGTGATATTATCTGACGATGACCCATACATTATCGACGTCGGAAATATTGTGTTAAAAGAGTTAATACTTAACATACGCAGTCAGATTTTGTATAGGATTTCGTACCAGATATGTATAGCAACAAAACAAACCTATTGATTTAAAAAGAAACATTTATTTTCCCTATATAATCTATGGTATATTCTTGTTTTAAATGAACTCTTAATATCTTAGTAAATTCAAATTGAAATTCATTTTCATTTAAAATGTTATAAATTTACATCGAAACAACAGATGGCCATATTAATAAAAGTTAGCCAATTCTTCGAAGTATTTATTTTGGTTTAGGAATAACGTAGCACCAATTTTATTAATAGGCTTGAAGGATATCATGAAATACAAATGAAAATTAAAACAAAAAATTTTTAAACGATTATTTCAAGACATTTAATTTTATTAAAAACTCATGTCAAATTTGTTATCACAATTTTAATGTATTTTTCTCATTTTAAAAAGATTAGCCGAAAAATTAAAGTTTCATTTGAACTTTTCTCGCTTTCAAAATAAAAATCTCACCTTCAGTGAAAAATCCAGTAATGTTTTATGGAAAATTATTTGAAATTTCATTTTATTTAGAATATTTTTATTTTATGGATTATTCTTGACTGTTTTCGACTTAACTATATCCGTTAACTCATAAAAAACCTCAAAGTGCATACAAACGCTTTTAAGACAAAAACTAACACATTACTTTTCGTATGCACGTTAACTTTCAACACGGATAATTATAAACGTTGAAAACTCAACGTTTATACATTTTCACATCTAACGTAACTTATTCGCGTTACTTCCTAGGAACTTTTGCTGACGTACGTTCGATTATTACGGAAAATTATAAACATAACCTGTTTAAAAAATTTTTATACTACAATCGGTTTCACGTAGATTTGCTTTAAAGACTTAACGTTGATAGGAATGAGACAAAATACAGCTTATAGCTCCTATAAGTACTCATTAATAAGTAGATACATTTTATGTATGCAGTTTCACATAAAGACTCTAAAAGTTTCTAGATTTGATTAGTTTACACAATACACGAAACCTTACGTGAATCCCCCATTGTTTTTCAGTGCAATATTTAATAAAAACAGAAATTCCAAATTTTTATCAAATTGGACCTAATTGCATTAAATTTTAACTATTAACATATTATTTAATACAATAATGTCTGGTCAAAATTCGGATTAAATTGTATATAATTTAAAGTAATTAAATCCAATTTGATCCACGTAGATACAATTGTATTCACCGTTTTTCGGATTAAATTGTATCTGATTAGTTATTGTATTTCATCAAATTAGATATGTCACCATATCATCTTTTTTAATCGGGTTTATACAGATATAACTTAATCACAAATATATCAAAGTATATGGTACTATATATGGTAGCATATATTATCATATCCGGAACTGTATTAAAAATGTTGTTCATAAGGTACCATATATGAGCATATATTGGTGAAATGGCACCATATATGATAATATATGGCTGAAATGGCACCATATATAGTAATATATTACTTAAATAACACCATATATAAATATATATGGCACTATATATAGAATCATATATTATCATATCTGGAACTGTATTAAAAATTTTGATCATGAGGTACCATATATGGCCATATATTGTTTAAATGGCACCATATATAATAATATATGGTTTAAATGGCACCATATATGCTAATATATTGCTTAAATAACACCATATATTAATATATATGGCACTAGATTTAGTGGCATATATTATCATATCTGCAACTGTATTAAAGATTTTGTTCATGAGGTACCATATATGACCATATATTGTTTAAATGCCACCATATATGATAATATATAGTTTAACTGGCACCATATATAGTTATATATTGTTTAAATGATACCATATATATTTATATATTCTTAAAATGCCGCCATATATATTAAGATATAGCTCTATATACAACTATATATGCAATAAGATATAATGCTATGTAATATATAATCATATATACCATATCTAATATTATAAAGGTCGATATCTAATTAGATGAAATTATATATGGCATAATATAAGGAACAATTTTGGAAAAAGACGTCATATATAATTATATATGGATATACATAACGACATGTCTAATTATATATTGTAATATGTGCCACATATGATTATATATAATTTTTTTTACTTGGGAATTTATATGATTAAATATGACAACATATGTAAAAAAATATTTTTAGATATTGGGTCATATAAAATTTGTTCGAAAGACGAAAATTATGTCTTATTATATATAGTGCCATACAAAGAAATAAATAACGAGACATAATTGTATTAAATAATATAAAATAATGTATAACCCGTTTTACTCGGGAATAAATTAAAATCAACATATGCGATTTTTAAATTTTGCTTTGAATAATTTTGAATACGGATGAATTGAAAGAAGTTACTTTAAATTTTATCAGCATTACTTTTCGAGAAAAATGTTTAACCGTTTCCTAATATTCGCTTAAGAAATGAGACGATATCTCTTTGCTGGTAAAATAAGTTCTGTTTATTAAATTTAGTTGTTCCTCTATTTATAATATTTTCAATATATATATATTTAATCCTTTAATTCCCAGTGGAAAATTCAATACACATAATATAATATACATCCTGATAAACAAACACAGGTAGGTGATCGTTTATCGGTGCCTGATGTTTCTTCCTAAACACAGAATAAGTTTATCTGTTTCATAGGAAAGGTACTAAAAGATTATATTGCTAATCATGGGTTTTTTCTTAAAATACATTTGGTTATTATTACTAATTATGGGTTTTTCCCTTATGTGATAAGACTTAAAAATACATTTGGTCAATATTACTAATTATGGGTTTTTCTCTTATGTGATAAGACTTAAAAATACATTTGGTTATTTATAACTAGTACAGTTTGTCAAGATACTTAATATAATTATTCAAAAGGGAGTTTCCGCTCATTCGTAGAGTTAGTTGATATAACAGAATTTCAACAAACCAGTTTTTGATATGGCAACATCGTTTGTTAAAATTTTATTTGAATTTCAGCAAATGTGTTTGGTGGCTATTTAATTGAAATAAATTCAACAATCAAGTAACAAACATTGTGTTTGTATTTACAAACTCAATTATAGGCGCAATTCCAATTAAAAGTTTAATTGTATTTACAAAAAGTTTAATTGTATTTTCAAACTATTTTTATCTGTGTACATCTCAATTAGTATATGTGGCTTTCCACACCAACTGCCCCGCTACTGTAAAACATATGTCGTATCAATGTCAAATTTTAGGTATATATACGTCTGTGTAGCGGGAAATAGAATCCGTTCTTGTTTTTCTACAAAGTGGGCTAGCTAGGCGTGGTCAAATGTTGAAAAGCGTTTTTAGTTAACCATTTGTTAAAATTTTTTGAAATATGTCAAGAGCCTAAAACTAAACATAATCTATAGAGTTTTTCACGTGCTATTTTCTGAATAAAAAAAAAATTAAAATTTTCAGAAAAGTTCTGAATTTGGATTTTTTGTGTTTTTTTCATTCAGAAAATAGCACGTGTGTGCTTAATATTATTAATATAATTATTTTAATTTGATAATATTCCTTATTTTAGATTTCATCTGTATGGCGGAAATGTTCATGGTATTTTTGAGGATCTTGTACCAGAAAAAAAGATCGCCTTAAGATGGCGTTTAAAATCTTGGCCTTCAGAGCACTATTCCAGTGTGTTGATCGAATTGGAAGAAACGGTAAGTATTTTAACATATTGAGAAGCTTAATCCGTAAGGTCGTCCCAAATTTACAGGACTTCCTTATAGTCAACATGATATAAATTATTATTAAAAATCTAAAAACATACAAAAATAAATAAAATTAAAATTAAACTAATGTATAAAAAACAAGCGGGCTAAAGCCGGTTTGTATAGGTCCCCAGGTGACTGGGGACTTATGCAAACCAAAGATTAAATTCGGCTGTGCCGAGTCTTTACATACTCTCCATCCTGGTGTTTTTATTCGGGGATTCTACTAAGTACAAACAAGTATGATTTATTACCCATTTTGTATTCGGTCAATCCACTGTGCAACAAATGTGTATGATTTTTCCACCACTACAAGTAAATAGTTCAGTTTAATTTTTACAACAATTGGTCTGTACGGACGTGTTTTTATGTTCCGAACAATAATTGATCTATAAACAAAGCTAGTGTTAATAAAAACAAACAAAAATCTGCGAAAAGACGCTTAAATCATGTACATTCTTTTTTCTTTAAATAAAAACAGGAATAAAAAAAACAGAAATAATAAAAAAAAAATCATAAATAGAAAAAAAATTTAAAAAGAAATTGTGCTTAATAAAATCCAAAAATGCAAGCTGAGAGCTCTCAGCAAACTCCGAATCCTTTGTATAATCCAACAACAAATCAATGCTCTGCCGCGCAAATTGCATCTACATCCAGTACTAGTGAAAGTGATCTCTCAATAATGAATTCTCTCACCGCGCATGCGCAAAAACCTCAACTCTCTTGGGGATTACAATGTGCTACCCCAACTACAACATCTTCAGATAACATTCCCTTGCTTCTAACTACTTCTTGTAATACACCCACCAACTCGACATTTACCACTCAAATATCTACTACCACTATTGCAACAACGTCAACCAACTCCGCACACCTTCCTATTATGTCTATAAGTGGTTCCTACATTGCACAGAATACCTTAAATGTAAATCAAATGAACAAAAGATCACAATCAATAATAATTCTCTTAAAAATACAGCGATACAGCGATACATACAACCAATATCCCCCTTAAACACACAAACAACCGGCATTGGGCGCACCAAAAGGTGCTATACCAAAAATTATTCAAACAATTAAAACAAGTAGTAATTTAAATGTAAAAAAACCACAAATAGGGATTGATAGATACATTACGATAACAAAATGCAAATTAAGTCCCAACTACGCAAAAATTAAACCCCCATCGAAACTTACAAAAAACACTGCTCCCGTGGAAATGTTAAGTCAAAACCCTTATGCTCTTTTGGACACGAACGAAAGTGAGGAAAACACAGTGAAACAAATAAAAGAATATACTCCACCTCCTATTCATCTCCGTGAACAAATCTCTAACGTACTTGTTAATAATCTCTCGCAACTAATAGGCAAAAACAACTTTTATGTTGTATCAACTCGAGTGGGAAAAATATATGAAACGAAAATTAGAACTTACACTTAAAAAAATTATAGAGTAATCACTGCCTACTTTGATTCTCAAAATAAAATGATTACACCTTCCAATTAAAAAGCGCTAAGGGCCTGGCTGTAGTTATAAAAGGTATCGAAAGTAATGTCCCAACCCAAGAAATAATGGACGCTCTCCAAAATGAAGGATACGAAGTAAAGAATATCCAGAACATAATTAACAGAGAAAAAGTCCCGCAACCTCTCTTTAGAGTAGAAATTGCATTCGATTCAAAGAAATTAAAGAAAAATGAAACCCACCCAATTTATAACCTACGCTATCTTCTGCATAGATGAATAACCATTGAAGAGCCCCAAAAGCTTAAAGATCTGCCCCAATGTTTAAACTGCCAAGAATTCGGCCACACAAAGGGCTATTGCAAACTACCTTCCATATGTGTTGTATGCGGTGATGCACACAAAACCTCTGAGTGCCCAGTTCCCAAGACCGACTTATTTAATAAAAGCTGTAGCAATTGTGGTGGAAAACACACTGCCAACTACAGAGGATGCCCTGTCTATGTTCACATTAGGCAGAGGGCTACACAAAGACCAAATAGAGCACAACACATGCCAACAAATTTCCCAAATCCACCAAAGGCGCGAATCACAATTCCATATAATAACGAACCTAGCAGTTCTCATAGTATTAGTACTAGCAATACTCCAGATGTGAAAGCAAACCCTTACCGTTCTACGCAGAAGAATTCATACACACAAATGTTGCATGATCCCACTACTTTCCAAGAGAGAAGCTCGTTGGAAAAGTCGATGGAAACTCTAGTACAAACAATGACTCACTTCATGAATAACATACAAGGAATGATGCAGGAATTGCTTCGAAATCAAGGCATGCTTATGCATGCACTTTTAAACAAGACATGCATTTTTTAAAAATATGTTACTGGAATGCTAACGGCTTAAGCCAGCACAAAAAGGAAGTCGAATATTTTCTCAAAAATCAAGATATTGATATATTCTTAGTCTCGGAAACCCATTTTACTTAAAAAAAATTGCTTCAGAATTAACGGTTTCTCTATTTATGATACTAAACACCCGAGTAGCAAAGCATGCGGTGGAACTGCAATAATAATAATAAAAAATGGCATAAAGAAAAATTATGAAACTGAACACATACAAGCAACAACATTAAACATTATAGAATCAAATTTAACTATCTCCTCAATATATAGCCCACCAAAACACAAAATAACACATTCCCAAAATTTAGCATTCTTCTCCACCTTGGGTAACAAATTCATTGCCGCTGGTGACTATAACGCAAAGCACAAATACTGGGGCTCAAGACTCCAAACCACAAAAGGGAAGCAGCTCTACGATGCCATTACAGCAGCAAAACTGGATGCCGTCTCGAGTGGGCAGGCAACACACTGGCCCTCAGATCTCAGGAAAATTCCGGATGTAATCGACTTTGCGGTCATAAAGAACATAAAAAGAGAGCAAATATCATTTGCTTCTTCTTTAGACCTATCATCTGATCACTCGCCAACTATAATCATGCTGAACAACTTTTGTTCAAACTCAATTACAGAAACAACCACCTATTCAAACAGAAGAACCCTACGGGGAAAGGGACATGTCCCAGATGACACGCAGGATAGGTCCCAAGAGGGCGGACACCGATCGTTGATCGGTCTTTTTGTTTGAAAGAGACATATCACTATAACATGGCGTTGTCATTGGAAATGACCAATTGCCACAGTTCAGACACCTTGTGACAGTAAGGTGGTGTGTCTAAAAATAGCTTTTCAAATAAACTAATAAAAAATTAAGAATTAAAAATAATCTACTTGGCGTCGAAGTAGGGCTCGATAACAAAACCTCCTGCTTGTAAGGCAAACGCTCTACCGTCTGAGCTAATGTTGCTTATGGCTGTGATGGCTGGCTGATGGTAAAGTTATATATTTTTCGTTTCTGTTCAAATAAAAAAGAAAAAGAAAAAACAAACACTACAAGCAAATACAAAAAATGGAAAAGAAAAAAATGGAAAAGAAAACAACACTAACACACACACAAATATAGTGGAAGTGCCTTCAGTATGCCCCCGATTGACCAGTCACAGGATAGGTCCTTTAATGGCAGTTGACTCGTTTTTTGCGTTGGCCATAATTAAATTAAAAAACTCAATTAAAAATTAGAAAATTACCTCAAAAACTCTAATAATAAATAAAAATTTAAAAAAATTGCACTTAAGTTAAAAAAAAAATTAAATGAATTAAATGAAAATATTTTAAAAAATATGACGCGAATTTTATTTTTTATTTCGGTATTGGTCAAGTTTTTTAAAAGCAACAGTGAAAGTAACGAATCAGAAAATACTTAGAAAATTAATTCATTCTCTTTGGTTCATATTTGTACTAATTTAGTAATATGCCTTCGGTTGACCGGTCACGGTATAGGTCCTTGGAGGGCAATTGACTCCTCATTCCCCGTAGGGAACGAACTGGCTTAAATACAAAATGTATGTAAGCTCCCATTTGCCCCAAAAAATTTCTTTAAAAACCGAAGAAGAAATTCAACTTGCCATTGATCAATTTTCTGATACATTATCATCAGCCGCAAAAGTGGCTACTTCTCAGACCCAGCCCAAAAATTTCGTAAACCATAATACATCGAAAAAAATTGCAGATCTAATAAAACAAAAAAAGGAATCTTCGTCGACAGTGGCAACAGACTCGATCTTATACGTTAAAAAGTCAGCTAAGACAATGCCAAAGAATTTTACATTCAGAGCTGAAGAATGATAAAGAATCCTCCTTAAAGAATTACCTGCAAAGCCTAGATCCAACAAAGAATACTGATTACAGCCTATGGAAAGCAACAAAAAAGTTGAAGCATCCCACAAATTACGAATCACCTCTACGACTCGACAACGGCACTTGGGCCAAAACAACGCAAGAAAAGGTGAATACTTTCGCTGATCACCTTGAAGTCGTTTTCACTCCCAATACCACAAACTCCCAGATATCTTCGCCAATAATAGACGATATTGTCCCTTCGCCTATGAAAATTGGGCTCTCAACCCTAAAATTAAATGTGAGTAAACTCAATATTAAAAAGTCTCCAGGTATAGATAAAATCACACCAAAAATGTTATGTGAGCTTTTACTTAGTGGTCATAAACTTGTTCTTTGGATCTTTAATGCCATATTACGAACTGGCTTTTTCCCCTCATCTTGGAAAATATCGGAAATAATAATGATTCCTAAGCCTGGCAAAAATGTAGCCGAGGTTACTTCTTATAGGCCAATAAGTTTGCTGCCTATATTGTCTAAACTTTTTGAAACATTATTCTCAAATATATTAGCATCCCACATTTCATCACACCATATCATTCCCACGTACCAATTTGGTTTTAGGAAAAATCACAGCACTATAGAGCAAGTGCATAGAATTGTAACTCTCATTCGAACGGCATTCGAAGCCAAACAGTATTGTTCTGCTTTATTCATTGACATCTCTCAAGCATTTGATAGAGTTTGGCATGAAGGCCTTGTACATAAGATACCCAGTCAGAAAAATACAAACGGGAAAGCGGTGGCAAAGCACTTTAGCAGGTGGTACAAGTACTGGCAAAAAGTGCTTTCCCATTCCCAAAATGATAACATCATTAGACAAAAGGACCGGCTGTTCAAAAAGCGCCGGAAAATCACTGGAGGAACAAAATTTTTAAACGTTGGCAAAACGCTGGCAAAACCAATAAATAGGTGGTCTGGAAATATATTTTCCAAAATAAAATTAAAAAAAAGTTCATATGTATTTTTTTTGGTCCTGCCGTGATTTGAACCCAGGCCATCAGATTGGCAGACGATTGCTCTACCCACTGAGCTAACGAGACATGTAATATTTGATGGCTAAACACATAAATGTGTGATAATAGCTGGACAACTACTGGCTGTGCCAAAATGCTAGTACTGGCAAACAATTTTTTGTAACTAGTATGCCAGTGTTGGGAGGGCAAAAAAAAAGTTGGTCTTGAAGGAGCTTTCCCACAAACAAAAAAATTGATTTTATAAAACAAAAAAAATTTTAAATTAAAAAAAATCCAAAAAAAATTTTTCCTTGAAACCGGATTCGAACTCGGAACCTTCTGACTACAAACATTTTTTAACGAAGCGTCAGCATTTTTATAAAATCATTGGTCTACCAGTGAATTGATTTTTGTACGCCTGGTAGCATTGGCTAGGTAGCACTGGATAACCACTGGTTACAAACCTTGGCATATCACTCTAAGCCAATTCTTTGCCAGTGGTTTTTTTTATAAACCACCGAAATTTTTGTAAAACCAATACTGGTAAAACGCTTTTTTCAAACGCTGGCAAAGCGTCCCAAATGAGTGTTCTGCCAGTCATTTATTTTTAACACCGTGGTTACCCAGTGGTATGCCAGTGCTTGATTTTTTGTACCACTGGCGATTTCTGACTGGGTAGTCACATTATTACCACCAAACACTCATAAACTCCTTAAAAGTTATCTATCGGATAGATTATTTACAGTGAAATCCAAAGATTGTATCTCTACTCAAAGAAAAATAGCTGCAGGTGTCCCACAAGGCAGTATATTGGGCCCACTACTCTATATAATTTACACTGCAGATATGCCAACACATTCACTTATTCACACCTCTACTTTTGCGGATGACACAGCGTTCATAAGCATACATACAAATCCCGTAGTCGCGAACAATCGATTGCAATCTCATATTAACAATATAGAAAACTGGCTTGATGAATGGAAAGTAAAACTAAACGCTACTAAGTGCGTTCATGTTACGTTCACGCTCAGGAAGGGAAACTGTCCCCGTCTATCAATTAATAATATTCTAATTCCGACAAAGGACCATGTTAAATATCTCGGAATCCACCTTGATCGACGTCTCACATGGGCACATCATATTGATACTAAATCTGCCCAAATTAAATTGAAAACTGCACAGTTACACTGGCTCTTAAACAATCGGTCCACACTTAATTTAGAATACAAAGTATTACTCTACAAAACTGTAATCAAACCAATCTGGACATATGGCATACAGCTCTGGGGTACAGCTTCAGCTTCGAACATCGAAAAGCTACAAAGAAGACAGTCAAATATTTTAAGATTCCTTACTGGCGCTCCATGGTTTATTCGAAATCAAAATATTCACGTCGACCTCAACATCCCTACAGTTCGCGAAGAAATAAAGAAACACTGTATTAAATACGTCTCTAAGCTAGCAACTCATCCCAATCCCCTTGCTCAAAACTTGCTTATATTTTCTGGTCATAGGCGTCTGAAGAAATTGGATACCTTGGACCTCGCCCAAAACTAATCACTTTATTACCACAAAAATAATAGATTTAAGATTTGATAACTTATTGTAAATTTCTTAAAGAAAAGATTCAATAAATAAAGAATGTGAAAAAAAAAGTTTAATTTTGTTTAATCTCAGTGCTGCCACAAGCAAGATTCAAAATTCCCAAAAGTGTAGACAAAATTACCCAAAAAATATGAAATTATAAATGATTTCAATTAACATATTATTACAATTTGAACTCCGAAAAAAGGTAATGACCTCATCAGTAAACTTAAAAAAAAAGTCATTTGGCCATTTCAATTGTCCCACCGTTCTGGGCGTTATATTATTACAAAGAAAAGTTCCTTAAATATGCAGCATTTATGATGAACTTTTGAGTCTCATATGAATCTTCATAAAATTTAGAGAAAAAATTAACTTTAGAACAAAACACTTAAAAAGCTTGTAAATAAGAGTTAGTTATGATCACATGTGAACGATTTAAAAATAATCTTATTTTAGAGTCTTTCAAAAATCAAGTTTTATTTGCGCTTTTTAAATACACCCAAAAAAATCTTTGGCAAGCAATTGGGAGCACTTCAACTAAAATAATGTTTTTGTGGCATATACAATTCAATAAATTATTCGATAAAACTTTATTAGTTGAAATTTTCTTAATTACTTGGTAACGATGTTTTTATGTACGTTAATAGCTTATTTGTATAACGAAAGAATTTCAAAGCATGTATAGATTAATACACTTTCCTGATGTATCGGTTTAATTCGTGGATGATCAGTCGCTGTGAATCAATTCATTCGTCGTATGAATAAAAAATAGATATTGGAATTTTTATGCAAACTTCACAATTTTAGTCAGTTTGCGAGTAGTCTAAAATTTTTGTTTTTATTAATATTTCGTGCTCTTCTACAAGTCAACGGATGAATTAGATGGTAAGTCATTCATAAGCCAAAAGTAATTACATACATTGAGGCAGGGTTGGTAGATTCTATCGCTAAAATACTGTTATAGATTCAAATATAGATACATTTAAAATACCAGTACCGAAATTAATGAAATACCATTATCCTTACAACACCATTATTTTTTAGTCTAAACTTTTTGTAATTCCACGTCGTAATTGTGAATTTTACATACACTTAGTTAATAAATTTATTTTACTTTACTTTGTTTTTTTGTAAAAAAAATTTGCGGAATGCACCGAAATAACTGAATACCGGTTATCTTAAAATACCATTATCGAAATAATTGCATTACAGTTAACCTTAAAATACCGTTATCGAAATAATCGAAATACAATTATCACTAAAATACTGTAACCGAAATAATCTACAATAGCGTTACTTACCCTCACCGATAATCGCACCGTTTCTGCTACCAACAATGCTTTGAAGTAATTGCTAAGTTGTATTCATAGACCCACTATCTATTGGCTAGTTTATGATTTAAATTCTTTTTTTATGTATAATATATTTTTTTATTTACAAATTTGATAACTTTCTTAATTCATTTAATTGAATTGAAATTTAAGTGAAAAACTAAACAATTTAATGCCCTACCCATAAAGTGGCAACACTGCTTATGTTATTCATATAGATGTGTGCAGACCTTTAAAAATATAATTCCTTAATTCGTATTTTAAATCTATTTTAATTTTAATTTTTTGGAATAAGTTGTTCTCAGTGAATTTTTTTTTTTCCCCGATGTAGTACTTTTCAAGCTGATTTGAAAAAACTCCTCTTTAAGGAGTTTATTTCTGTGCAAAGTTTGGAAATGGACTTAGCTATATCTAAGTCATTTATAGTCGGATTGGAACAATATATATGTATATACCATTGGAAGGATAGTAAAAACATCTTATGGACGACATTTTTTTTTGTTCGTTTACCCATTATTTTATTTTTAAGATTTTTTAAAATAAACCGTTTTTATAAAAACCACTGTATACTACCACATAATTTTTTACTTATTAATATATTAGTTCAAATTTTATCACTTCAAACACCGAAGATAGAAGTCAAACCTATTTTTTTGCATCTGGTACAAAAGATACAACTTTGACTCTAACCAACAATTATACTGAATTAACTCATCGGGAATCGAACATATTTTGGGAGTAAACACATTTTAAACCTATTGTCGGTATTGAGATTTTTCATTTGTCAAAAGTTAGCCATACGTTTAAAGAAAAAAATCTCACGATTTTGACCTCTAATATCTTCGGTGTTTGAAATAAAAGCTTGATATATATATCAAATGAAAGCTTTTCGTCTTGATAACATACTAATAAGCACAATTTTTGTTCTTATATAGGTTTTTTATGGAATAAAAACAAAAAAATTAAAATTCCTACGCCGAATCATAAATGGTCAACAAATAAATGCTATCCTAAAGATATTTTTATTACCTTTCCAATGGTGTACATATTGTTCCAACCCTATCATAAATGAAGAAAATATAGTTAACTTCATTTTTAAACTTTAAACCGAAGTAACTCCCCATACAGGCTTTTCGGTGAAAAAAAATTTCTTCGGGCCCCCAAAAGAGAGTTATTTCAGTAGTAAAAATTTAGAATCAATCGGTGAGGTGCCTCTAAAGCCAACATACGTCCAAATTATTCAATCGAATCAAAATTGAATCAACACAAATAGGAACAAATCTTATCTCACTTTATTCAATGTCCAATCATTGATTTAAAGCATTATGAATTATTCAGTAATTTATAAAATGAATCCAATTTTATGCATATAAATTCAAAAAAAGAATTATCTCTTTCAAGGTCTGGGTGTGTATGTATGTATTTTTTTCTTATTCAGTAACAACAACAACACACAGTTAATATATTTTTTCATGTTAATATGGAAAATTCTAGAGGTGCTTTTACATTTTCATTCATAACTTTTAAACGTCTGGACCAAATATGCCCATTTCCAATACCAAACTGCTTAAGAAATTGGACAAAAATTTTGACTAAAAATTAACATCCCAGCACAACTATTTTGAGCGTGATCGTGATTTCAACAGACAGATAGACGGACACGGCTATATCGGTTTCGCTATTGATAACGATCAAGAATATATATTTTTTTTATGTCCCAGATTTTTTTTTTTTCGATGAGTTACAAACGGAATGACAAACTGATATATACCCTCCTGCACAGTGGGATGGAGAAAATTATTTGAAAATATCAAAAAAAAAAAATAATTATTCTTAACCCTCTAACCTGCAAGTCCGCATCCCGCATCAATCCCAAATGATCCAAATGAGTATTTCATAATTAGAAATTAAGCTATTTCGATAAAAAAAAAAACAAAACTTGTTAAATTTTTTGTGAAGAAATTTTTCGTGTACAGTGCCCGGTTTGGAAGAGAAAGTGTCTAATTTAAAATTTCGTATAAATTTAAAAAAATAAATATCAAGTTCAAATCCTAATATGATATTGTCATATCTCGGTTTGTATGTTCCAGTCATCATTTTCTTATTTCGGACAACTGATAAGATGGGGTGATGCCCACGAAAGAATTGCATTGTCTATCATGAAAATGATAAACCTTTTTGATACAACAAATAAAATCGACTTGAGGTAGAACAATATTCTAACTAAATATATGAAAATATAGAAATTCCGAAAAAACAATCTTTGTGTTTTTTAATGCAAAAATTAAAATAATTGTTTTCAAGTATTATTTAAAGTAAATAGCATTCAGAGATTTAATTATTTAAAAAAACGAATAAAAAAGTTAAAGTCGGGCATGTCGACTATACAATACCCTCTGATTAAAAGCCAACTAATGTTTGTATCCGAAATTCGAATGGTTAAAACAGACTTGTGTCAAAATTTTCTATAAAATTATAAAATAAGAGAAAATCGGAAATATAGCCCATATGGGACCGATCCTATCTAGAATCAATAGGCTTTGTCCTTGGGACCATGTGAGTCAGCGAACCAAATTTCATTGAAATATCTTCGTATTTGCGACCTGCATCGTGTAACCAAACCAATTTTGGGGGTACCCTTATATGGGCACTAGGTCTAAACATGGACCGATTTTAACCAAAATCAATAGGCTTCGTCCTTGGGCCGACATAGGTCTGTGTACCAAATTTCGTCGAAATATCTTAATATTTCCGACCTGCAGCGTGTAAAGAAGCCAATTTTGAGAGGACCCCTATTTGGGCACTAGGTCTAAACATGGACCGATTTTAACCAAACTCAATAGGCGTCGTCCTTGGGCCGACGTAAGTCGGTGTACCAAACTTCATCAAAATATCTTAATATTTGCGACCTGTAGAGTGCGCACAAGAATGCATGGACAGACAGACAGACGGACGGACGGACATAGTTAAGGTGGGTCTAAGTCCAATATTCCCAAAGCCTACGCTGCTTGGTCCTTTGTAATGAGAAACTGCAAAGATTTCAATGATCCCTTTACAGTTAAAGTCTTATATACTTCTTTTTTTAATTGTTTATTTATTTGCAATTTTAAAGCCCATAGGGCCAATTAATCTAAATTACAAAAACTCCTTAACAAATAGCTTCATATTTATTTATTATATAAAGAAAAAGAATAAACTAAATATTAAATATAAATATTAAACTAAAAATAAGTCAGTAATAGTTCCAAACACAGCAAGAGCAACACACCTAGAGCAACTATTAATCAAATACTTCTTTGCATAAAATCTATTAGTCTACATTTTTGGACATTATAAGAAACATTAAAACTTTTTAAATCCCTAGGAAGCGAGTTATATGCCCTAGCAACTCTCACAAAGTATGATCGTTCCAGCATCGGTGTTAGTTTAGGATATAACAACTGTGAATTACGTATCGATTTGCTGAATCTAATATTCTACAAAAGAATGGTAGGATACTTGTTCCTGAATACTTTAAACAAATTAAGTAAAATACGGGTATTTACAAAACTCTCGAAAGTACAACCCAAAAATCTGTTAACATAAGAAGATATATGATCGTGACATCTCAAGGAGAAAAGATATCGCATAACACGATTAAAGATTAGCGATAACTTTTTCAAATTATAGCCAAGCGTTCCAGTATAAACTTCCATGCAATATAAAAAAATGGGCATTAATAAAGCATGGACAATAAGTATTTTAGCTTCTAATGTAAGGCATAAATTCACGTTATATAGCTTTCGCAGAGAGAAGTTCACTCTTCTCGTTAGAAAGTCTAAATGGTCATCAAATTTAAGTTGGCTATCAATAACCACTCCCAAGCACAAAACCTTATCTACAAACTCTATTGATACACCATCAACAACAATTGATATGTTTTCTCCACAACGAGGATTACCGAAAAAAGCACTCTCGATCTTAGCAACATTAATAACAAATTCATTACTTATCAACCAATTTAATGTTTCATCAACATAAAAATCAATATTCGATTGAAGGACATCAAAGAATTGGGGCTCACCAGAGAATAACAATTGCAGGTCATCAGCAAATGCAAATGGTAAACAAATATTACCATCAAAAATATCGAAGAGATCATTCAAAAACATAATGAATAAAAGTGGGCCCAATACAGAACCCTGAGGCACACCAGACAGCACCTGGCGAGTACTACTACATCCACCATTAACTGAAACATATTGTCTACGCCCAAACAGATATGATGACAGCAAACGACATGCACTTGATGACATAGCATAATTTATAAAAAGTTTAGCAATAAATTTCGAATGGGAAACTCTGTCGAATGCTCTACTTAGATCTAGGGACAATAATACTGATAATCCACCTTTACTCAAGGTGCAACGCACCTTATCTGTCAAACTCAATAAGAGAGATGAGGTGCTAAGTCTACGTCTAAATCCAAACTGACAGTTATGAAGCATAGAGTTAGAGTCCAAATATTCAACCAATTGATCCTTCATCAGCCCTTGCACCAGTTTAGATAATATAGAAAGCATAGATATAGGACGCAAATTACTAAGATCAGTGGAACTACCCCGTTTCGTAATAGGCACTACCTTAGCCAATTTCCAACTATCAGGAAAGCATGATGTAGTTAATAAACAGTTCACTATATACAAAATGTGGTTAACTAAAAAAAGAAAAACTAATTTCAAAAACTTCAATGAAAATCCATCAGATCCCGTAGCATTTGACTTAATTGCCGAAAAAGCCAATACTAATTCTCTAACGTCAACACATCGAAATATAAAACCATCCCAGTTCCCAGCAGTTAATGTGTCATCACGTGCACTTCTATTAGACTGAGTATCTACAAAATAATCATTTAACAAATTAGCGTCAGGAAAATCAAGATTATGATCACAACTATCAGCCACACCATAGCTCCTGAGCTTAGCCCATAACTGTTTACTACTAAGCCCATCAAACACGTTACTATTAACTCTTCTTTTAACTTTCCTAATAACAGATTTATCTTTATTGCGAGCTTTACAAAATATTTTCCAATTCTGCTTTAAACTAAAATCTACATTATATCCTAGAGAGGACCCCATAAAGACACTCTGATGATAGTGATGCGGTGTCACTTGAAAATGCATTAATTGTAGGGTTTATGTCCCGGGAAGGGATTCCCGGGAATCCCGCCCTTTTTTCAATCCCGCAATCCCGGGAATTTAGTGCGGGATTTCCCGGGATTTTTTTTATTCTTTTACAGAAGTTTTAGCTAGAATATTAAAATTTTGGAAGCTTTATTTCAATTAAAAACATTGATTGTTTTAAAAATAATTTAAATAAAAAATATTTAAAATTAAAAAAGGCGATTTAAAATTTAATAATATAATATATAATATAAAAAAATATTATTTAGGCCGAATTTTTTGGGTTTAGTTAAACCGAAAACAAATTAGACATTATCAAGTTTAAATACCAACAAAAATACTCGTACCTCGGAAATTTTATATTTTTTAATGATAGTCTTTGTTCAAATAAAGTATTTCAGCTCCAAATACCTCCAAAATAAACTCGGCATTAAAATTAAAAAAAAATTATAATATTTTCGTATTTTCAATTGATGTAAGTGTTTTAAATTTTTATTACCTACTTCAAATAATTTCATTTAAATTTCAATTGCTATTATTTTATATCAGTTGTATTGTTCAAAATTTATGTTTTTGTTAGATTAAATATTGTTGACATTTGGTGATGTTATATTTTTAATATTGTTTGGCTTTAGGTCATAAATTTTTAAAAAATAAAAATCCAAATATTTTGTATTTTATTTTTCAATATTTTATTTTTTAATTTTCTTCCGATATTTCGATTTGCATCGCAAATCATCCTCTGGGATATTTAAAAAATAAAATATTTTAAAAAATATATTTTTGAACGGGACTGAGTTGAAAACTTCTCGCTGCACTTAAAGCTTACTATTATTTTTAAAATAATGCATCAGATGCTTTTTCAAAATATTTTGGATGTTAATTTAAAAAAAATGCAACAATGAAAATTAAATATTTTTTTTAAGTAGTTGTGCCATAAAAAAGTTCTATTCAAAAAATACCAATTAAAGTTAAAAAACTATTTAATAATATTTTAGTGTCTATTTTTATAAAAAGATTTAGATGGTTAGCCTAAAAATTTGTGTGAAAAATACTCACTTTTAAACTTTTAAATAAAAATATACGAATACTTCTGAAAATCTGCATAGAAACAAAATATCTAGAAATATAAATTTTTCGATTCCATATTTAATCCAAAAATCGATCTTAGTTCTGATTCTAAAGCTGGTCCGATACAAATTTGCACCCATTAATAATTCCATTGTATCCTGAAAGAATTTATGATTCAATTTGTTTAACCGTTTAAACCGCGAATTAATATTTAATTAATGTATTTCTAAGATTTGTTTTAAAATTAAGACGGCCTTCCATACAAATATATTACCTGCATATTAGTTCGCTATTTAAACTGTTAAACGAATTGATCTCGAAAAAGTGAAGGATATGGATATTTTAGTAAGCCCTTATTTCAGAATATACTAGTAGATTTTCTCATGACTGCAACCAAAAGATGAACTTTGTCGTAAGTTTTTTTAATAGATATCAAGTTTTTCAAGTAAACATACGCCGGATATATTCATTTTCTAACGAGCGGGAATTCCCGGGATCCCGGGAAATTCAGAAAAAAATCCCGCTGTCCCGGGAAATGAAAAAGTCCGGGAAAAGAAAAACCCTAATTAATTGTCAACCATTGGTTCTAGGAAAGTTTTTTTCATAAGTTTTTTCTCTATTGGTTGTAAAATAAAAATTGTAAATTCTGTTTAGAATTTGTAATATTTGATATTAAACCGAACAAAAATAACACTCATTGTAACAATCTTCAGATCAACTAAAAATCTACAATACAATACCCACAGACAAGGTACAGTCCAAATTGTTAAGTAATATTCCTTAATTGCAACATGTTAGTCATTTATACGGCATGTTGTGTTAGGATGTTATACACAAAAACAAACAACCGTGTAAAAGTTTCTTTGCTTTAGTTCTAATTTCTATAAATAGAATTAAAAGCTTGAATGTTAAAAAGCACGAATCATTGCTTTACCTATTGAAGGAACTTCAATAAATAAGCACAACTACAACATAGGGAAAAAATAATGGCTTTGTTAAAGACATGTGGTTTTCGTTAGTTATAATAATGTAAAATGGATAAGTAAAAATGTTTGAATTTACTTCTCAAAATCCATTTCTTTGAAATTTAACATATATATACAAAAAAACTAAAATCTACATTATAGCCTAGAGAGGACCCCATAAAGACAATCTGATGATAGTGATGCGGTGTCACTTGAAAATGCATTAATTGTCAACCATTGGTTCTAGGAAAGTTTTTTTCATAAGTTTTTTCTCTATTGGTTGTAAAATAAAAATTGTAAATTTATTTATTTATTTATTTGGTCTATGGATACAATAATTATCCTTACAGACTAGCAACTAGAACAATAGTAAATAACTTAAAATAACTTATTTAATAAAACTTTAAATTGAGAATGAGGAACAGTTATATCTAATTGATTACAATAATCATTAAATAATCTCAATGCTTTAGTTAGAGGTTCATTCAGTTCATAATTAGTTTTATGAATATCAATAAAGAAGAACTTTTCTATAATCCTTAGGGATCTAGGAGGAACATAGATTTTAATTGAGTTTAATAATTCAGAGGAATCAACTGCGCCACAAATAATACCATGTACAAAAGTTAACGCAAAAATGTTTCTACGAGTTTCCAGAGTTTTCAAGAAGATAAAATCACATTTATCTTCATAGGAAGGAACACAATATGTAGGAACAGGCGCAGAAAGAGTGGAATTTAAAACATTGAAGAAAGGAAGAGCAAATTTAACATACTTAACTTGGATTTTCTCAATACGGCTTTTATGAATAACCGCATTAGGACTCCAAATAAATGACGCGTATTCCAGTTTAGATCTAACAAAAGAAACATATAAAACGTTTTTTTGTAAAATAGTCAAAAAGATTAGTAGAATTGCGACGTATAAAAGCTAATAGTGAGTAAGCTTTAGGAATTATAAAATTTAAATGGCTGCCAAATGTCAGTTTGGCGTCAAAGACTACACCCAAATCCAATATTTCATCCACAGATGACAGAGTATGACCTTTCATTCTATATTGAGAAAGTAAAACATGACGGCATCTATGATACACCATATAAAAACATTTCGCAATATTAAGAGGTAAACCATTACGTTCAGACCACAAAATAACTCTAGACAAATCCTCCTGCAGGTCTGCAATATCTCCAAATGAAGATATTGGCTTAAAAATCTTTAGATCATCAGCATACATAAGGTACTGAGATTTTTTAAAACAATGACAAATATCATTAATGAAAATATTAAACAGCAAAGGACCTAAAACGCTACCCTGAGGTATACCAGAGGTGGGGATAAAAACATCAGAATATACTCCATCTGCAGAAACAGCAGTAGATCTACCAGTTAAATAAAAACGAAACCAACTCAGCATCTGAGAATGGAACCCTATCTTCGAAAGTTTAAGTAATAGAAGTTCATGTGGCATCCGGTCAATGCTTTTGCAAAGTCTAAGTAAATTGTATCTATTTGAATACCTTTTTCAAAACAAGAAACACAGAAATTGGTAAAAACGGTTAAATTCGTGGTGGTTGATCTTCCAGCCATAAATCCATGCTGTGAGACTGAAATATAACGTTTAAGACGAAAAAAAAGTTTATCATATACAATATGCTCAAAAATCTTTGCAATATTAGACAATTTTGAAATTGGCCTATAGTTCACAATATTATTTTTATTACCAGATTTAAGAATAGGAAAGATTGTTGTATATTTCCATTTTTGTATAAAGTATCCAGCCATCAAAGATTTATTAAAAATAATTCTGAGTGGTAAAATTAGTGCAGAAAAACATTTTTTCAAAAGAAATGATGAAAGACCATCACTATCACATTTAAACGAATTAGAAAGTTTACCAATTCCTGAGGCAACGTCATCATCAGAAATTTGCATTGTCCCGAAATCAAAATATGAGCAAATATCATTTAGATCAAACCCATTAAGTGGAAAGGTGTCATCATTAAAATTAGATTGGAAATATTTAGCAAAAAGATTAAGAGAATCATGTAGAGTATTGGAGGAAATGTCATTATAAGTCATTAACTGTGGAATTGAAGAACTAGTTCTCTTAGAATTCACAAAACTCCAGAAACATTTGGGATTATATTTTATGGAATCATTAAAACTCAAAATATACTGATTATATAAGAACTTATTAAGGAAATTAAATTCTCTTTCATAATGAAGAAAGTTTTGCTTATCACTGGCATTATTTGTGGTTTTGAATTTTTTGTGATACTTATTTCTAAGATTTTTCAATCTTTTCAATCCTTTAGTATACCATGGCAGTTTATACACTTTAGGATTAGCCAAAGGGACATTATTTCTAAGAATCTTTAAAACATTAGATAAGAATTGTTCATAACAAATTGATACAATATTATCATTTAACAAATTCGACCAATTTAAATTATATAAAATTGCATTCGAAATTAAAATCACAGGCATAATAATTATAGCGTTCTTCATTAACATTATTACTACGAATATATTCATAAAATTCAATTCCAACTTCCAAAGCAGAATGAGAAGCAGTGGAAGGTGAAACTGAAAATACTGATTCACAAACTGAAAATTTTAAATCAGAAGAAAGAAACACTAAATCAAGAATTTTGTTTAGCTTATTAAAAACATTATTAATTTGAATTAGATCAAGACTAAAAGCAGCATCAAGAAAATTGGTTTCAAAAGATTTATTAACATTATTAGGAAGAAACTGACCTGAATTAGGAACTATCGACCATACAATATCAGTTAAATTAAAATCACCTAATACACACAAACCGTCACCATCATTGAAACGATCAGCAAGATGTACAATATTGGAAGCATGAGCAGCGTACAATTCATCAGAACGTCTAGGTGGAACATAAGATCCCGGGTAAAAATTTTAATATTGTGTCATATATAATTTATATCTTATTTTTTTAAGTCCCCATATACAACGACATACAACTAGATCCGAAAAATGGGTCATCTTCTTGTGTCTAATTATATCAAATTATATATAATTTGATACACTTTGATCCGAGATTTGTCCATATCCAGGACATCAAATTACATCTAATTCGATATAAAAAGATCTGATTTTATATAATTTTGTCTAATAGTAGGTATGCTTTTTATGTATACCGGCTATTATATTGTTATTGAAATTTCTATAGCTTGAACAATTTAAAAGGCCCAAATTTTATAACATAAAATAAAAATTTTAATGCTTTTGCCTTCTAAATCGTACTCATCATTATACCCTACACCACTATGTGGTCAGGGTATTATAAGTTTGTGCTGATGTTTGTAACACCAAAAAATTTTGGTCGTAGACCCACCTTATAGTATACCGATCGGTTCAGAATTTTTTTTTATTTCGATTTAACGATGTCCGTCTGTCCGTCCGTCTGTCTGTCTGTCCATGCAATCTTGTGCGCACTCTACAGGTCGCAAATATTAAGATATTTTGATGAAATTTGGTACGCAGACCTATGTTGGCCCAAGGACGAACAAGTTTGATTTTGGTGTACATCGGTCCATGTTTAGACCTAGTGCCCATATAAGGGTCCTACCAAAATTTTATTGTTTATACGCTGCAGGTCGTAAATATTAAGATATTTTGACGAAATTTGGTACACAGACCTATATTAGCCCAGTAACGCAGCCTATTGATTTTGGTGAACATCGGTCCATGTTTAGGCCTAGTGCCCATATAAGAGTCCTACCAAAATTATACTGTTTATACGCTGCAGGTCGTAAATATTAAGATATTTTGATGAAATTTGGTACACAGACCTATATTGGCCCAGTAACGCAGCCTATTGATTTTGGTGAACATCGGTCCATGTTTAGACCTAGTGCCCATATAAGGGTCCCCCCAAAATTGGCTTGGTTACAAACTGCAGGTCGCAAATATTAAGATATTTTAATGAAATTTGGTGCGCTGACTCACATTATAGAACATTTTGACACAAGCCCCATTTTAACCCATTCGAATTTCGGATCCAAACAATACACCAGGCTGGTGTAGGGTATTGTATAGTCGGCATGCCCGACTTTAACCTTTTTACTCGTTTTTTAATATAATTTTATATGCAAAAAAATCACGTGAAAATTATATGGCTGTGGAGAAATGAACTCATAATTTATATGAGATCATATAGAAAGTTATATAAAATTGCAAGAATATATTTTTAGTATGACGATACATACAGTGTTATATAACTTAGTATCGAACCATATATAATCATATCAGTCACTACATATATTTTGATTACCCAGCTAAAAATCGACATATATGAATACATACAGGTTAAATGTATATTCATGCATGCTCATAAAGATGCATTCATGTCCATACATGGATACATAAAACTCCATACATGCATCATATACATATGTCCACACATGTGCATTAACGAAATTTGAGGTAATATCTACATTAGAGTTGTCCAAAAAAAAAAACAAGTTGGAATTTTCACGTTCCACAACCCTACAAATATGCCACTTTGAAAAAAAATGTAGTCTGATCAAAAAAATCACCAAAAAAGTTTTGTTTAGAGGTAGCACACCGCAATTGAAGTTTTGAGGTTGTACTTGTTCTATTATTTTTAATTAATTAAAATTAATGGAAAAAATGAGAAAAATTAAATATAATTATTATGATCGCGACATATCAAATCTAATATATTTTTAGGTGTACATTACGAATATGAAATCGAAGTCGCGGATTTCGCGAAATTTTAAAATTTCATATAAAAAAGGATCAACTTCGATCAGGATGTTTTCTTATATTTACCAATATGAAAATTTCGTTTTTGCATTAATATATATCTGCTAAATGTCCTATTATGTGTGATAGTGTTTTTGGTAGCAATAAAATTATAGCAATCTAAATAATAGCGAAATATTAAAAAATGTCAAATTTTAACTTAATTTGCAAGGATATCTGTTATCCTTTTTAAAATTAAAATCAGTGTTATATATAATGAAGGTCCTTGGTAAGTAAATTGCAAAAGTATAACAAATTGCATTTTTCGATAACACCGTTTACAGGTAATTGGGAAAATATCTCAAAAAACTTAAGTTTTTTTGAATTTTCGAAAACCGCGAATAATTCATAACCCACAAATTTTTTTTTAAGTTTCGATTGCTGATTCATAATCTGCGTTAAAATAAAGATCAGATTTGAGAAATTTGCGCATACAAGGCAAAAACAAGTTGAATTTTTAATTACATCTTTTCGGAAAATTTCGAAAATTTGACTAAAATATGTATTTTTATGTATAAATTTAAAAAAAACCGCGAATTACTTTAAGGTTACTTAATTTTTTTAAGTTTTGATTTCAAATTCCTTATACCCACATTAATTAAGACCAGATTTAAAAAAAATTGTTAAATAATAGCGTATAGGTTAAGAAATAATTAAATTTAAAGTAAACTCTACTTTTTGTATAAATTACTCTAGAGATAAATTACTAATTCTTAAAAGACAACTTTTTGTGCTACCTCTAAATAACAGCGGATTTAGCTGAAACTTGGCACAGAGAGTTTTTAGACATTAAGGAATAGGGGCAACATTGTGGAGATCGGGAATTTTAACTTTCATGTTTTTTTGGACCACTCTAATCTACATGTATGATCATGCATGTTCACTCGTGTTCATGCTTGCATACATGTACACACATGTAGATATTACCTCAAATTTCGTTAATGCACATGTGTGGACATATATGATGCATGTATGGAGATTTATGTATCCATGTATGGACATTAATGCATGTTTATGAGCATGCATGAATATACATTTAACCTGTATGCATTCATATATGTCGATTTTTAGCTGCCCATGTGAAAATCGAAATATATATGAACACACATGATCATACATTGACTTGTATATGATCATGCATGGACTTACATTGTCATATACGTACATGCATAGTTCAATGTATGACCATACACGATCTCATATATTTCCATATATCTTTGGATCCGAAATTTGAGGGTTTATGACCGTACATGTTCATATATGACCATATATGCTCACATATGATTCATGTATGCTCATATATGATCATATATGGCCATATACCTCCATATACCCTCAAATTTCGGATCCAAAGGTATATGGAAATATATGAGATCATGTATGGTCATACATTGAACTATGCATGTACGTATATGACTATGTATGCCCATGCATGATCACATACGAGCCAATGTATGATCATGTATGTTCATATATATTTCGATTTTCACATGGGTGGGTAGTTTTATATGGCTTATGTAGTTATATATGGAGTCAGATTTGGGGATATGTGATAAAATCAATTACCGTACAAAAATTCATTGAAAAAATAATATCAGATGTAGTTGTAAATAATGATATGTGCTTTAATGTGACTCCATTCACCGTCAGATATAACCCAATCACATTATATATAACAATATCTAACTATTTTTACTCGGGATGCACATATATAAAGATCTATTTAGAATTTGTAATATTTGATCTTAAACCGAACAAAAATAACACTCATTGTAACAATCTTCAGATCAACTAAAAATCTACAATAAAATTTGTATTTTCCTTTAAAAATTCCAACTTGTCCGCACTAACATTGGCACATTCCAGATGATAATACTCATAGCAGTAGCCACAACAAATACTTGGTTTTGTTTTTGTTATGTTTTTTGAGCATATAGAACATAAAATTAATTCCTTACGATTACCCATATTATAAATTTATAAGCACGAAGAATGCAGTCCTTTCCGTTACTGATTATACGAGGGCGACCGCAAAAGTAACTGGCCTAACATAAAAAGAACCGTTTTTTTTTGGAATTATTATTATTTATTTTTCAACATAATCTCCTTCCAACTCAATACACTTCATCAAACGTTTTTCAAGTTTTTTAATTCCATCCGAAAAATAAGGTTTTTCAAGACCTTCAAAATATGCCTCAGTTTCAGCAATAACCTCGCTATTGGACGAAAATTTTTTGCCACCGAGAAATTTTTTTAAATTTGGAAACAAGAAATAATCAGAAGGAGCTAAATCTGGACTATATGGTGGATGCGGAGTAATTTCAAATCGTAATTCGGCCAGTTTTTGTTGAGTTAAAAATGCAGTGTGTGAAGGAGCATTATCTTGATGAAAGAGAACTTATTTTTTTCCAAATGCGGTCGTTTTATCTTGATTTCTTCACTCAACCGATCCAATAATGCACAATAATATTCACTATTTATAGTTTTTCCTTTCTCAAGATAATCAATAAATATTATACCCCTTGCATCCCAAAATACTGTGGCCATTACTTTTCTGCTAACTTAACAGTTTTCGCCTTCTTGGGACCACTTTTACCAGCTTCTATCCATTGTTTTGACTGTTCTTTGCATTCTGGGATGTAGTGATGGATTCATGTTTCATCAACAGTTATGAATCGGCGCAAGAACTCTATTGGATTACGCTGATAAATCGCTAAAAGCTCCTCGGAATTGGTCCAACGGACGACCCAGGATTTCACGGTGGAGTATGATGGTGCATTATCACCATGAACAGAATCCAATTCACCTTTGATTAATTGTGGCGTATAACCTTTCATATAAAAGTGTTTAATTATCGCACGAAACTCTTTAATTTTCATTTTTCAAAAATTACAAAACTTGTTTACTTCAATCACCTGTAACAAAGAAAATAATCGTTAAATATTTCGGAAATTTTGACAGATGGCTTATAAAAGATTGCTTCAAAAAAAAAAAAAAAAAGTTGCTAGTAAAACAGAAAATGTTCCAGGCCAGTTACTTTTGCGGTCACCCTCGTAAATGTAAACAAACAATAATTAAGACTTCAAAGTACTATTACTTAGCCTCTTCCAGCAATATATTTGTCGATTTGATATAGGGCCGATCTATCAGGATAACATATAATGAAATGAGCTCTCAATATCAACAGGTTTCCAATAAGGGATGAACAAAACTTCATTATTTTATTGCCGCGTAGCAGATACAGTAAAATGGCACCAAAAAAATTTGCGGCAAAGACAACAAAATTTCGAATTTTTATTACTCTTTTTATTACTTTGTTGATTTATCTGTTAATTGTTTAGTTTCTTTTTGTATAAAATAATCCACTTATACTACAGAAATTAATTATTTAATAAAATTCTCAAAAATTTTTACACAGTAATACATTTTTTATCTGCTCATGGCAAGGGTTGCCAGATTTTTTCTTCAAGATCAAAAATTGAATATGTTTCTTTCGTCTGGAACCCCCATACTGTGATCCATTCAGTTCGAATTGAACGAATTCAGAAGAAATTTTTAAGGTTTGCGCTTCGTGGTATTCATTTTAATTTAACTGAAAATTTCCCCTGATACAATGCTCGTTGTTTACTTTTAAATTTGGGACCTCTTTCGTTAAGAAGAACTGTGCATTCTGCAATGCTAATTTTTGATTTAATTTTGTGATATTTTTCCGAAAATTATGAAAGCTGTTATTCTGTAAATTTCCTAGTGGGTCGTTTTTGGCCAAAAGTATAAAAATTAACCCCATATGGATCATGTTACATAAAATAATTATTTTTATCCAGTTCTCAGTGTATAAACGGTAATGACATATCATTATTTTTTGGACTACCAGTAATGACACACACTTACCTTCTTCATTATTTTAAAACATATAATAATGAGTTCCTGATAATGACTTATTTTTATCATTATTTCAAATAGAAAATAATTTTCTAGATTTTTTTGAAAATTTTTTGAAATCTATTTTTAGACTCAATATTTTTTAAACACTGGTAAGGATATATGTAACCACATATTTTTTGATTTTTTGTATTTTGGCGAGTAAGCTTACTTGTGTGCAGCAGGTCAATTATGTTTTAATCTATTAAATATTACATGTCGATAAAGCTCGATTCCCGCACCAGCAAATTTTATAAAAAAAAAATACTATAAAAAATATTTTTTTTATATAATTTATTTTTTTGAAAATCTATTTTTAGACTCATTATTTTTGTCAGTACTGGTAAGCACATAGGTAACCATATATTTTTTGATTTTGGTATTCTGGTGTGTAACCATAACTCATTATTTTTCGCGACATCGCCATATAAAGGTAATAAGAAATGTAATAACAAAAGTAACTACCCTACGGGGTCCCAGATGACATGCAGGATAGGTCCCAAGGGGGCGGAGACCGGTCGTTGATCGGCCTTTTTGTTTGAAAGAGACATACCACTTTAACATGGCGTTGTCATTGGAAATGACCAATTACCACAGTTTAGACACATTGCGGCAGTGAGGTGGTGTGTCTAAAAATATCTTTTCAAATAATCTAATAAAAAATTAAGAATTAAAAATAATCTACTTTGCGTCGAAGTAGGGCTCGATAACACAACCTTCTGCTTGTAAGGCAAACGCTCTACCGTCTGAGCTAACGTTGCTTATGCGTGATGGCTGGCTGATGGTTAAGTTATATGTCTTTCGTTTCTGTTCAAATAAAAAAGAAAGAAAAACAAACACACACACACAGCAAATAAAAAAACATGGAAATGAAAAAAATAGAAAAGAAAACAACATTAACACACACACAAATATGGTGGAAGTGCCTTGAATATGCCCCCGATTGACCGGTCATGGGATAGGTCCCTTAATGGCAGTTGACTTGTTTTTTGCGTTGGCCATAATTAAATTAAAAATTCAATTAAAAATTAGAAAATTAGCTCAAAACCTCTGATAATATAAATAAAAATTTAAAAAATTCCCCTTAAGTTACAAAGAAAAGTTAAATGAAATACCAATTGTTAAAACTAAAACAGCTTTCACATTAAAAAAACATTGAAAACACAAAACTTAAAATTTCTTAGCAAAACATTATAGAAATTTAAAATAAGAGCTAAAATAAGCAAATCGTGAAAAAATAAAGTTAAAAATAAATGAAAGAGTAAAATAAATAAAAAATATTTTTAAAAATATGCCGCGAATTTTGTTTTTATTTCGGTATCAGTCAAGTTTTTTTAAAAGCAACGGTGAAAATAACGGATCAGAAAATACTTAGAAAATTAAATTCTTTTCGTTTATTTAACCTTCTTTTTTAATTTTTAACTCTACTATTTTCTTGAGCTTAAGGTTTGGTTTTTATTTATAAGATGCTACACATTGGAGTAGCGAAATATCGAAAATAAAAAACATTTTATAAATAAAAACCAAACCTTAAGCTCAAGAAAATAGTAGAGTTAAAAACTTAGAAAATTAATTCATTTTCTTTTGTTCATTATTGTACTAATTTAGTAATATGCCTTCGGTTAACCGGTCACGGGATAGGTCCTTGGATGGCAATTGACTCCTCATTCCCCGTAGGGTAGTTACCACTATTGATTTTCTACACTGGGTTGTAAAGTCAGTCAATTTAATGGCTTTACAATCTCGTAGTCATAATTAATATCAAGTTTCATGGGTCTTTTCTGACTCCAGGCCACGAAGGGTTAAGGATTTTTTAAACGAATGTAAAGAGAACACAAGGCAACAAAATCGAAAAAAATATTAAAGGCTTCAAAAACCACTATACAATTTTGATGTGTTGTGGTTCCAGTAGTTCAAATATGGTCCAAATTTAAAATTCTATGGAGAGGTTTTTTTTTAAACAATATTTTAGTAAAATTATACATTTTTTTAGAAGTTTCTCCACATAATTAATGATAACTTATCTTATATCCTTATCTTATAACCGATCTTATTAAAATAAACTTAGAAAAATTGAGATTTACATAACCTTTAATCCGTTTATATATTGCGTTTCAATCGGCTCAGTAGTTTCGGAGTTATAATCAAAAATTTAAGCAAAAAATATATTTTTTACGTGAAAATAGCAAATTTTTTTGTTTTAAAAAAGTCATGAAAAATCGAAAACGGCAAAAATTGTTCAGATTTATTGCTTTATCGCAAAGCACATGTAATAGCAAAAAAAGAGATATCGATCATAAAAATCTATTGATTCTTTTCGAATTTATTCACAATTAAGTAAATTCCCTCATTTTCACAAAATTTTAGTTTATTGTTTGATATACATAAAATTGAGTAGTTAATGTTCTTCTTTCGATTTATTGAATTTTGAAAACACTTTCCACATGCTATGTAAAAATTTTCACATCGAAATTTCATCACATAGTAACATTTCTGTATTTTTTGGCAAACCGCTACCTACAATACTGATTCTATTCTTCGGAAAAACATTTGAATTGGATGAGTTTAAATGTATTAAACAGTAGAAAATTTATATTTTATTATTTAAATTTATTATAAGAAATAAAATAAGAAAATAAATAATTATTATAAACTACAAACTCTGGAATTTTCTTTTATTCGATTTTCTATTGTTGAATAACGAAGTGTTACTCTGAATACTCCAGCAAAAATCAGCCATCATGTGTGCATCCCAGCGATCCTGGTATCGTTCCTCCATTGTCCGGATATCTTGGTGGAATCTTCGCCCTGTTCCTCACTCAAGTCTCCTAGCTTTTCAGGAAAACGATCTAAGTGACTGTGCAGGTGTGTACTTTGATGCTCATGTTGCATCCAAGATTCTGGAAGTGAGTTAACATCTCTTCAACGTGCACAACGTAATCATCACCCTTGTTATTTCCTAAGAATTTTTGAATAACCCATACAAACGAATCCCATGCATTCTTCTCAATTTCTGACATTAAATTGCCAAAATCACTATCTTTCACCAATTTGTGGGCCGTTAAATATGCCTGCTTTCAGCTTTTCCATACTCAGATTAGGAAACTTCCTTGAAATATACTGGAAACATTCACTATCTTTGTTAAGTGCTTTAACATATTGTTTCATCAGACCACGTTTAATGTGAAGAGGGGGTAATATGATGTGATCTCGGGGCACTAGAGCCACATTTACACACATTTGGCATACCTGGAACCAGTGTTTCCCTAGAAGGCCATTGTCTTCTCTTCCAATGTTCTGCTTTAGCTCTGCTGTCCCATAAACATAAAAAGCAAGGATATTTTGTAAAGCCACTTTCTTGACTTAAGAGGAAATTTACCATCTTAAGATCAACACAAATTACCCAGTTATGTTCAGCATACTTTATCTTCTTCATGACCAATGCAATTACAGAGTATTCTTCTTTTACTTTGGTTGAATGTGCGATCGGCAAAGAGTGAAATTTATTTCCATTATGCAAAAGGAAATAAAAACATTCAAGCTGCGTTTTGATGAGTCGAAATAAACGCCATTCGTTTGAATCGTATCTCTGTAAGCCCATGGCAGTCATCAAACCAGAAATATCTGTGCAGTACACAAAATCATCTTCTTCAACAAAATAATGAAGTAAGCCTTCTTCTCGAGTACGGTAATACGAAACTTTAGTTTCTTTAATTCCGAAGTAATTCCGAAGATCTTTTCGACAATCCAAGGTCTCTAATTACATCATTAAGCTGGTCTTGATTCCAATGTCTCGGCGATACATTTTTGTGTGGGATGAACTCGTTATTTGCAGATGTTGTTGTTGTAGCAACGCCTCCTACAATAAAATATGTAAGCATATATAACAATATCATTATTCTTCTTCTTCTTGTTCTGCTGACTCAGCTAGATCCAGACCCAGGAACCGGGCCGCCTCAACCGGGTGGGTCCATAGCGACGTGGGATCTAGGTGAGTCGGGTTTGCCGTGCTGCCAAAGAGGTGGTTTACGTCGTGGGGACCTCTCTGGCATGCGGGACATGTGTTCGGGATGGTGGGCTCGATCCGAGACCAATATGAATTAAGGCGTGAACACCATCCCGAACGCAATTGCGCGAGGAGAACTCTTGTAGATCGTGGGAGAGTCCTCTCCTCGTTCTCCGCAATAGGTGGGGGACGACCTCCAAGAACGATATTTATCCGGTGAGAATTGATGGCGTCATTTACCGCGTCCCGATGAATATCGTTTATACCTGCCCTATAGGATGCTTCGTCCAGCGGATCTCTCATGTAACGCTGGACCGTGCCCTCAAAGATACGAAGGTCCTTTCTGACATGCCTCGGGGGGGGGGGGGTCCACCTCCGTAAGAAGGTGATTCGGGTGGTTCCTCCGATGACATCCCAGCAGGAACTGCTTCGAGAGCATTTCGCAGTGTTCCTTTACTGTTAGGACCTTCGTTTCCTCGTGAAGATGTTGAACCGAGGACATTTGTAGGCATCCCGTAATTGTCCTGAGGACAGAATTTTGGCAGGTTTGGAGCTTTCTCCACTGGGTATCGCTGACTCTAGGCGACCACACTGGCGCAGCATAATTAACCACTGACCGACTAATTGTTTTGTAGGTTGCCAACAAGGTTTCTTTGTCCGTACCCCAAGAGCTGCCGGCTAGCGACTTAAGGACCTTGTTCCTACTCTGCATCTTGTTGGAAATTGCAGTGGTGTGCGCTGAGGACATGAACAGGCTGTCGAATGTAACCCCAAGAATTTTGGGGTGGTTGAGTGTCGGAATTCGCACGCCATTGACTACTACATTCAGTTCCAGCCTTAAGGCTTCATTAATTTAATCGTAAAGTAAAAACACGTATCTGTAATCAATTCAATGTGTTAAAATAATATAGAAATATATTTTTATCTTTTTTCTATGCATTGAAACTGTTGTCAAGTAAAATCGTAAAAAAGTTCTGTTGAAATTAGAAATTTTCTATTTTATTACTTGACATTTAATTCTATGCACAAGAAAAAGATAAAAAATGCAATATTTTTATTTTTTATACTCTTTTTATTCATTATGAGAATGATACGTTACTTTTTTTACGATACTTCCAAACTAATTTGGGCTTTACTTCCTTCGTCCAAGTGGTAAAAAGAGTCGCCGAGGATTTTGCAGGGGAGAGCTGCATATTCCTTCCAGTAAAGAAATTCGTAAGATCATGAAGATAACTGTTCAACCTACCGCATAAGCCATCAATGTCGTGACCCGTCGCCAGTATCGTACAGTCGTCGGCATATGATATCAATTTCACCCCTTCTGGTGGTGCTGAGAGTTTCGAAACGTAGAAATTAAACAATATCGGGGAGAGAACTCCACCCTGAGGAACTCTTTGTTTAATTCTACGAGGTTTGGATCTTTTGTTACGAAACTCCACAAACGACTGGCGACCACACAGATCATTCGCTATCCACCTCCTCGTACCATTTGGGAGACTCGATTCGGCGATGTCTCTGAAGAGGATCGCGTGGCTGACCGTATCAAATGCCTTCGATAGGTCAAGCGCCACTAGAACCGTCCTTTCGCAAGCGGCTCTGATTTAGACCGCTGATTATCTGTGTGGCAATGGCGGTTAAAGCTGTTGTTGTACTGTGCTACTTCCGGAATCCATGCTGGTGCTGGGCAAGCTGAAAATGCTGTGTGAGACTGGGGAGGAGTAGAGCCTCAAGTGTCTTAGCGACCGGTGACAGTAGGGAGATTGGTCTGTACGATGCTCCCTGGTTCGCATCCTTTCCTGGCTTCAAAAGTGGCACCCCATTTTCTAGACCTCGGGCACAATTAGGGTGGATAGGGAAAGGTTAATGACCTTTGTCAGGTACTCTACTCCTGGCATCTCCAGTTGTTTGATCATCAGCATGGAAATTCCGTCGGGTCCTAGAGCTCTAGATGGTTTGGCTCTTTTGATGGCTTCGGCAACCTCTGTTGACGTAAAAGCTAATGGCTCGTCATTGACTCGGAGTTCTTGCATTTTCCTCACGACACTCCTTTTCGCCTTGTCTCTCTCGGGGTGCTCAATAAACTGCCGGCTAAAAAAGCTCGCGCACCTCTTCGGGTCCGATATCGTCCTATCGGCAAATGAGATCGATACCCTGTCGTCCCTTTTGGACGAGTTAGAGAGAGTTTTGACCGTAGACCATAGCTTGCTGGCTCCGGTGCTGAGGTTGCATGTTTTCAGATGATCTACCCATTTATTCCGTTTATGCTCGTTGACCAACTTGCTGATCTCCCGGTTGAGTTCGCTGATCCTGGGGTCGCTGGGGTTGGTCGAACGAAGCTCGTCGCGCTCATCTGCGAGTTCTGCTGCTTCGGCTGGGAAATTTGGTCTGATGTTGGCGATCCTTCCAGCCGGAATGAAGCGAGCAGCCGCTGCGTTGACGATTTCACGGAACTTCCTTTGCGCGGAGCTCACATCGGTTGGGGTGGGTAGGTCACTGAATTTGCGGTTGGTGAACTCTCTGAACGCTAACCAATTAGCTTTCTTGTGGTTAATGTACGTGCGGCGTTCAGAGACGATGAAGTCACTTGGTCTATCGAGCTCGATAACTATAGGAAGGTGGTCTGAGGCCAACGATATAATCGGCCGCCAGGAGGCGCAATTTATCAGACCTGTAGTCGAAATTGTTATGTCTGGCGAGCTAGTGCAACTTCCTATAATTCTGGTGGGGGCGTCCTCATTCAGTGTGCAGAATGTGGAGTCATCGACCTGTTCCGCCAGGGCTATCCCTCTCTGGTCTTCCCCCAGATTGGAGTGCCAGAGCTCATGGTGAGCGTTAAAGTCGCCCATCACCATGCGGTTATCACCCACCAGAAGGAATCTGATGTCCGGGTGATATCCTGTGGGGCAGCTGGCCACTGGCGGAATATACACATTGTACAATTCGATCTCGGCAGCTCCTGACCTTACTGCTATACCTTGAAGTTCCATGTATACGTCACGTACGTTTGGGTCAGGCGAGATCATTCTGTACTGCACGGTGTTGTCGATAATGAATGCGAGGCCCCCGCCTCCGCTCCGTGTGAGGTCCTTGCGCAGAATGTTGTAATTACTACAACTCTGGAGTCTACAGGTGGCATTGAGTTTAGTTTCCTGGACCGCAGCGACCATGACTTTGTGGAGCTGCATAAATCGGGTTATCTCCGTGATCTTACCTTGGAGGCCGTTGCAGTTAAACTGCATAAGTGTTATCACCTCAGGTCGGGGGAGAGCCACATGCGGTGTTAGTTGTGGTGTCTGCTGTTGGTGCTGTAGCTGTTGTTGTTGCTGTGGTTGTTGCTGTTGGGACGAGATCGGAGTCATCGCGAACGATGATGTCAAGGCCGACGATGTCGCCGACGTTGACAACTCCGATGACGATGAGCTGTTACGTTGGCCTATACAGCATGGGGCCACGTAATTGCCGTTACAGTCCCTATGGGTTCTTAACCCACTGCAGTTTCTACTGCTGTCCTTCCTGAGGTGAACCCACTGATTGCAGATGTTATACCTGACTGATGTTCCGCCAGAGTGTAACCGGTCCTGGCAAACCGAGCAGAACCATGGTCCAGGATTTTGTTCGGTTCCGGCACGGACCAAAATGATATGGAGCAATTTCACCGGATAAAGTTGCTGCAGGTTAGAAAAAAGAAGGGGGCATACATACGTATTGTGGGTTTGTTGAGTTGGCATTCCTTGGTCGGGGTTTGTTGGGCTCCGAGTCGTTCTGGTACGAAGAACCGAGTGCCGTGGGAACGATTTTCAGATGTAGATGGTAGTGCTGGATGTGAACTATCTGATTGGTAACACATACTTGAGGTTGAGTGTCCTGGTGAAGATGAAAGCACTTGACTACAGCTTGGACCCCGACCTTGAGCATATTTAATTTCTGGTGAATGTAGAACTGCAAGTGTAAACCCATCAGCAGACCTCGTGGGGTAAGACCATCGCATATGTTTTTGTACTTAAACAAAAATAACAATCGAATTCGTGGCTAGCTGTTTCTCTCCATATCATAGGCTTCGAAATTTGCAAGTCTGTAAAATTTAAAAAAAAAATTTAAATAACGAATATGAAGAATTCAAAATTTAATTAAGAAATACTTTAAGTATAAAATATTCCAAATTTATTAACCTATACTTAATTTACATTAGAAGACCTCATAGATAAATTCAATCGACATGAAATGCATATAGTACTCGGTGTCCAATGCTGGTTCAAATTTTGCGGATATACAGTTGTGGCCAAGCATTTAAGTCAATTCAAGTTTTTTTCTAATTTTATAGTTGTTGCCTTTATTTTTAAAGATCAAAATAGTGGCTAAATTCGCCACGAAAGGCTAGTAGATGGTTCAGAAAATTGTACAGAATTTTATCGTAATGTTTGTTTTTTCATTTTGTCACTTGTTTTAAGTGGGCGTGGCTTTTAACGAAAAATTAGCGATATAAACCTCTTATCAAATTACATAGTAAAATTTAGGCAGTACTGATCGGTTCTGTACAAACTGTATGTTTTTGGAAATTCTATAAAATTTCCTTAAGTCCTGCATTATTTTTATCTACAAATAGTCGCCAGACTTAAAAGTACAGCACTTTAAACATGACCAAATTTTTCTTTCTTTTTAGCGATTTTTTATAAAGTTAACAGCACTGAAATTTTAAAGTGAATAGTTGTATGCTTTTCTTACCACAATATGGCAAATGAGTCAAGATTTTTTTTACGTTATAGTTAAAAGCATTTCATGTTAAAATTTCAGTGTTGTTAACTTTCTTTTAAAATCGCTAAAAACAAAGAAAAATTTGGTCATGTTTAAAGTGCTGCAATTTTAAGTCTAGTGACTATTTGTAGTTAAAGATAATGCAAGACTTAAGGAAATTTTATAGTATTTTCAAAAATATACAGTTTGTACAGAACCGATCAGTACTGCCTAAATTTTACTATGTAATTTGAGAAGAGGTTTATATCGCTAATTTTTCGTTAAAAGCCACGCCCACTTAAAACAAGTGGCAAAATGAAAAAACAAACATTACGTTAAAATTCTGTACAATTTTCTGAACCATCTCCTTGCCTTTCGGGGCGAATTTAGCCACTATTTTGATCTTTAAAAATAAAGGCAACAACAATAAAATTAGAAGAAAACTTGAATTGACTTAAATGCTTGGCCACAACTGTATATTATAGTAATCTTCATATGACTTTTGCAATGAAGTTAAGAAGCAGTTCCGTTTTATCTCGGTGATATATTGGCCGCACATAACAAAATGAATCCGGATTGTTTTTACATAAGAATGTTCTGGCTTTCTTGCTAATTTTTATTAACACTTGTAAATTGTTTTTAACTTGTAAGCTGAATGACTCTTTTATAGTAGTGCTGGTAAAAATATAAGTAGTGGGTATCGAGTATTTGTCTTTTTTTTTGGGTACTCGATACTCAAAACTACTACTCGATATTTTTAGAGTTGCATTTTGGACAGACAAAGTATATAAAATATATATACAAAATGTATTAAATATATATACAAAATATATAAAATATATACACAAAATATATATGACTCCGCTAAAATATTTACCACAAAAATGTGATTACGCTAAAATATTTATCACAAAACTACAACTCTGCTACAAGGAAAAAAAAAACCAGAAGTAAAGTGTTTAAGAGTATACACTAGAGGAAATAATTATAAGACCAATATAAATAACTTAATTTTTAAACGTGTAAATAGAATTTACCGTTAATTTGCATTTTTTACAACCATGTAGGGTAACTAAATTTCAAACCGTGTGTGTTAGACAAATTGCTTCTTCTTTTTCCTTTTTATTAAAAGTTATTGAATGAGTAGAGGGAAATAATTATAGGACCGCTTGGTAGTAAATTAATTAAAAAATAAAAATCTCTATATATAAAAGAATAACGTGACTGACTGACTGACTCAACATCGCCCAGCCCAAACCGCTGAAGCTAGGAAGTTGAAATTTGGTATGTAGGTTCCTCTTTCGGGGTAGACGTCCGCTAAGACGGGATTTTTGGAAATTCCTACCGGAACGGGCAAAAAGGGGGAAAGTGTCCCCCTTGACGGCCTGCCAAAACCCCTTTGGCTAGAAAGCTGAAATTTAAGATATGTGTTCCTTGGAGTAGGGGCTAACTTTTCTGGAAAGTACTTTCTAGAATTTTGGACAGGGACGTTGTAAAAATGGGGGTTAAAAGGGGAAAAAGGCCCCCCTTGACGGCCTGCCCAAACCGCTGGAGGTAGGAAGTTGAAATTTGGTATAAAGGTTCCTCCACTATCGTAGACATCCACCAAGACGGGAGTTTTGGAAATTTTTACAGGGACGGGCAAAAAGGGGAAAAAGTCTCCCCCTTGACGGCCTGCTCAAACTGCTGGAGCTATGAAGTTGAAATTTGGTATGTGGTTCCTCGACCGGTGTAGACGTCCGTTGAGACGGCATTTTTGGAAATTCTTATCGGGAGGGGCAAAAAGGGGACAAAAAAAGTACCTTTTTCCAAAAAAGTACCTTTTCCCAAAAAAAGTACCTTTTCCCAAAAAAAGAACCTTTTTCCCAAAAAAGTACCTTTTTCCAAACAAAGTACCTTTTTCCAAAAAAGTACATTTTTCAAAAAAAGTACCTTTTTCCAAAAAAGTACCTTTTTTAAAAAAAGTACCGTTTTTCCAAAAAATGTACCTTTTTCTAAAAAAATTTACCTTTTCCAAAAAAAAGTACCTTTTCCAAAAAAAGTACCTTTTCCAAAAAAAGTACCTTTTCCAAAAAAAGTACCTTTTCCCAAAAAACATACATTTTTCCAAAAAAACCTTTTTCAAAAAAAGGACCTTTTCCAAAAAAAAGTACCTTTTCCCAAAAAAGTACCTTTTTCTAAAAAAATGTTCCTTTTCCCAAAAAACATACATTTTTTCAAAAAAATACCTTTTTCAAAAAAAGTACCTTTTCCCAAAAAAAAAACCTTTTTCTAAAAAAAATTTTCCTTTTCCAAAAGATGTACCTTTTCCAAAAAAAAGTGCCTTTTTCCAAAAAACATACATTTTTACAAAAAAAAAACACCTTTTTAAAAAAAAAATACCTTTTCCAAAAAAAGTACAAATAAAGTACTTTGTAAAAACAAAGTATCTTTTTCCAAAAAATTTCGTTTTTCCAAAAAGTACCATTTAAAATAATATATAATTTCAAAAAAACTACTTTTTTTCCTCCCCCCACGGATATCTCCACTAAAACAAGGTTTCTTGATATTCGGCATAGACGTGCGCTAAGACGGGATTTTTGGAAATTCCTACCGGAACGGGCAAAAAGGGGAAAAGTCTCCCAATAAACAGTCTCACAAATTGGAAAAGTGCCTGCCCAAACCACTGGAGGTAAGAAGTTGAAATTTGGTATAAAGGTTCCTCCACTGTAGTAGACATCGACTAAGTTTGTATTTTTGGAATTCCCTACAGGATATCCCAAAAGGAAACTCGGTATGTGAGTTCCTCCTTCTGTGTAGGCGTCCGCTTAGACGGAATTTTGGAATTTTTGAAATTCCTATCGGGAGGGGAAATAAGGTAAAAGTCTCCTCCTGACGGCTTGCCCAATCCCTTTTGGCCAACCTAAAATTTTAAATATGTATTCCTTGGAGTAGGACTAACTCACCGGCAACGTAATTTTTCTATTTTGGAACAGGAACATAGTAAAAATGGTGGTTGAAAGGGAAAAATGTCCCCACTAACGGCCTGCCCAAACCGCTTAGGCAATGCAGTTGAAATTTGGTATGAATGTTCCTCATCCATCGCAGATAGCCGCGAAGATGAAATTTTTGTAAATTCCTAAAGGGAGGGGCAAAACGAAGAAAAGCCTCACCTTGGGGGCCGGTAAAAATCCCTTCGGCTAGAAACCTGAAGCTTAAAATGTGGGTCCCTGGAGTGAGGGCTAACTTATTAGAAAGATACTTTTTTGAATTTTGGACAGGGTCGTTATAAAATGGGGGCTCAAAAAGGGAAAGTTGCCCCTTAACGACCTGTCCAAACTGCTGGAACTAGGAAGCTGAAATTCGGTACTTAAGTTCCTCTCAGCCTGCTCAAACTGCTGGAACTAGGAAGCTGGAATTCCCTGTCGATGGATTTTCGGAAATTCCTACCGAGAGGGGCACAAATAGTAAAAGTTGGCTAGAAACCTGAAATGTAAAACATATGTTACTTGGAGTATGTGCTCACTTACCGGGAAGGTGCGTTTTGGACAGGGACATTGCAAAAATGGGGATTAATGAAGCGAAAAGTGCCGCTAAAAGCCCTGCCCAAACCGCTGGAGGTAGGAAGTTGAAATTTGGTATTAAAGTTCCTCCTCTATTGTAGAAATCCGCTAATATGAGATTTTTGGAAATTTCTACAGGTAGCAAAAACAGGAAAAGTCTCCCCCTTAACGGCCTTGCCAAACTGCTGGAACAAGGGATCTTAAATTGGGTTCCTTCTCCAACGTTGACGTCCCCTAAGATGGTATTTTTGGAAATTCATACCGGGAGGGGTAAAAAGGGAAAAAACTTCCCCCTTGACGGCCTGGCCAAACTGCTGGATATAGAGACCTAAAATTATGTATGTAGTAGGTTCCTCCTCCAACGCAGACGTCCTCTACGACGGAATTTTTGGAAATTCCTATCGGGAGGGGTAAAAACGGAATAATTCTCCCCCTTGATGGCCTAACCGAACCCTTCGGCTAGAAACCTGTAATATATTGTTACGTTTTTACTTTTTAAAAACGTTGGTTTATTTCCCTTAAATAAACCGGATTCTTTTCTATTGCAATCAAAATAACCAGTTCCAACGCTGACACCAATTATTACGTTTTACCTTACAAAACGTTCGTTTATCTCCCTTAGATAAACAGTCCTGGTGCTGTCGCAGCGATAATAACAACCAATTAGCCAATAACCAAAACACGAACACACTTAAGTTTGAATTAGCTTAGACGCTCTTATTTATTTACACACTATTACTTATTTACAAACTCTCTCTATTATGACGATTACTAAAGCGCTACTAACTTTAACACGATACTAACTCGCGGTCTTAACAACACAAATGTTAATAATCAACTTCCCTTCACTAATGTTAACGCGCGCCTTATATAGTAACAGCCATATTTCTACAACACACTGGATAATTCTAGCATGCTATACTTAACTCTACATACGCTTACAGACTATACATACAACCATTTATACATACAGTATTACTCTATATTAGTCTTAACACTATACACAAACACAAACTGTTATATTAAACACTTATCATTAACCAACTATACAATATAACTCTACATTAGACTTAACGCTATACAAACACACAAACACTTATAATAAGTCTACATCACGCTGAGAGACTATACAGACACACAAACATTTATCATTAACCAACTATACAATATAACTCTACATTAGGCTTGACATTATACATACACACAATCTCTTATTATTAACCAACTATACAATATGACATAATACATACACACAAACACTTATTATTAACCAACTATTCAATATTACTTTACATTAGGCTTGACATTATACATACACACAAACTCTTATTATTAACCAACTATACAATTCTAATGCGTAATTAATCATAGCATATTCTTAGGTGTATAATTAAATGTAGTACTATGTTGCCAGATTGATGTATTTTGCCCAACCCGTCTCTTGGGCTATTTTCTTCTAGAAAAGTCCAGAGTTTTCTATACTAGGCCAAGCCATTTTCGTAACACTGCCGCCCACTTAAGCCTCTTCGTCCCGAATAGGCACATATGTTCCCTTCCCGTAATTTGCTAGTCTCTCCAGGTGTACCACCTTCATTTTAGATCTTGGGCTGTTGTACTTTTGGATTCTATAAACCACGTCATTTAGCCTCTTGACTACTTTATAGGGGCCGTCCCAATGGGTTTGCAGTTTCGGTGACAATCCTTTTTTTCGTTGTGGGTTAAAAAGTAGGACCAATTGCCCTTCGTTGAAACCTTCAGAGTTTGCAGCTCGGTCGTATCTGGCTTTCATTTTATCACTGGTCATTTTGATTCGGTTACGCACGAATTCATGAAGTTCTTCAAGGTCATTCATGGAGGGGTCTCCACCATCTTCCTCTGTTGGTGTAGGCTTAATGCCAAACTCTAAGTCTCCAGGCAGTCTTAACTCAGTTCCAAATATAATCTTTGCAGGTGCTCGTGAGGTGGAGTCGTGCACGGCTGACCTATATGCCAACAGAAATTTTGGTATGTGCTCATCCCAGTCCTTTTGATGTCCGCTGACCACTTTTCTCAAATGTTCCTCCAGGGTGCGATTGAATCTTTCAACCATGCCATCAGATTGCGGATGTAGTGGCGTTGTTCTTGTCTTTCTTATTCCATATTTTTCACACATTTCCTTAAATATGGCAGACTCAAAATTCCTTCCTTGGTCGGAATGCAGTTCTAAAGGAGCTCCATAACGGCACACCCAATTGTTAACAAATACGTCTGCTACTGTTCCAGCTTCCTGGTTCGGTATCGGATACACTTCTGGCCATTTGCTGAAATAATCTATGACTACTAGTATATATCGGTTTCCAGCCTCACTGACAGGAAAAGGACCGGCTATATCCATTGCTACGCGCTCAAATGGGGCACCCGAATTGTATTGCTGAAGCTGCCCGCGGCTTTTTCTTATTGGACCTTTGGCTAAAATGCATTGCGGGCAGTTGGCTATCCAATCGGCCACAGCTTGTCGACATCCAACCCAATAAAACCTTAGTTTCAACTTTTCTAGCGTTTTTGTCACACCAAGATGACCGCCACTAGGACCATTATGAAATTCTTTTATTACTTCGTTTATTTTGGAGGATGGTACAACAATTAAATCAGTTGCCGCTTTTCCGTCTGCATCTTCCCATGTCCGGTATAAGCAGCCATTTATCAGCCTAAGACTGTCCCATTGTGTCCAATATGATTTCATTATTGGGCTTTCTGAAGATATTTCGAGCCGAGCTGGTCTTCTGTCCCGTTCTTTAGCAGATATTATTTTTGACAACATGGGATCATTTCTCTGCGCCGTTGCCCAGTCCACACTGGAGTCTATATGCGTTAGCCGAATATCAATAACGCATTCTTTCCTCTCCGCCCTGCTACAATGTTTGCACTCCAGGTTGCAGGGCCGTCTTGAGAGAGCATCTGCATTATTATGCTTACCACCTTTCCTGTGCTCAATGCTGAAGTCGTAGCTTTGAAGGCGTTCAATCCAACGAGCAAGTTGTCCTTCAGGGTTTTTAAATTGTAGTAACCACCTGAGTGCGGAGTGGTCTGTCCTTAAGGTGAAATGCTGACCATATAGATACTTGTGGTAATGTTTTACGCACTCTAATACTGCCAGAAGTTCCCGTCGCGTTACGCAGTAGTTCCTCTCAGGCTTTGAGAGTGTTCGGCTGTAGTAGCCTATGACTTTTTCTGCCCCATTGACTATCTGCGAGAGCACACCTCCTATTCCGTATCCGCTCGCGTCACTATCTAGTACAAATTTCTCTCCAGAAATTGGATATGCCAGGACTGGTGCTGTACATAATAACCCTTTTAGCTCCTGGAATGCATGTTCTTGTGATTCACCCCAATGGTATGGCCGGGACTTTTGGGTCAGCTCATGTAAACTTGCAGCAACTCTGGCAAAATTCGGTACAAATCGTCTATAGTATGTGCAAAGACCTAAAAAACTGCGCAATTCATGAAGATTTTTCGGACGAGGCCAGTCTTTTACTGCTACTATTTTATCTTCATCGGTCGATACACCCTCTGTTGTTACGCGATGTCCTAGGTACTTAACTTCTTTCTGGAATAGTACACATTTCTTTGCATTTAGCTTTAGCCCAGCCGCTGATATACGATTAAGCACGTCTTCTAGGTTTTTCAGATGTTCGTCAAAAGTCTTTCCCGTGACTATAATGTCATCAAGGTACATCAAACAAGTCTTCCAGTGAAGTCCTTTTAACATCCGTTCCATCAAGCGCTCGAATGTAGCCGGAGCGTTGCAAAGCCCAAATGGCATCACGTTAAACTGCCATAAACCATCGCCCGCACTAAAGGCAGTTTTCTCTTTGTCTTTGTCTGCTATTTCAACCTGCCAGTATCCGTTTTGCAAATCTAATGTGGAGAACCATTTTGTTCCGGCTAGCGTGTCCAAAGTGTCGTCAATTCTGGGTAGCGGATAACTGTCTTTCTTGGTGACGTCGTTTAGCTTTCTATAATCGACACAAAATCTGGTGCTGCCATCTTTCTTCTTAACCAAAACCACTGGCGAGCTCCACGGACTTGTAGATGGTTCTATTATACCATTTTGCTCCATTTCATTGATTAGATCTTTAACCTCACCTCGCTTTGCTAAGGGGATACTTCTAGGTGCTTGTTTAATTGGCCTTGCTTCGCCAGTATTTATTTCGTGTTTAACAATAGCCGTTCTCCCATGGCTTTGGCTCTTAAAGGCGAAGATGGAGGCATATTTCTTAAGCAGCTGTTTGGCTTTATTTCTATCAGGCGCCGCTAATCCTTCTACCCATTTCCTTGCATGTTCGGTTAGCAACTCATGTTCTTTTGCTGACATATTCGCAGGTTCCGGTCTGCGCTCACAATTTATTATTGCCTCTGCTGGAGCACATTGACCTATATCGGTGTTTTTTTTGACTAATTTTTCGTTGCTGGATAGATTTAATACTCTTACCGGGACTCTTCCGTCGTTACAGGCTCTTACGAGGGCTTTTGCGGTTATAAGGTCACTCTTTATTTCTATAGGTTCTACTACCCACAACCGATTGTCCACACAATTTCCCTCCATACGTGCCCACACTACGGTTTCTGACTGTGGTGGTAGTTTCTGACGTCCAACAGTAGCTAGCTTTCTTATTTGAGCCTTACTTTCATAACCAACATCAAGAGGTATTTCAACGTTGTGCCAAATCATTATTTGTTGCCCCATATGCAGTTTAACGTTATGGCTAATCATAAAATCTGCACCGATTATTACTTCGTCCACAATATCAGCAACAATAAATACATGATCTACGTTGATGTTGGCTATAGTTAATTTAGTTTTAACTTTACCGTAGACAGTAGCAGGATCCCCAGTAGCTGTTCGCAGACTTACGTTGCTTAATGGTTCAATTGCCCCTTTCACTACATCGGGCCTAATAATTGACTGTGCCGCCCCTGTGTCTATCGTAAAGATGTGCTTTTTGCCGTAGACGAACCCACAAATTGTAAGATTGCTATTTTTCTGCTGTATCACTGATATGGAAATTGTGGGGCCCTCGTTTGTGGGAGCTAGCTCATGCCCCGTTGTGCTAGCTCGTTTTAGTTTAACGGTGACTCTTGTGATACTTGATGGTTAGCCCGCTTATTGTCCCGTGGTGGCGAAGAAGATCTAGATCGTTTTCTTGGTGCCTTACATTTTCGCTGAAAATGGCCAACTCTACCGCAGTTGTAGCATTTAGCTTGGAACTTGTTTTGTTTCTCTTCTAGTGCCTGCATAACTGCTTCTCTTAAGTCGTTAACTATGTCTCTCTCTTTTTCAGCGATAACCTCCAAATTTCGCACCTTGTATGTTTGCGGCTTGGAAATTACTTTAGCCGTCTCCTGTGCCAGCGCAAATGAAACAGTTTCTGCAAAAGTTAATTTCTGTGTAGCGCATACCGCATATTTCACATCGGGATCACGAATGCCATTTACAAACGCCTCAATCTTGAACTGGTCCAAGAATGGATGGTTTTCACCGGGGTATGTCATCTGCACCAATCTTTCAACCTCCATCGCGAAGTCTTGCAGTGTTTCATTGACCTTCTGCACTCTGCCTCGCAATTCCATTCTGTAGATTTCCTTTTTATGTTCACCACCATACTTTCGTTGCAGTGCAGCCATAATGTCGTCATAATTATTCCTGCAGCTCATTGGTATGCTTTCAAGGACTTCTGCTGCGGTTCCTTTTAAGGCCAAAATCAACTCAATGGCTTTTTCTTCATTTGTCCACAAATTTCTGCTAGCCACAGTTTCAAACTGAAACTTGAATACATTAAAGGGTGTACTGCCATCGAAACATGGTGTCTTTATTCTACTAGAGACTTCTGGAACAACACGAACTGGCCCACCTTGGCATTGAAGACTGTTAATTTTCGTCTCTATGTCAATTTCCAGATTATTCATCTTACTCTCTAAATCGACAAGCTTCTCATCAAATTTGCTGACTTGTACCTCAACGCGATCCATTCTTTGGTTTATAGCCTCTGTCATTTCTGTCAGTTTCTCATTTGTGGCTCTAGTTTCTCTAGAGTTTTCTTCCATTTTCTCCATCATTTTTTTAGAGTTTTCTTCCATTTTGCTAGAGTTTCTTTTTTCCATTTCTCTAGAGCTTTCTTCCATTTTCTCCATTATTTTTCTAGAATTTTCTTCCATCATTTTTCTAGAATTTTCTTCCATTTTGCTAGTGTTTTCTTCCATTTTGCTAGAGTTTCTTTCTTCCAATTCTCTAGAGCTTTCTTCCATTTTCTCCATTATTTTTCTAGAATTTTCTTCCATCATTTTTCTAGAATTTTCTTCCATTTTTCTAGAATTTTCTTCCGTTTTTCTAGAATTCTCTTCTATTTTCTCCATCAAGGCTGTGAACACTGCATTAATGTCCATACTGCTTGCCGCTGAACGGGTACATACCTCCATTTCTTCTTTTCCGTCAAATACGTAAGTATTGATGTCCATGCCAAGCCGCATGAATTCATCTATTAGCCTTTTTTGAAGTTCTGCCTTATTACCTGTTGTCGGCAGCTCCAACTTACTCAATTCCTGCTTGAGCTGTTCCACTTTAAGCTCTTCAAACTTCATTGCTTTTAGTTATGTTTATTTTGCAATATCCTGGTTACTTATATTTTGCAATCCCACTTCTGACACCAATTGTTACGTTTTTACTTTTTAAAAACGTTGGTTTATTTCCCTTAAATAAACCGGATTCTTTTCTATTGCAATCAAAATAACCAGTTCCAACGCTGACACCAATTATTACGTTTTACCTTACAAAACGTTCGTTTATCTCCCTTAGATAAACAGTCCTGGTGCTGTCGCAGCGATAATAACAACCAATTAGCCAATAACCAAAACACGAACACACTTAAGTTTGAATTAGCTTAGACGCTCTTATTTATTTACACACTATTACTTATTTACAAACTCTCTCTATTATGACGATTACTAAAGCGCTACTAACTTTAACACGATACTAACTCGCGGTCTTAACAACACAAATGTTAATAATCAACTTCCCTTCACTAATGTTAACGCGCGCTTTATATAGTAACAGCCATATTTCTACAACACACTGGATAATTCTAGCATGCTATACTTAACTCTACATACGCTTACAGACTATACATACAACCATTTATACATACAGTATTACTCTATATTAGTCTTAACACTATACACAAACACAAACTGTTATATTAAACACTTATCATTAACCAACTATACAATATAACTCTACATTAGACTTAACGCTATACAAACACACAAACACTTATAATAAGTCTACATCACGCTGAGAGACTATACAGACACACAAACATTTATCATTAACCAACTATACAATATAACTCTACATTAGGCTTGACATTATACATACACACAATCTCTTATTATTAACCAACTATACAATATGACATAATACATACACACAAACACTTATTATTAACCAACTATTCAATATTACTTTACATTAGGCTTGACATTATACATACACACAAACTCTTATTATTAACCAACTATACAATTCTAATGCGTAATTAATCATAGCATATTCTTAGGTGTATAATTAAATGTAGTACTATGTTGCCAGATTGATGTATTTTGCCCAACCCGTCTCTTGGGCTATTTTCTTCTAGAAAAGTCCAGAGTTTTCTATACTAGGCCAAGCCATTTTCGAAACAATATAATATGTTTTCCTTGGAGTATGGGCTAACTTATCGGCAAGGTATTTCTAGGACTTTGGACAGGAACGTGGTAAAAATGGTGGTTCAAAAGGGGAAAATTGCCCCCCCCCCCCCTTAACGTCTGCGTCTTTAGCTAGAAACCTAAAACTTAAAGAACAAGTGTATATGAAACACTAAAATTAGGAAACTAAATATTAAACGAGTGGAATTGAAACACTACACAAGTGAAATGAAATGGATATAAACGTTGAACGAGTGGAATTGAAATTATAGACAATGCAAATGGATTGGAAGAGGGAATTACCTCTTCAAACACTATCAACGGAATATGAAACTTATGTAGCATTGAAACATACTCTCCAAAAAGTTAAACAAATTTTCTGAAAGAGAAAAAACTTTAGAAAAGGAATGGAACTTATATATTCCGATATTTAAACTTCATGTAACGAAGCACCGGTGGAAGAAACCGACGCAGTAAATTTTCCAACTGAATTTGTGAATTTACTTGAATTGCCAGGTCTACCTTTACATAAACTGGAATTAAAAAAAAAACTTTAAGACACGATAACAACGTAGCTTTGCCCGCTATTTTTAATATTATAAAATGCTTTCCAACCCTGCTTTACGTTATTTATTTTCATTCAAAACACAAATGAACAAAACTACTTACAGGTCTATCTACCTAAGTTCGCACTTTACCAAATTATCTTAACATACACACGTATATTGCAATTTATTATGGATTCTTTACAAACAGTCCACTTTCATGAGAAAAAGTGATCAAATATTTATTTATTTTAAACCCATTGTTGTGCAGAATTATTTATTTGTGGTGGCTGGGGGAAGGATTTTATTATAAAAACTGTACTTTAAATAAAAAGCGAATTTAAAAAAAATTGCGCAGCCCCCCCCTAAACTTTAAGGCACGCCAACCCTGCTTTACGTTTTTTATTTTCGTTTAAAACACAAATGAATAAATCTACTTACGGGTCTATCTACCTAAGTTCGCACTTTACCAAATTATCTTGACATACACACGTATATTGCAAATTATTATGGATTCATTACTAACAATCCACTTTCATGAGTAAAAGTGATCAAATATTTATTTATTTTAAACCCATTGTTGTGCAGAATTATTTATTTGTGGTGGCTGGGTGAAGGCTTTAAATAAAAAAACTTTAAATAAAAAAACGAATTTAATAAAAATTGTGGGGGGGCGCAGCCCCTTAACCTTTAAGGCACGCTAACAACGTAGCGGGCTGCCCATATATATATATATATATATATATATATGGGCAAATCTACGGAACCGGGCGATTCCATTTAACTCGGGATTTAAACCATTTTAATAACAATATATAATATTTTTGATGGTATCAGCGTTTTCGAGGCAACGAATTTAATCATGCGAACATCTTAAATTTTAATATTTATACTGCTAATGTGCTCTACTCAATTAAAAACTACCCTAATTTACCCCAATTTTGCTTGTAACTTTCAAGAGTTTTTCAACTCTTTTGGTTATAACTTTTTCAGCATAAAAGGAAATCGCCCAAAACCTTTGGTGGATAATTATGATTTTAGAAGATCTCCCACTTGTTGGAAAAAATAGGTGCCCTCAATTAGGAGCAAATGGTAGTTCTTTAAAATCTGTAACTCTGTTTTTTGAATAATAAGTAATTTCAGACATTTTTAATTTTTGCGCTTTCACCCTCAATGCAATTGAAAATTTTTTGACACTGACAAGTAAACAAAAAAACGAGATCAAATTAATAAGTGTGCTTCAAAAATAAATAAAATATGACAATAATAATCTCTTCACCTCTATGCGTGAACAACTTGAAATTTGATATTTTTTGAAGGGCACATCCGCAGTTTGCGAAATAATTAGTTGCAGTCCTGCGTGATCGGTATATATCGGTGGTACTATTATTGTGTGTAAGTGCTAAATGGATCGTACTATTAGTTTGGTGTCCAGACCCATTTTAGGTTAAATTTTGTAGCTTTTCATAGATGTTTGGAGCTAAAAGTGACGTAGAAACCAAACGGATAATCCGATCGTTTTAGCACTTACAACAATATTAATGGCGATATATATCATATAAGCCAGATTTCAGCCATTAATTCTTTTATCTGTGGATGTGCTAGTCAATTTAAAGTTGGATTTTTAGAGTATTGTACAGCGAAAATTGATGTAAAGCCTAAAAATAAAATCCGATCTGTGTAGCACTTTCACATAATGACAGCTTTGATAAGATCTACCGTTCCAGATATATTAGACTCAATAATTCTTAAAACTGCGGATGTGCCTTCAGAGATTAATCAGAACTGGGTCGACAATGACATGTGTTTTTTCATATATTTTGTATGGGAAGCAAAATGTCGCCATGTCGTCCGGCGATTTTTCATCGTAATATAATCTATTCTATTTTCGTGACGACACACTAATACACACTCAAAATATTTGTCAAATAGTTGCCATATTTTTAACTAATAAAGGGAACAGAGTTGCAGAAATTCGTATTAGAGTTGCAAAAATTCGTACTTTGTTTACAAAAAATTATTTTTTTGACAGAAGAAATATAATTGAAAATAAAAATGCATACTTTACCGCAAAAAAGCAAAATTAAATAAAAAAAAAAATGTAAAACAACAAGAATTAATGGAAAACCAATTGAATTGGTGAAGAATTGTGGCGGAAAAAAATACAATCATACTCCTGTTTTGCTTTTATTTTTTTCTAAATGTCAAAAAATGTCGACAATCGATTGTCGCTGAATTTAAATTATTCGCGACGACTTTTGCTGTCGTCGGTCGACAATCGACACAGTTGTGATTAACCTCTCAATTTGAATTTAACCTTTTAGCGAGTTATGGAGAAAGATATGTTGTAGAGAATACGAAATTCGTCCGATCCGTTTAGCACTTTCAGATAATATTAGTAATAAAGATATGTACCATTCAAGACATACTTGATCCCATAATTCTTTAAACCGTGGATGTGCCATTCAATTTTGTGCTGCAGTTTTGAGGGAAATTTATATGGGCAGAAGTCCAAACATAGACCGATTTAAACCACAATCATTAGACTTCTTCCTTGGGCCGATATAAATCGGTCTACCAAATTTTATCAAAAAATCTTAATGATGAATGGGGGAAAAGTTTTTACTTGCCATAATGTTCGATGACGAAAATAAAACGCAGTGGTTTCTTGTTTATTGTTTCAGTATTCTAAACGCCCTCATGTTTTAGGTTTTTATTTGCAAAAACTAAAGCTATTTGCGACCTGTAGCGTGCGCACAAGAATACATGGAGAGACAGACGGACGGACGGAAAAATTAAAAAACAACATTACTTATAATCACTAATGGAAATATAGCGCAACTATGCATTTTCGAATAAAATTACCGTGATGATTACAAAATCTGTGTCATCTTTTTTCATTAAATCGAGGTAAAAGTGTGTAAAAACAACTCAAAAATAGCCAAAAAAGGTTTTTGGTAACTTTGACTTCAATTTGCTCAAAAACCATATGTGCTGGAAAAATTTGGAAACCAAATTCGGACTCAGCACGGAAAAGTTACTTGAAAATGTGAGGTCGCATGCCCGAAAAATCCAAAAATTTTAAAATATTTAGTAGCGAAAATGTGTGCGGTTTTTTGTTTATAACTTTTTCAGCACTCAAAAAAATTTATTCACGCGAACAGATTACTTCTTTTTAATGTATTTTAAATAAGTTAATCTAGAAAAAAATATGTGCCACTAATTTGAAATTTTTAATTTTTAAAATCTGAAATCGACCTGTTTCGTAGATTTTCCCATATATTTCCTTTCGAGTTGTACATAAGCTGGTAAGTTATTAAAATAAATACTTTAAATTTTATATAAAAATGGATATTTGATTATTTATACTTTATAAAAACGATAATTTACTTTTGATCTTTTCAAAATATGCCACGTGGTAAAGAGTTAACCTCGAAAGAGAAGACTGATATTTTATATTATCGTTGTGAAGGAATGACAACTAGACAAATTGCTTCTTGTTGGAATAGAAGTAAAACTGTTGTCATTAATTACTTAAATTTACGAGAAAATTACGGAAAGAAGAAGAAGAGAACTGGAAGAAAGCCAACACTAACGGACAGAAATATCCGGGAAATTAAACGTTTAGCTGTCAACCAAGCGTTTTCCCCAGAAAGTATTGTTAATACCTTGAATTTAAATGTCACCAAGAGACGCGTCAGACAAATTTTACACGCCGACAGTAATCTGGAATACTGTAAACGTGTTGCTAAACCAAGGCTAACAAATGCTCATAAAAATGCTAGATTGGCATTCGCCGAAAAGTTTCAGTTTTGGGAAGAAGAATGGGCTTTAGTTATTTTTTCCGACGAGAAAAAATTTAATCTTGACGGTCCAGATGGACTTCAGAAATATTGGCGTAATAAAAATGTTAAAAAAGATCAGAGAATGTCTAGAAATTCTGGCGGTGGATTACTAATGATTTGGGCTGCAATATCTGTCGCGGGAAGGACTCCCATATGTTTTATTTCCACAAAAATGAACATCGAGAAATATATTGAGCTTCTTGATGATGTCCTCAATAATTTTGGTGATGATATGGCTACTGTGGATTGGGTTTTTCAGCACGATAATGCTGCAGTACATAGATCCAAGGCAACTAAAACCTTCCTATCGTCCAAAAAAATACCTGTTTTGGACTGGCCAGCCTGCAGCCCTGATTTGAACCCAATTGAATTTATTTAATCGAATAAAATTTTAATATTAATCGGTTAATCGAAAAAATTTTATGTAAAATAATATACATACACTTGTTGTGTTTTTAATAATTTTATTTAAAAAAAGGAACAAAAAAAAATTCAGTAACTCTTCTGAAATTCAAAAAAATAAAAACAGTATAATAATTGAGATCAGATTTGGTCAATATTTTTATTTTTTCTGTCCCTCTTTCACATATTAAAATTTTATCCAAATCGGGGAGAACCACACCCAAAAGAAGAATATAAAACTCCGTACATTAATTTGTGTATCTTTCGTATGCATTGAATATATAAATGTGGAGAGGAATTTAGATGAGAAATTGTTTTCCCTCTACGTTTCCGTACCTCCATCCTTTTATTTTATTAATTCAGAGTGCTCACTAAACAAGCTTTATTACATTGAGCATTAATTATAATTAATAATTTTAATAATCATTAATTACAATAATTACACTGTGCTAGTTGAAAAATCCAACAAGGGGGCACTCGGTGAGTAAACCTAATTCGAGTACGCTGAACCCAGTGGCGCTAGTCGTTTTTCTAGATTAGCTTTTGAAAAAAAAGATATTTGTGTTGGAAAATTCTGGGTCTAGGACCCCAAAAAAGCGATTTATTTAACTTTTTGACCATTTATTTTTACCCAGGTTGTTTGTTATTTCCCCAGTCAGCAGCTTTGGGTGAAAAATGAACATAATCGGTGCAGCCGTTCAAAAGTTCTGAGTGAAAATGTGAGGACACTTCGAAATTTTCCATACAAAATTTTATATTTTATTGCTTCATTAAATGTACTGAAATTTGTATAGAAGTGAAAAATTTGCATAAAGGTTTTTATGGTGTCCTCACATTTTCAATCACAACTTTTGAACCGTAGGACCGATTTTGATTATTTTTAACACAAAGCTTCTTAGTAGAGTAACAAACAACTTAACTAAAAATTAACGGCAAACAAATTAAAAAATCGAGTGTTTAGGGGTGCTTGAAACCATAATTTTGAAACTCAAATATCTTTTTTTTAATAGCTAACCTAGAAAAACGGCTAGTACCACTAGATTCAGCGTACCCGAATTATTTTTACCAACTGGATGCCCCACCTGTCGGGGAAAAAAAGTCTCGTTTTCGTGCACAGTGTTATTAATGCTTTCATTTAATATCAACGTTTAAAAAGTAAAAAATAATTAAAAATTTATTATATGTAAATACTACTTTACTAGATAAGTCACAACAACAGGGTAGTACTTTGGAAGATGACAGAACAAACTGTGATAATTTTATATTGTTTTTTGAAATTCTCATTGAGTTGAAGCTAACAAATATTGCTAGAAATTCTAAAAGGTCGTCCCTAAATTATTTTGTTAGGCCAGAAATAAATCCGGATAGGTACAAGCAAACAGCAAATTATTTGTCACAATTTTTAAAAAATATTTTGAGGTTTTAGCACATTTAATTTAATAAAAAATTTATATTTTTTTAAATTTTTTGTAATTTTCTACTAATTTCGATTAATCGATTAATCGTATGAAATTATTCGAATTATTCGTTATTCGAAATTTGGACATTTTAAATTATTCGAACAATTTTTGAGAAAAATTGTTCGATTAATTGAATAACGATTAATCGATGTAATACCCTAATAAGGAGTGAGATCATAAAAATGTTAACACACATAAAGTTAAATAAAAAACAAACTACTGAATTTTAAGACTTCAAACCAAATTTTTATTAAATGAAATTTAATACAAAATCAAATAAAAAAAAAACACATGGAATTCTAACCACTACGAACAAAGTTATCGACTTTTTCCGGAAACCCTCCCATTAAGGATTTTATGGTAGTTTCTGTCACCTTTTTAGAGGAGGTAGTCCATCTACGTTTGAAATATTGCATGTGCTGGGAGACCTTTTTTGTGCCCTTGATTCTCTTTTAACAAGTGCTCAATATCTTCCCACTGGCCTGAGCTGTGGGCAGTTTGGTGGGATTGCCTCTCTTGGTACAAAAACCACATTATTATCATTATACCACTCCAGCGCTTTCTTGCTGTAATGACAAGATGCTAAATCGGGCCACAGCAGCTACATATGGCTTGCCATACTAGGAATTTTTTAGGAAATTTCGTTTGCTTTTTCGACCTAAGTTTTTGCGCAACATTTTCTCGAACATCGGAAACATAAAATTCTTGACCAGGGAGCTGCGAAAAATCAGCCAGGACATAAGTTTCGTCGTCCATTACACAACAGTTGTATTTTTGTATAAAATTTGATTTCAATTTTCGAGCTCTGGTTATGGCCTCCAAATTTTTAAAAGCAAACTTTTTGAACTTTGTAGGAATTTATTAGTCTTGCCTTACGTTTCACTTTACGTACAAAAAAGTGCGAGCATTGGGCTAACCGAGCTGTTTTTCTGCCAGATGTGTTAGGAGCTCTCTTAAGGATGCTTTTAACTGTATATGCCTTACCAATGTTACGATAACCAGTCGTGGTTCCTGTTCCCGGCTTCCTTCCAATTGTTAGATGTTCCAGATACATTTTTACCACTTTTAAAACTGTTTGACGCCATACATTTGTTTATTTGGCAAATTTTTTGTATGTCCATGTTTGGTTTTATTGAAAATATTTAAATATTTTTGAACGCACTTTTCTTTCATCGTCGATTCTGTAAAAAATTGCTAATTAAATCTCATGATGTAAGTCAATTTATTAACTGACATATTTTTAAAATGTAAACTGCCGAAAAAAAATATGAGAAGCTTTAAACTAAAGTTATAGGCAAAAATGTGTGTTAACATTTTTATGATCTCAGTCCTTATATAAAACTATGCAATATTTAAAACATGCAAATATTTACAACAAAATTACTTTACTTTGTTCATATTTGACTTGGACATAAAAATAGGACACTTGCAATAATTGTCAAAATTTTACTCGATGCACTTAGTAATAATTTTCTTTTCATAATTTGCGTTTGAAATAAGTAAATTCTTTTCTAATTGTACCAATATGGGACGTGCAAAACATTGTAATCCAGAAAAACGAAGACTTATATCTCAATTCCACAACGAAATGAAATCTCCAACAGAAATTGCTAAAATACTAAAGTGTTCGCGAAATATGGTATACAATGCTATTCGTCTATGTGCTGCTGACAATAAATATCATACGCAAAGTAAAGAACGTAAGCCAATCCGTAGTAAAACTACAACTTATATGGACAGGATTATAGTACGTAAAAGCAAACTCAACCCTTTTATGTCCTCCCGTCAAATAAATAATGAAATAAGGGAAAAATTCAACGTTCAAGTGTCAGACAGGTTAGTAAGAAGAAGACTGAATGAAGCAAACTTATTTGATTTTGCAAAACCCACAAAGGAAATGAGTTGTCCTTTTGGAAAAATATGCTTTGGAGAGATGAAACGAAGGTAAATCGTGTCGGACCAGATGGTAGAACATTTGTACACCGCCCAAAAAACCAGGCTTTAAACATTAAGTACACTCAGAAGATCTTGAGACACGGTGGGGGTAATAATATGCTATGGTGGGGCTTTTTCCTGGCGTGGTGTTAGGCCTGTCGTAAAAGTAGAGGACAAAATGGACAGGTTTCAATATTTGAGCATTCTCAAGAATGTTATGGAGCCATTTGCCTATGAAAATATGCCAGTTAAGTGGACATTTATGCAAGACAATGATCCGAAGCATTCGTCGAACATAGTGAAGGATTGGTTTTTACAAGAACAAATTAAGGTTTTGGACTGGCCAGCCCTAAAGGCTCAATTAGACGTGCCATAACCATAATCATATAAAACAGCTGTTCAAACCAATCTTATAGGCTACAATGTATTCGATTATAGGTGACATGCCATAACGCCATAACCGTAACCGTAGATACCAATTGAATTTTGGTTGTCTGCTGTGGCGTTATGGTTACGGCTATGGCGTTATGGCACGTCTAATTGAACCTTAATTCCGGATCTTAATACAATAGAAAATCTATGGAATGATGTAAAAACAAGTTTCGCAAAACAATTACAAAAATTCCACCGAACTTTGGGCTGGTATTCAAGAAGCCTGGTAATCTATACTAAAAGAAAGATGCCAGAGATTAGTTAAGAGTATGCAAAGAAGATGCGAAGCGGTTATTGATAAAAATGGATACAGCACAAAATATAATATTAACGCTAAAAAAATAATTGTTTTAAAAACCCAAAAAATTTACGGTTTTTTATAAAAATATAAAATGTGTCCTATTTAGAAGTCCAGGTATTTTTATTAGTTTATACATATTTACCAATATATGTATATAAAATAGTTGAAAGATTTTTATTTAAATAAATAATGAATTATAATCATCAATAATAACACTTCCCGTATATGAAATAAAAAATTTTGTTTTTGCTTTATTTTTCAAAATAAATAATTATGTTTCTTAACACATAAAAGTTCTATTTCCATGTCCATAGCTGTAATTATCGTAAAAGTATTAAAATAAAAATTCAAACGTACAAAAAAATAAAAAGAAAGAAATAAAAAGAAATATTTAAATATACTCCTAAATGTGTACTGACTCGAATACTGTTGATAATTTAGATGAAAATTCATCTTATAATCCAAGTATTAAAATAGAATATTTGTTTATTGAAATCATAGCCTGTAGAAAAAAATTACTCGTAGGATCCGCCTATAGGCCTAACCGTAGCGTTGATACTAAAGATTTTCTTGAAAAACTGGATACTCTCACTGTGAAATACGATGACGTAATAATATGTGGAGATTTTAATTCGTTTTACGTCTGCAATCGGCTCTAAAATGACCTGGAGAGCCATACGTGAAATTGGTATAGGTAAATCATCGTCCAAAGTCACAACTACAATTGATTCAGATGAGATAAATGAATCGTTCACAAAACTTCCTAATATTTCTCGAAATCTTGGTTATTATAGTCAAATTTCGGCTGTTAATAGTGCTCCATTTTGCTTTGAGTGTGTATATGAATCGGATGTTATGTCCAGTTGTTTTGCTATAAAATCAAATGCGGTAGGGTTTGATGAACTACATCCAAAATTTTTGAAAATAGTCATGCCCCAAATATTACCCTATATAACGTATATCTTTAACAATATTATCACGAAATGCATTTATCCCCACAATTGGAAATTCGCTAAAATAATACCAATACCAAAGTCCAACAGAGAATATCGCCCGATTGCCATTCTACCATATCTATCGAAAGTTTTTGAACGATTACTCCATCAACAAATAAATACGTATATCAATGAACATAATTTGCTAACAAGCAGACAATCTGGATTTCGACCAAGACACAGTTGCATAACCGCTTTAATTGATGTTTCTGAAGAAATACGTCAACGAATTGATGTTGGTGATATTTCATTTCTTGTACTTCTGGATCACTCAAAAGCGTTTGATACGGTAGACCATGAAGTTCTCTGCCTCAAGTTACATAAAATATTTAATTTTTCTACATTATCTACTCGATTAATATCATCGTATTTATCAGGTCGTCGTCAATCTGTCTCTGTAAAAAACAAAATTTCTGATGCTCTGCCAGTTTTAAAGGGTGTGCCGCAGGGATCTATACTTGGACCTCTACTTTTTACCATATATGTTAATGATCTAGCACGACAGTTACAGTATTGCAATGTACACATGTATGCTGACGATGTCCAACTCTATATTAGTAGCGACCCAAATAACATGCATGTCTGCATTGAGAAATTAAATATGGATCTCAAACGAGTTCATGAATGGGCTACTACAAATGGTCTATGTCTTAATCCCGTTAAGTCAAAGTGTTTGATATTGACCAAAAGAACTATGAACTTTAACCAGGAACCAATAATATTAGTAAATGATCAGAGAATCCAAATAGTATCAACTGCAAGAGATCTTGGTATTACTTTTAATGTCTCACTGACTTGGTCTGACCATATAAATATTGCTTGTGGTAAAACGTACTCGATGATACGAACCCTATGGAATACTCAAAATTTTACACCACAAAAAATACGTATTTTGCTTGCAAAAACGTATCTTATGCCAACATTATTATATGGATGCGAAATATATGCAAAATGTGATTACACGAGTAGTAGGAAACTCATATCCACGTACAACACTATATTAAGATATGTTTTTAACTTGGGAAAGTATGATCGTATTTCTCAGTATTCAAAAAAGCTTTATGGAGTTACTATTTCTAATCTATTAAATATAAGAACATTAATACTACTACACAAAATCATAAACACTCGACAACCAATGTATCTTTTTGAGAGACTCATACAAACACGATCGGAAAGGACTAATGACATAAGACCTATAATGTATGAAAACTCTGTATCAAAATTTCAATTTCATGTTAATTCAATTCGTCTTTGGAACTCCCTACCATCAAATATTAAATCTATAAGCAACGCTCAGCAGTTTAAGAAAGAAATTTTTAACCTGTATATGTTAAATCTTTAAAACAATATATTAATTTTTTTTTTATTCATTTTTATTAAATTTTTATATTTTTTTTTTATTTTTATTTTGCTTGACCTATTTGAGATCTTATTTCTGATTATATTCTAATAATTGTGACCTACATATTAAACTTTATCAATAATTAACATTGTAAAAATCCTTTACTATAATTATAAGATTTAATATCTTGTTGTATTGGAAACAAATAAATAAATACAAATACTCCTAATGATGAAAATAAAAAACTTTCTGTTTTAATTTTCTTTCCAAAAACAAAATAAATAGATAAAAAAAGAAACTTTTTTTGTGTTGTTAAAATAAAATGGTTTCAAAAATTAAAAAAAAAATATATATATAAATAAATATATCTTTTTTTAATTTTCCTTTGCTGTAAATTTTGTTTAATCGTAGCATTTAAAAAATTAGGCTTTGATATTTGGCCGTTTTGCAAATCTTTTTTCAGCGACATTTTTTCGCGATTTGTTTTATGCAACTAGCCACCGAATTTTGTTCTATGTTGCAAACAAACCCTACGGGAAATTTTAACAAACTGTCACCCAACTGGCCCCTTTATATGAAATAGACTGGTCACTTTTACATGGCGTTGTCATAAGAGGGGGAAATTGACCCATTGTGACATATGTCACAAGACAAATCCTAGGTTACTGAACTCTCATAAAAAACAAAGTTCAGGGACCTGTCCTGGGATTTGTCTTGTGACATGTCACAATGGGTCAATTTCCCCCTCCTATGACAACGCCATGTAAAAGTGACTAGTCTATTTCAAATAAAGGGGCCAGTGCGGTGACAGTTTGTTAAAATTTCCCGTAGGGAATATACTGATTTAAGAATTTTCGTTTTTGCAAATTTTTTCCCGCGATTTTCTTTCAATTATCCACCAAACTTTGTTGTATGAAATGGGTATTATAGTCTCTAGATTTCATATTTAACAAAACCGCCGCGAAATTTTGGCGGAACGTGAAAAAAGACTTTATGGTACAAAAATTGTATTGAAAAACCTTATCAGCGATTGTCATTCTGCAAACAAATATGCTGATGTAAGAATTTTCCTTTTTGCAAATTTTTTTTCCGCGACTTTTTCGCGATTTTTTTGCAATTATCCACCAAACTTTGTTGTATGAAATAGGTATTATAGTCTCTAGATTTCATATTTAGAAAAAAACCGCACCTAAAAAACCGGGAAATTTTGGCGGAACGCGAAAAAAGACTTTATGGTACAAAAATTGTATTGAAAAACCTTATCAGCGATTTTCATTCTGCAAACAAATATACTGAATTAAGAATTTTCCTTTTTGCAAATTTTTTTTCCGCAACTTTTTTCGCGATTTTTTTGCACTTAGCCACCAAACTTTGTTGTATAAAATGGGTACTATAGTCTCTAGATTTCATATTTAACAAAACCGCACCTAAAAAAACATGAAATTTTGGCGGAACGCGAAAAAACACTTTATGGTAAAAAAATTGTATTAAAAAACCTTATCAGCGATTTTCATTCTGCAAACAAATATACTGATGTAAGAATTTTACTTTTTGCAAAATTTAGTTTTTTGTTGCAAAACAAAAAAAAAACCCATGTAAGAAACAAAATTTTCCAAATGTAAATTTTTTGCATCATTAATTCGTTTGCAGATTGTACTGAAACTAAAATTTTATAAATTGAAAAATAAAAACTGTTTTTCTTAATAAAGAAACTTTTTTTTTATAAAAAAAAACTTTTTTTTTTTTTTGTACAAAAACTTTTTTTTATTTTTTCTTTTTCTTTATGTTTGGAGTTGAAAATAAAAAAAATAAAAAATGCATATTAATTACAATATTAATTGCATTTGGTCTATATGACGCGTTTGAAAAAACAACACTTTACTAAGAAAATAAAAAAATGCCCCGCTGGCAGTCCGTCTCCGATATACACAAGTTGACCGCACTGTGTGAAATGGAGACAAAGATGAGATAAGAAAATAAACAAAGAAAATTTAAAGTAGAATGTTTGTATGTCTGTTTGATCACTTCTGAGAGCAAAAAACAATAACAGAAAGCTGAATAGGAAAGAAAAACTATGAATTAGCCACACTATGAGCAAGGCCTTACGTGGGTTAGATGGCTAAGCTGTCGAACTCTAGTATAGTTACGTTTGTAATGTGGGAATGCATGGGTTTGATCCTACAGCCGACAGGTTGTTGAAAAAATTATATAGAGACAATCTGACAATAAAATATAAACAATAACACAATTTAATGGAAAATCACTGATGACGCCTGTCCAAAAAGAAAAAAGGCAGAAACTAGATCTAGTCTGATTTACAGATTAATAACACTATGCGACAGTCAAAATCGGGATGGGATGAAACCAACGGGAAATGTTATATCGGTCAAAAACAAGTTATAGGTGTCCCGGCGTTTCGCTGGGACACCTATAAATCGAGATATATATATCACCCCTAGGAATCGAGATATATCTTTTTTTGACATAACTCGAGAACCACTAGTCCGATTTTGCTCAAACAATTTTAAAAAAATTAAAAATTACAATTCCTTTAATCTGTTAATATAACGTTTTTCTATATACTCAACAGTTTTGCCGGTAAAAATAAATGTTTGTTACCGCTACCATAAAAATCAATAACCTTTTGTTTATTACTTTTTTTTAATATTTTAGGCAAAAAATATTTTTTTCTTCATACATTTATTTTTACCGGTAAAACTGTTGAGTATATAGAAAAACGTTATATGAACAGATTAAAGGAATTGTAATTTTTAATTTTTTTAAAATTGTTTGAGCAAAATCGGACTAGTGGTTCTCGAGTTATGTCAAAAAAAAAGACCACCAAAGGTCAAATCGATATATCTCGATTCCTAGGGTTGACCCAGCGAAACGCCGGGACACGTATAACTTCTTTTTTACCGATATAACTTTCCCCGGTAGTTTGAACCCTTCCCGATCACTGACCCCTACCATTTGTCTCACAGTGTAATGTGTTTATAACTTTGAAAAAATGTCTTAACCTCAAACCTACATAATTAAAAATTAATAAAAAATGCATATTAATTACAATATTAATTGCATTTGGTCTATATGACGCGTTTAAAAACACAAAAATAAAAAATATCATTTGTATAAAAATATCATTTGTAATTTTTTTTTTTCTTTTTTTTATAAAGGTAAATATATTTTAAATTTTGGATGAATATAAAAAAAAAATAATTTAGAAATTTACTTTATTTTGAACAGAATACTTTTTTATTTCTTGATGAAAACTTAAAAATAAAGTTTTTTGTTTGTAAAATCCGGTGCGTGTATAAAAACAATATAATTGGAAGCATACTCGAAATACATATATTGTAGATTGTAAACATATGTATAATTACCTCTAAACATATATAAAAACGTCTTTTCCTTCGTGTATTAATTTTAGAATGGGTTCCAAGAATTTACCTGGGTTTTACTGATTTCTAAACCTCTTTAAGTTAACCCTTAAATGAATGATCTCTTCATTTTTAACCATTTTTTTATATGTAATTTCTAAAGGCGTCTACATTTCAAGAAAAATAAAAAAAAAAAAAAATTTCAAAAAATGTGTATTTTATTGAAAAATATGGTTGTTTCCAACGTGTATGAAAAAAATAGATACCCAAGTAAAAAAAAATTATATGGAGCCATATGAAGTTATATTTAATTATAGAGCAATTCCATATGAAAGCGATCACCTTTTGGACGACCCCTCTCCGATTCTAAAATAAATAGTCTCAATCGATTGCCCAGCAAAAAATAATGTACCTACATATTTTTTTTTTTTTTTTTTATAGTGACTGGTTTAGTGGTGGTGTACACCACTGTCATGTGACAAAATTGAAGAATTCTTCATAAGGGACCTCATTGAAAGTTGTTTTAAAAAAAAACTACTAAAGCGATCGCAACGAGTGATAGCTCGTTGGAAAGGTATTGAATCAGGCTTTAATTGAAAAATAAAATTTTCCTAATTTTTCTCAGAAATTTACCTTTTTTCCCATGAAAATTAAATTTTCCCATGAAAATTAAATTTTTCGATTTTCCACAGAAGCTCCTAAATTTTCCGGCTAATTTTTTTTTTTTGGATTCCTCATAATTTTTGCTTTAAGAATCAGCAATAAAAAAATGGGCCCCGACTCCTTGTTTGGACAGGAGAGGAGCATTTAAGAGACCACCTTGTTCTCATTGTTTTTATATTTTTTATAATTGAATTATTTGTAATTATTTAACATTGTTTTATTTTATTATTAAAAATACATTTTAAAAATTATTTTACAGTTGAAAATACATTTATGAAGAAAAAATCTTTCTTATTTCTCTGCTTATACTTAATTACAATATTTATTAAAAATTTCAATTGTCTTGGCATCATTATAAAATTAAAGTAACTTTAAATTTAGCACGTCGGCAGACGAAGAGTACCGCTTTACATTAATTGACATATCAGAAATATTTGGTATGAAGCAATGAAACTTTTGCGTTCCAGTTATAGTTTTGACATTATTATATCTGTTTTGAATTCGTCGCTCCATGGCATCGTGTTCTTTTTGAGTGCATAAAACTGTGTTAATGGCAATTTCCTTGCTTTGAATCCACGAAAACAAATGTTGTACATTTAAGATCTGGTCAGTATATGGCCTTTGCAAACCTGCCTTAGTCGCCATGCGTTTTAGGGTTCCCCCTAACGCATCGCATGGGCCCTTACCGTGGGACGTCGCGAAAAAGTGCCACTCGACCTTGCAGTTTTGTTCTTCTTCAATTATGCAAAGATTGTAAAAATTTTTTTTATTCTTGTACTGAGAAGCCGCGCCGTCTGCGAAAAACGTTACTTTGTCGATTGCATCGAATTTTGATCTTAAGAATTCAAACAGTTTCATTTGAAATAAATAAACGGACACATAATTATGAGCTAAACTCTCCGCGACAACAACAAGGCTTACGGTCTGTAGTTCGTTATCTTCGTTTTTGAAATAAATGCAAAAAGGATGCTCCGTGCACTGGTCGTTTGCCCAGTGATAAGCCTGAATTTCATCCTGAACGAGAAATGTGTAATTCTCGGCAAAGTCGCTTATCACAATGAATTCATTTTGGGCTAAATTCTCCTTACTTTCCTTTAGAAATTTCGATTGCATCTCGGATATGAAATGGTGCGCCTTCAGTTCATTCAACTTGAATCCGAATTCCTCGATGAATTCCGGAATCTGCTTTACCACGGTCTCAAGGGAACATCTGCCGCTGCTAATTATCCACTGTTTGAAATGCACCTCCTGAATTAACAGCTGTTCAAACTTTTCCGCCAAATATTGCTCTAGCTCGTCAATCTTCGGACAATTGTTGCATTTGGACAGATGACAATTTTCCGTGGGGTATGCGCACAACGACTTCGACAGGAGGTCCCTATATGTTTCAATTTCACCGTGAAATACTTTCAATTTCTTGCATGGAAAGAACATTAATTTGATGTTTTGATGAAACATGCAAACGCAGACTGAATGCGTTCCGTGCCTGTCTAATGCCAGCACGCATTCTTTTGGTCGTAGGATGGCAAACTTAGAAAATCCCACTTTTTCTGCTGGGTATTTCTCTTTGAACTGATGGTATGCTTCGGATAGATTACATAATAATAATCTGCGCTGCTTGTGTACTTTTTCTCCATCTTCACGTGTGATAACATAGTCACGTGTACCTGGGCAGGCGCGGCTGTTGTCATCATTGCAGTAAAAATCTGGAATCAATTTCACCGTTGCTTCGCTGAGGGTCCTTGAGCCAAATTTCTTGGTGGGAGTCGCCAATATGCCCTTCTGTCGAACTAATTCTTTGCTTCTTCTCGCGATGTAAAAAGATGTTTGAAACTGTTCAGAAATCTTGCGTATATACCATGATTGAGGCAGCACAGATAAAATGAGATATTTCTCCGGAAAAGTGGTCGCTAAATTGAATTTTCTTTTCAACTGCTCAATCATTTGTTTGCCGTCATCAACGTCATCTGCTTGACTGCATTCGTTATCAGAGCCTTCATCAAATATTGTCGCGATTGCACTCATAACCTTGCCTTTTTTCTCTTTCCTGTATTTTTCACTTCGCAACTTTCTTTTTGTAATAGGCGATTCACCTAAAGTGGTAATAGCCTCATTCAAAGGACTCTAAAGACATATTGACCATCGGAATGTCTGCCTCACTATCAGATGAAACATTTTGTTCAATTGTCATTTCACTCTCGGATTGTGGTTGCATTTGTTTCAATGCATTTGCTTGTTGAGACAAATCGATTTTACACTTGGGGCAAATGAATTCTGCTTCTTCACCGTATTGTATATTTAATTCATTCATGTATCGCTTCGAAACACCAGTTAATTTTAATACTTTTATCTTTTTCGAACGATGTCCACTCTTGTTAAACGGATTGCAGCAAAATTTATTCATTTTACTTTAAATTGTCTTTACAGCTTCACTCTTTACTTTACAAAAAAAAAAACACTTTAACACTTTCACGTTAGTATTCAACTAAAATTTGACTCAGAGTGTGTGAAGTATTTATATTTATTTTTTGGTAAAAAATAGGTAAAAAAAAATAAGCGATATTTGCTTTTCTTTAATAGGAAAATTTGCGTGAACTACTGGTCATAAAATGTTTTTTAAAGAGGGACTTAATTGGTTACTGCCAATAAGCCGACCACAGGTCATAAAATGTTTTGTAAATTTTTTAAATTACCAGGTAATAAATATTTCGCCATATTTATGGAAAATCCGTGTTTTATGACTTGTTTCTGCACGTGTCATTTTAGGCGAAATATTTATTACCTGGAAATTTAAAAAATTTACAAAACATTTTATGACCTGTAGCCTGAGTCGGGTTTGGTGTGCCATTACATGCCACTGCTGCTATTATCCATGGATTTATGGCCGATCTTGTGAAGGCAGGCAGACCATATTCACTACACACTCAACTTGGGGCTCTTAAAAAAAATTGATTTTTTCTTCATAAATGTATTTTTAACTGTAAAATAATTTTTAAAATGTATTTTTAATAATAAAATAAAATAATGTTAAATAATTACAAATAATTTAATTATAAAAAATATAAAAACAATGAGAACAAGGTGGTCTCTTAAATGCTCCTCTCCTGTCCAAACAAGGAGTCGGGGCCCATTTTTGTATTGCTGATTCTTAGAGCAAAAATTATGAGGAATCCAAAAAAAAAAAAATTAGCCGGAAAATTTAGGAGCTTCTGTGGAAAATCGGAAAATTAAATTTTCATGGGAAAATTTAATTTTCATGGGAAAAAAGGTAAATTTCTGAGAAAAATTAGGAAAATTTTATTTTTCAATTAAAGCCTGATTCAATACCTTTCCAACGAGCTATCACTCGTTGCGATCGCTTTAGTAGTTTTTTTTTAAAACAACTTTCAATGAGGTCCCTTATGAAGAATTCTTCAATTTTGTCACATGACAGTGGTGTACACCACCACTAAACCAGTCACTATAAAAAAAAAAAATATGTAGGTACATTATTTTTTGCTGAGCAATCGATTGAGACTATTTATTTTAAAATCGGAGAGGGGTCGTCCAAAAATTTGCCAATTTTGATCGTTTTCATATGGAATTGCTCTATATATAATCGTTTATGTAGATATAATTATATCCGAAAAATGAGAACATCTTATTTTATCTTATTGTATCGAATTGTATACAATTTGGTACAATTTGACACAATTTTATGCAATTCGATACAATTTTATCCGAATTTTGTCCTCATCCAATTACATCAAATTATATCTTTTTGTATAAAATTATATAAAATGTTATAAAAGTGGACATAGTTGGATACAATTATGTCTAAATATTGACCTTATACTTTTGATCATATTATATATGACCACATCTAACAATATACAAAAATTATTTTTTTAAATAAAAAAGATATGCAATATCTGGAGATCAGACCTGGGGGATTTCAATTACAGTTGCAAATAAATGTAATTGATATTACAAAAAAAACTCAATTACATTTCATGTAACTGTAATTAAAAATTTTCAATTACAAGTAATTGTAATTGAATGTGATTTCAATTACAAACTTCAATCACATTTAGAATTAAAGTGTTTTTTGTTAAAATTTTGTAGAAAAAACCGACTGGGATAGGTTGGATAGGCGTGGATAAGTATAAAAAGAATACGTCATATTGGGCTGACCCCTCACTTGTGCTTTTTGTCATTATTTCTTTTCCGAAAAAATGTAATTGTAATTGACATTTTTTCAATTACAATTATATGTAATGTATAATTGAAAATTTTCAATTACAAATTACTTGTAATTGTTTTTTTTTTTAATTACAATCCCGATTAAAAAAGATGATGTGACATATCTAACTTGATGAAATACAATAACTAATCACATACAATTTTATCCGAAAAATGGTGAATACAATTGTATCTACGTGGATCAAATTGGATTTAATTACTTTAAATTATATACAATTTAATCCGAATTTTGACCAGACATTATTGTATGAAATAATATCTTAATATTTAAAATTTGATGCAATTAGGTCCAGTTGGATAAAAATTTTCGTATTTCTGTTTTTATTAAATATTGTACTGAAAAACAATGGGGAATTTACGTAAGCTTTCGTGTATCGTGTGAACTAAGCAAATCTAATAAGTTTGCGAGTCTTGATGTAAAACTGCATATATAAAAAGTATCTACACATTAATCAGTACTTATACGAGCTATAGTATACTTTAAGAATAATCCATAAAATAAAAAAATTCTAAATAAAATGAAATTTCAAATAATTTCCATAAATCATTACTGGATTTTTCACTAAAGGTGAGATTTTCATTTTGAAAGTGAGAAAAGTTCAAATGAAGCTTTTATTTTTGGGCTTTCACTTAAAAAAAATGAGAATAATGTCATAAAATAATCGTTTAAAAATGTTTTAAATTTGTAAATAGTGTATGTATGAATAAAAAACTACATTTCACTAATAGGGGGAATTTTTATTAGGTGTTTAAGTTATTTATTACACAATTTTAGTCTGCTTGCGGGTAGACAATTTTTTTGTTTTAATTTCATATGATATTTTGATATCCTTCAAGCCTATGTATAAATTTGGTGGTACGTCATTCCTAAACCAAAATAATTACTTCGAAGAATTGGCTAACTTTTATTAATGACCCAATATTAAATTTAAAAATAAAAGAATTTGTTGTTTCGATGTAAATTTATAACGTTTTAAATGAAAATGAATTTCAATTTGAATTTACTAACGGTTGGTCTCATACTTCAGGTTTAAACTTTAGTTAATAGTTAACCCAATAAATTGTTGTTGTTTTGTTTACATTTTTTTGACATTTTCTTTTGTTTATAGTTAAGTTAAAGTTAAACCTGCAGTATGAGACCCACCGTAAGATATTAAGAGTTTATTTGAAGCAAGACTATAACATAAATTATATAGGGGAAATAAATGTTTCTTTTTTAAATCAATAGACTTGTTTTGTTGCTATATATATGTGGTACGAAATCCCATATAACTCTTTTAACATAATATTTTCAACGTCGATAATGTATGGGTAACCGTCAGATAATTTCACTCAAATTTTATACAAAAGTATTTTGCCAGTTTTCGTGTTCATGTTTTTTTTTAAATCACTTGAATTTTATATCAAAATTTGTTTTTGTAAAAGAATATTTTCCAATAAAATCCATTGATTTCGATAAAATATTAAATTAAACATGAAACTGGGCTATTTTTGGTCTTGCAATTTCAATTCCATGGGCGAGATCTTATTAAATATGACAACATATGTAAAAAGATATATTTAGATATTGGGTCATATAAAATTTGTTCGAAAGACGAAATTTATGTCTTATTATATATAGTGCCATACAAAGCAATATATAACGAGACATAATTGTATTAAATAATATAAAATAATGTATAACCCGTTTTACTCGGGATTACAAATAATATGTAATTGTAATTGAATTTTTTTCAATTACAATTACATGTAATTATGTAATTGCATAAGTAATTAATTTCCAAATATAATGATTAACCCAAAGGTCTGCTGGAGATCCTATAATTTCGATAAATCTTCCATTACTTTTATCCAGATTTACTATGACAGTGCATTAAACATGAACAAAATTTTCTTTATTTTTAGTAATTTTAAAATAAAGTTAACAAGACTGAAATTTTAAGGTTAATAGGATTATGTTATACAACCAAGATATAAGAAAAATAGTAAAATATTACAAAATAGTAAAAATTACTAAAAATATATGATGCAAAAAATAAACTCACACACGAATCATGCACGGGTTATATATTCTTATTCACGCTCACGCACGAATCAAGTACGAATTATATATTCTTAGACTCACGCACGAATCACTTGAGTATAGTAATTATTACTCACGATCACGTGTGAATAACGTGACTCACGAACATTTCTAGTCACGCGCCAATCCCTAGTAATTACTAAATCTAAAACTAGTTCAAAATCATTGTTAACATAGAACCACATATAATATAATACGGTTTTATATGGACCTTATATATTTTTATATAAAATCACTTTGAAATAATTGCTTATGTGGGGTGATATATAATTATAGATGATTTTATAAAGAACGTTGTATTGTTATATATTAGAGAAATTATGAAATATTGTAGATATGGAACCATATTAATTTATATATGTGACGCGCAAAATAGAAAGGGACCTAAGGATAGAAAGGGACCTAAGGTCAGGAGAGCATGGGATCGGTCTCATTCGATGCTCAGATGTTGTCCACAAAAAAAAAATTGATTTTTTACCCTTAGGTCCCTTTCTCTATGCGCTGTCACATATGGGTTCTTATTTGTCAATATATAATCATATGTAACACAAATTATGAAATATTTCTTATATGGCTCCACATATAGTTTTATATTATTATGTAAAGTGTCATACTAAATTATATATAAACGTATATGTAATTATATCTTTTATATGTTACTTTATGTACTTTTATGTAGCACATACAATTACATGTAGGCCAGTATGTAATAATATAAAATCACATATGTCTCCATTAGGGTTTGGGGTTCGGGAATTCCCGGGCGGGAATTCCCGGGAAATCCCGGGAAAAGTTTGCCGGGAATTCCCGGGAAAAATATATTAACGGGAAATTTTAAAAATATTAAATTTTTTAAATTCCCGAGTAAAAAAAATTATATATAATCATATGTGGCATATATTACAATATATAATTAGACATGTGGTTATGTATATCCATATATAATTATATATGACGTTTTTTCCGAAAAATTTTCCTTATATTATGCCATATATAATTTCATCTAATTAGATATCGGCCTTCATAATATTAGATAAGGCATATATAATTATATATTACATAACATGGTTGATCTTATTGCATATATAGTTATATATAGAACTACCCGGTGAAAAATGTTCATATACGCTCAAACATGTTCATATATGGTTTATGTATGGACACATATGAACAAATATGGATTTTTTATAAACATATATGGATTTTATATGAACATATATGGAAGTATATGTTATTCCATATATGGAAAAAGATTTCATATACAGACATATATGGAGGCATCTGCTATTTCATATATGGAAAAGGCACTCATATATGGACAAATATGGAAGTATATGATATTCAATTTATGCAAAAGTGACTTGTATATGAACATATTTGCAAGAATACATTTTTCCATATGTGTAAAAGGAACTCATATATGGATAAATATGGAATTATATTTAATGCCATCAAAAAAAAAAAGGAACATATGTAGTGCCTAATTCGAATGTCATACATAAATTTATATCTATAGTACAACCTTATAATAAAGGACAGCAACGTCCGCATGTATTCGCATATATTTAATAAATGTATATGTTCATATATGTCCATATATGAACATATACTTAGGTGTTACCTCATTTTTCGGATCCATACATATATGGTTGAACCATAAATGTTCATATATGGACATTTTTCACCGGGTATATCTTAATATATATGGTGGCATTTTAGCAATATATAATTATATATGGTATCATTTAAACAATATATAATTATATATGGTGACAGTTAAACTAGATATTATCATATATGGTGCCATTTAAACAATATATGGTCATATATGGTACCTCATAAACAAAATCTTTAATTCACTTCCAGATATGATAATATATGGTACTATATATAGTGCGATATATATTTATATATGGTGTTATTTAAGCTATATATTATCATATATGGTGCCATTCAAACCATATATTATCATATATGGTACCATTTAAACCATATATTATCATATATGGTGCAATTTCAACAATATATGCCCATATATGGTACCTCATTAACAATATTTTTAATACAGTTCCACATATAATATATGCTACCATATATAGTGCCATATATATTTATATATGGTGTTCTTTAAGCAATATATTACCATATATGGTGCCATTTAAACCATATATTATCTTATATGGTGCCATTTCAACAATATATGCTCATATATGGTACCTCATGAACAACATTTTTAATACAGTTCCAGATATGATAATATATGCTACCATATATAGTACCATATACTTTGATATATCGTATCATTTAAACAACCCGAGGAAAAATAGTTACATATAGTCATATATGTGATTAAGTTATATCTATATAAATATACAGTTTCATCCGAAGAATGGCCCGATATATTTTTATCAATTGTTTATCAATTTTTATCTAAATGTATCAGTTTAGATCTGACCTGATTCAATTATGTGTTAATCAGATGAAATTGTATCAGATTTTTGATCTTTTGATCGTAATTGGTTCAATTTTATATAAATAAAATATAATTGTATCCGACATTTACCTTATACAATTGTATCAAAGTTTTAAACTGATATCAGGTCAAAATTGGGATATAACTATATAATTTTGTATACAAATATATCTATTTGGACCTAAACTGATACCATGTAATATAAACCAATAAAATTGTATCCGGTCAAAAATCTGATACAATTTCATCTGATTAACACATAATTTAATCAGGTCAGATCTAATCTGGTGCAATTAGATAACAACTGCTACAAATAAGAACTGATACAATTTTATCTGGCCATTTTTCGGATCAAATGGTATATGGATGAATCTAAGTTATATATTACCATATAAAGCTCCATATTGGTGCCATTTAAACAATATATTGTCATATATGGTGCCATCATATAAGGCAACTCATCAGCAACTACAATATTAAATGTATTTTAGAAATTATGGAATGTATTTCAGAAATTTATTAATTGTATTTCAGAAATAATCAAATCTATGTCAGAACTTGTTGATGGTTTATCATAGTTAATAGAGAAAAATTTCTAAATTACATTTCATAATTTCTGAAATACAATTGATAATTTCTGCAATACAGTTTGATAATTTCTGAAATACAGTTGTGAATTTTGGAAATACAATTAATAATTTCTGAAATACAATTGATAAAAATGAAATTCAATTGACTAGTTCTGAAATACAATTCATAAATCTGAAAAATAATTGATAAGTTCTGAAATACAATTGATAAAACTGAAATTCAATTGATTATTTCTGAAATACAATTGATAAATCTTAACAACAATTGATACAATTGGAAATGGTGTAGAGCGTTAAAAATATGTAAATAAAATTATTTTTTAAAAAAAATTCAATTTAATAAAAAAAATATAATTTTATAAAAACATTTATAGAAAATAAAATTATAATTTTATAAAAAGAAATTCTTTTGAATGGGGGAAATGTTTTTAGTTGATCTGTTATTTATTTAAGTAAATGAATGTTATTTTAGTTTGACTCAAGATCATAAATTAATATCACTTTCTGTTTAAATTATTTTCAAATCACAGAAAGATGATACAATTTTTACAAGTAAATTACAAAGAATAAAAATTATTGAAAAAATTTCGATAAGACCAGCAAGGAGAATGCGCATTTTTATAAAAAAAAAATGCATAGCCGTGAAAGGTATCGAACTCGAGACCTTCTGATTTTAAACCTTATTTTAACAAAATATTTTAATTTTTATAAAATCAGTGCTCTTCCAGTGTATTATTTTTTGAACTATTGTCAATATCTGTCTGGGATCTTATTTAATCCCAAATAAATGGAGATCTTACGTAGTACCCAAATATAATGCGGGATCTAATTTTAGCTGCCATTTTTCTGGATAGTTTTAGATGTCAATCTCCAAATATATTGCTGATTCTAATTCGATCTGAAATTTATGGGATAAATTAAGATCCTACCAAATTCCCAAATATATCACTGGATTTAATTCGATCTGCAATTAATCGGAAAAGTTAAGATCTTACGCAATCCCGAAGTATATTACTGGATCTAATTTTATCTGTAATTTTTTGGATAAATTTAGATCTTACTTAATCCTAAATGCGGCCCTATGTTCCACTGGGAATTAAAGGATTAAATATATATAATCCCCAAATATATTGCTGGATCTAATTTGATCTGCCAATTTTCTATTCAATTTATATTCAAGTTTATCCACAAATATATTGCTGGATCTAATTCGATCTGCCATTTTTCGGATAAATTTAGATCTAAGTTAATCCACAAATATATTGCTGGATCTAATTTGATCTGCCATTTTTCAGATCAATTTATATCTAAGTTTATCCACAAATATATTGCTGGATCTAATTCGATGTGCCATTTTTTGGATCAAATTAGATCTAAGTTTATCCCCAAATATATAGCTACATCTAATTCGATCTGCCACTTTTTCGGATCAAATTAGATATACGTTTATCCATAAATATATTGCGGGATCTAATTTGATCTGCCAAAATTGAGATCAAATTAGATCTAAGTTTATCCCCAAATATATAGCTGGATCTAATTGGATCCGCCATTTTTCGGATCAAATTAGATCTAAAAATATCCGCAAATATATAGCTGGATCCGCCAATTTTCGGATCAAAATAGATCTAGGTTTATCCCCAAAGATATCACTGGACCTCCCAATTTTGAGATATAACTTGATCTTAGTTTATCCCCATATATACAATGGGATCTAATACGATATGATTGGATACACCCAATTTTGAGATCTAATTGGATCAGCTAGATATTACAGCAGATCTTAAACAATATCAAATTGGATATAATTAGATATTGCGCGAGATCAATTTTTTTACTCGGGTTGTTTTTGTTTCGAATAGGATTTTTTAATTTTAGTCATAAAAAACATTTTAAATACCAAAACAAAAATGTCATTGTTAAAATCTTTTAAAAGGGAATACATTTATTTGACACAAAAATAAAATCTTTGCCAAGTAATTAGGAGCATTTCAACTAATAAAGATTTTTTGCATAACTTATTCAAAATTTAAGTAGTAAAACCTAAAAACTTGGTAAAATGTTTAAAAGAAATATGAAAAAAAGCTTTGTTTCTTACAAATAATCGCCCTTACTATCTAAATTATATAATGTATAATTTAGGTAAAGTCGACTTTAGTTAAAATATTGGGTGGCAGTATGCCTTGGCTTGGTTTATTTTTGGAGCATTGTGATTGGTTAATTTATTTTCAACCAATCAAAATATTTGAAAATATAAATATTTTTGTAAGGTTTTCATACACAAAATGAACAAAACCGTTTGATTAAAAATAAAGTCGACTTTAAATTTAAAATACTCCTTTATATTAAAGGTCAATAATTTTATAAGTAACGTTTTCATTAATAAATGTGAAAAGAAAAGACTAATGGCTAACGGTGGTATCTAAATTTGGTTATCCGACATCTAAATTTGGTTCACAAAAAAAAAAAAAATTATGTGTAAGCTGAATAGGCATTAAAGGTTTTATGGTAGGGCAAACATTTCCTGAAATGGTATCCAAATTAGCCGCAGTCAATCCGCACCATAACTAGATCTTCGTTTATTCGAGAAAGTTTTTATAATAAAAAACTGGCATTGCAAAAAAATGAAACCGATGTAAAGAACATTATATTAAATTACTACAATCATGATAAAAGAAATATCGAGCAATATTTCTAACAATAGGAGATTTACTATAATCTTAGATGAATGGACAAGAATACCACAAAAGAGATATTTGAACATATGTATAAACGGAAATAATTAATTTTATAACCTGGGGTTGGTTTATATATCAGGATGATGTAATGCTGATGAAATAAGTAGAATTGTAGAAATAAGACTACAAGAGTTTGTCTTTCGAAAATAATATTGTGGCCACCATATCTAATGGGCCAAGTGTGATGAAACGGTTTGTTTCCGACAGTCCAGTAGTAGGTGCTTTCTGCTGGAATCATGCAATTCATTTGGCAGTGCTGCGAGTAATTTATGTGAAATCAAAAGTTCAACATTCTGATATTTTTTACTTTGAATTCTCACTACACAGACTGCATTTGTACTGAAATAGTGTTTTTTTTAACAAAAATTACTTATATAGGTGGTTTTCATTAACAATTTTGTTTAAAAATATTTCGGGAAATAAAAAAGTCCGGGAAACCCCAAACCCTAGTCTCCATATTAAAACCTTTGAGGAAAAAATATCTAATATATGACTATATAAAAGTATATATGCTTGAATTTAAAAGCATATGTGGTCATATGTAACTATAAGTTAGTATATGTGACGCGCAAAATAGAAAGGGACCTAAGGGTAAAAACCGGTTTTGTTCAGGAGAGCCATTTTAAAGATTTAAATACGTGTATCTTTGGTGTACCATCACTGAGCGTGTTGGTATTGGTCTCATTTGAAAGCGACACATCTCATGACGTCAGGAACGTGTTGGTCAACCTTGAAAACGCGCGTAGGTCGTCCCTACCTCTTGTTTTGTGTAGTTGGTTTTTACTGTTTTCTACCTAGCGCGCTGTTTCTATGAGTTTGATATCAATTTTGCTCGCTGTTTTTCGAATCCAACGTTATTTTCTGAAATTATTAATTGTGAATTATAATGAATACTCATTTATAATTCTTTTAAATCGTGATATCACTCTGTTAGTACGAACATTTTTTCACAAAACCTTATTATGTTATTCGCGAAAATAATTTAAAACTGATAACATTCTTACTGTTTGTTTTAGGATGAAATGGTGGACGAATTCGAAGAAGTCCCTTTCTATTTGCGCTTAGAAGAGGGAACACTTTTGGGGTATGGAATCGGTCTCATTCGATGCTCAGATGTTCTCCACATCAAAAAAAAAAAAAAAATTGATTTTTTTACCCTTAGGTCCCTTTCTCTATGCGCTGTCACATATGCAATTACATAAAATAATATGATTATATCAAAACTTTTTTACTCGGGTTTACATAAACTTGTAGCGGCCTGAATTAATTTTAGTTGCGTTTGTGCGGCATTCCTATCAATGATATCTCGAACAATTTTGACAGTAGAAAGCCGGAATACGTTAAAAAACTGTCAAAATCGTTCTTGATAACACTGATAGAGAGTCACACAAACACAGCTATTATTTTACTTAATTATTATGTTTCATTTTTTTTTTTATCAATTTTATTGTGTTTATGTTTATGATTATTTTTGTCAATTTTGTGTTGGACACCCTAATTGTTTAGTTATACTCATTTTCAGTATATTCTTATTGTTATGTATTGATCTCTTTTATTTACTCCATTACATGTTAATTTGAATAGATGTTATTTAGCTAACTTATTTTAAATTTTTAGTGACTCGGAATGCAGCTTTCAATTCAATTAAAGTAGAGCGCTTTTTTCTTTAAAACCTCGATAATTAAATAAACTTCAGGAAGCAAGAAGACCCTTGTGGACTATTGCGACCCACGGCTGAAGGCAAATACTGGCGTTAAATCTGCCTTATCTGCCTCAGCATAATATAGTAAATTTTATAAATTAATAAAGGTAAAACTCCTTTGTTACAATTAACGCTCGACGTGAAAATTTTCTAATAAATTATTAGAAAATAAAATTAAATTTTTGCAAACAAAACTTTTTGCAAAAATTACAACAAATTTGAAAATCAACTTTGAAGAAACATCAACCAAAATTTTGTGTAAAGCAAAAAGGCGATTGGATTTACATGCAGTTGTTGTTTTTTCATCACAACGCTTGTTATTATTGCTTTTTGATCATCATTATCATCATTGCATAGTATTGTTACTAAACAAACGGTTTTTGTTTTCGTCATTTGTTTTGTACCATAAATTGAAATCAATTTTGTAACATTTACCACAAATGTTACAAAATTTGTTGTTGTTTTACATCAGTATTTTATTTTGTTGTAATCGTACGAATTGTTGTTGCCGTTACAACGTGTGCTCTGCTTCATTTAAATGTAGATGTTTTTATGGAAAAATTACCAATAAATATCACTTTATCTCTCGTGTTTGTTCTAAAAAACCCCAATAATAATAGGGTTTCCGAATAATATTTTCAGGAACGCGGGGAAACATATAAGAAAGTTTTAATTATAGGGTTTTCGAAATGCCCAGAATAACTATAAATTCCCAAAATACATAAATTCAAATGCGGAAAATCAAAATAGTAGCCAAAACCAAAGTATTAAAATGAATGGACCCCCTAACGCAAATCTTACAGAACACCAATTCGCCGACCTGCTAGGAAGTGTACATGTACGACAAGAAAATAAATCGACATTCAGCTCCTGTAGTGCCCGTTTCAATGGTGGTCGTAATACATCTAAGGTGGAGGACTTCATCGAAATTATTTTGTTATACAAACAAGCTGAACGTATTGCTGAAAACTTGGCCCTAACAAGCTTACCGTTATTGTTCGAAGGATATGCATCCTCATGGTGGCAAGGCGTAAAGCATGAGGCCAGAACGTTTAATGAAGCAATAGAGCTCCTTCGTAGTACGTTTTCACCCCCTAAGCCTGAGTGGAGGATATATGCTGAAATCTTTCGGGACAAGCAAAATCTAAATGAAACTACCGACAGTTTTATATGCAGAAAGAGACGTTTATTTGCACAACTAAAAGAAAAGCTCTCAGAAAGCACAATTATCAACATGGTATTTTCACTTATTAATATAAAAATACATAGAAAAATCCAACGAGAAAGTGTAGGAACATTCCAAGACCTTCTTTCACAGGCACGTAATATTGAACTCTCTAATCTAGAAAATAATCTAAGCAACCCAAAAACGTTTAGTGAGCCTTTGGAGCTCAAGGAAAATCCACAATCACGGTGTTCTTTTTGCCGAAAAAAGAATCACACAGCAGATGTGTGTTACAAAAGTGTGCAGATAGGGAAAAAGAAGAAGCCCGAAGAGGTAATACTAAACTGTTATGGTTGTGGAGCTGTAGGCTTTAACAGAGCAAATTGCCCTACTTGTAACTATCAAATGATAACAGAAAGTCCGAGGGAAATGGATCTCAACCATATTCAAACATCTAATGTTGGCCGTGATGTCCCAAATGTGGATGTAAATTATAATAATTTATTTCTCTAAAATTATTTAATTATTTATTTTTGATTGTTATTTTACAAAGTTTTTTGATAATACAGAAAATATTGTAAAAAATTGAAAGTTATTTTTTTTTTAAGTAAAAAACAAAGCAAACTAAGTTTTAAAACAAATATTTCAAAGTGCGGCAGCAACATTCTCCCCAGGAAAACGTGAGTCCCCACTTTGTTCAAAGCGGCAAAGTTGTCTTAATATCTCCATGTGAAGTTTTAATTAAACAAGATCTAGGTATACAATCCAGTCCAAAGTACAACATTTTCACAATTCCAATAAGCCAATGATATCTCGGAAAATTTTCCTTTGTAATTACAACAATGTCTCCCTCTTTAAGTGGCAGAGTGTTTGTGTCCATTTTGATCTTAATGATATTGTTGGAACATATTCTTTTAGCCATCTACCCCAAAACATATCAACCAAACTTTGTGTTATCCTCCACATGCGTTTTTCGGAATCGCATCCAATATAGGTTAAAGGTCTACTGTTAACAATATATTCAGCTTAATACAATTGCAATACATCTTTTAAAGCACCCAATTAGACGCTCCCAGGAGCCTCCCATATGCGGACTATAAGGTGGAATAAAAAGCCAATCAATTCCACGTTTTGTAAGAGCTTCTTTGATAGACAGAAAAATTATATCTTCTTTTGCTTGTTGTAATTCTCTACTAGCAGACAAAAAATACCTTCCATTGTCAGACCAAAATCTTTTGATTTCTCCTCTTCTTGCAACCAATCGCCAAATTGCAAGTAGGCAAGAATCTGTAGTAAGAGAATGAACAATTTCTACATGAATGGCTAGTTGTTAGGCAAATAAATAAACAGCCATATCTTTTTCAACCCTTCTACCAATTTTGACTAAAAACGGTCCAAAATAATCGACCCCTACTGCAGTGAATGGGTTTTCATGAATAAACAAGCGTTCAGGAGGTAAACAACCCATTAAAGGATTAATAGCCCTACATTTCAAACGCTTACAAGAAGAGCAATTATGAATAACCGATTTTACACTCGATCGAAGATTTGGAATGTAATACTTCCTTCGAATTTCATTAATAACGGCGTCTTTCAATTGATGATTTAATTGTTTATGATAATGTAATATGTTTTTTGACGAATACATGTTTTGCATCTAAACATATCGGATCCTCTAATTCAACAATTGAATTGTCTAACACACGATTTTTTATTCGGAGTATTTCATCGGAATCTATATATGTGGGATGCTTATAAAGACGGCCTGTGTTATTTAAACTTAAGTTGGAAAATTTCAGTAAATCAGTTGGAAACATATCACCTTGCACACGTTTTATCCAAATTAACAAACTATTTTCCATATCTTTTACACATATATCATTGTTTTCAAAAATATCTCCTTTACAATGTTTTACGAATTTCAGAATCCACGCTGTTATTCTAAGAATTTTTATGTACGAGTAATTCCATTTAATTTCAAAAAGTTGAGGAATACTTTTGGTAACCATGGAATCGTTATTTTCGGAATCATTAGATTGAGGTTGCGTTGTAATATGTATATGAATGTTTTGAATAAATTCTGGACCACGAAACCATAAGCTATTTTGAGAAAGCGGAACTTTTAGCTGACCTCTAGTACACAAATCTGCTATATTATCATTTGTCGGTAACCAGTACCAATCATTAGTATTTGACGATTGAGAAATTTCTAATACCCGATTTGAAATGAAAGTTGGCAACCTTTTGTTGCTTTTAATCCAGCCAATGACAGCAGATGAATCAGTCCAAAAATAGCAGTTATTAAAAGACAGCCCTATATGTTGCTTAGCGCTGTTGTAAAAACGAACACCTAAGACTGCAGCCATCAGTTCCATTTTAGGAACTGATAAGGACTTTAAAGGAGTAACTCTAGCTTTGGCTGCTACCAAAACTTACAAAAAAAAAAACGTTTCATTTCCTTTCCATATCTTGATGTATATTACAGTGGCATAACCTAATTCACTAGCGTCGCAAAAAACGTGAATATCTAGTTTGTCAAAATCGATTAGCAGCTTTGAATACCATCTATCAATTTGGTTTGGATTGAATATTCTTTACAAAATTACAAAATTTTAACCATTCTTTAAAATAAATTTCATGAATTTTTTTGTCCCATCCTACTCCAGACCTCCAAATATCCTGTACGATAATTTTTCCCTTGATCGTTATAGGAGTTAAAATTCCAATTGGATCGAAAATTGACATCACAGCTTTGAGCAGTTGCCGTTTAGTGGGTATAATCTGAATATTGTCTTTAAATACTTCATAACAATTGAAAAGAAAGTACATATTGAATTCCAATTTATCAGTAGCGGCATCCCATTTCATACCAAGAACAGACTGATCAGCAATTTTGGTATCAACATCATAACTATATTTTTTAGACACTAATTGTTTTGGAATATTTTTCATAACTTTGGGACTATTTGAAATACAGTTTCGAAGCTCAAAGCCTCCCGCAGCGTGAATATTTATAACATCTGAATTAAATATCTGAATTGCCTCAAGTTCATCATTTTTTCCATATATAAGTGCTCTAAATTTACAAGAGAATAATGAGTTTGAGAACTATGTAGCAAATCTTACACCGACAGATGCCACAAATTACTCTCTATGGAAAGCAGCTAAAAACTTTGATAGAGCTACGGCTAGAATACCTCCATTAAAGAAATCCAATGGACTATGGGCAAAAACAAATTAAGAAAAAGCAGAATTATTTGCTACTCACTTGTCAGAAGTTTTTCAACCATACAGTCCCTCAGCGCGAATTGATGATACAAAAATATATGAATTCCTAGAATCTCCCGGTCAAATGGATTTTCCAATTAAGCCTGTCACTTATAAAGAACTAGAAAAACTAATAAAGGAACAATCTAATAGGAAAAAATCTCCTGGTTATGACCTAATGTCAATTAAAATTTTAAAAGAATTGCCTTTAGTTGGACTAAAGTATCTAACTCATATATTTAATGCTATGTTAAGACATGGGTATTTCCTTGTCCAACTTAAAGTGGCCCAAATAATATTAATTCCAAAACCTGGCAAACCGCCTGAAGATGTAGCATCGTACAGACCAATAAGTCTTTTGCCAGTTTTAAGTAAAATATTTGAAAAACTGCTACTGTACAGATTAAAACCTAATCTTCAAGAAAGGGAACTCATTCCAAGCCATCAATTCGGCTTTAGAGAACAACATTCCACTGTTGAACAAGTTCATAGAGTGGTTAGGTTAATAAGAACAGCGTTTGAAAAGAAACTATATTGTTCAGCTGTATTTTTAGACATCACGCAAGCTTTTGATAAAGTGTGGCATGCAGGGCTCTTATACAAGTTAAAAAAACAATTGCCATATCCTTACTTCGAACTACTGAAGTCATATTTGGAAGATAGATACTTTTTAGCCAAATTCAAAGATGAGCATACTAAGCTGTATAAAATTCAATCGGGAGTACCACAAGGCAGTGTATTAGGACCTATCCTTTATACATTATTTACTGCTGATCTACCCACAAACGACCTCACCTCCATCGCAACTTTTGCTGATGACACTGTGATTCTGTCTTCCCATCAAAATCATATAACTGCATCAATAAACCTTCAAGTACATCTCAGTAAAATTCAAGAGTGGCTTGAAACGTGGAGAATGAAAGCCAACGCTAGTAAATCAGTACAGGTAACTTTCACATTAAGAAAAAACAATTGCCCTAGTGTAATGTTGGGTGCTGATACTCTTCCCCAATCCGACAACACAAAATATTTAGGAATCCACCTAGATAGGCGTCTTACATGGCAAAAACATATTTTCACCAAACGTAAACAACTGGGTATAAAACTCACGTCCTTGTATTGGCTCATAGGAAAAAATTCAAAACTTTCGATAGACAACAAGTTACTCATATATAAAACCATTATTAAACCCATATGGACATATGGTATACAAATTTGGGGATCAGCCGCAAAAACCAACATCAGTATTATACAACGTTTTCAGTCGAAAGCACTACGCACGATCGCAAACGCGCCAAATTATGTATCAAATAATATACTGCATAACGACTTCTGCATTCCAACAGTGCAGGAAGAGATCAACTTAATCAACGAACGTTATTCATACCGCCTATCACTGCATCCTAATGCTTTAGCTGCAGATCTGCTGCAGATATCTTCTACCCAAAGAAGACTTAGAAGATTTCCGCTAACACAGCTAATTGTGACAAGAAGCAACAGTGGTTGCTTCCTCTGCATGTTTTTTAGTTTTAGTTTAATTACTTATGTACCCACTTTAAGAAAAAATGCTAAATATCTTTATAGATAGATTGCAAAATAAATTGGAGTTTAAAAAAAAAAAAATATATAAAGTCATCTACGTATGTATAATTATTCCCTACACCACTACGTGGAGAGGGTATTATAAGTTTGTGCAGATGTTTGTAACACCAAAAAATATTGTTCCTAGACCCACCATATAGTATACCGATCAGCTCAGAATTTTTTTTATTTCGATTTAAAGATGTCCGTCCGTCCGTCCGTCTGTCTGTCCATGCATTCTTGTGCGCACTCTACAGGTCGCAAATATTAAGATATTTTGATGAAATTTGGTACACAGACCTATGTTGGCCCAAGGACGAAGCCTATTGATTTTAGTTAACATCGGTCCACGTTTAGACCTAGTGCCCATATAAGGGTCCCCCTAAAATTGGCTTGGTTACACGCTGCAGGTCGCAAATATTAAGATATTTTAATGAAATTTGGTTCACATGGTCCCGAACAAAGCCGATAGATTCTAGATAGAATCGGACCTATTTGGACCTATCGCCCATATGGGCTATATTTACGATTTTCTCTTCTCTTATTATTTTATAGAAAATTTTAACACAAGTCCGATTTTAACCCATTCGAATTTCGGATCCAAACAATAGTTGGCTTTTAACCAGACTGGTGTAGGGTATTGTATAGTCGGCATGGCCGACTTTAACCTTTTTACTCGTTTTTAATTGCTTTAGCAGCTTCAGGATGAGTATTTAAAAATTTTTCAGCGTTGTAGTTTTTAACGTATTACGAAAGAAATGGTGATGAAGTTATACCAAAAAGCATTGCTTTCATTCGAAAAATTTGTGGATTATTTGCGGAATATGAATTTTCCCAAATAAAGCATTGTGCAAATGAATCATTATACTCAATTTGAACCTGATTGAACATTTCCTTTACGTCGCCAACAAATGCATATTTAAAAACACAAAAATGTATTAGGGTACCAAAAATTGAATTTAATAAATCGGGGCCAGAATGAAGGAGATCATTAAGGCTCTTTCCCGATACTTTTGCAGCTGCATCAAAAACAACCCTGGTCTTACCCGGTTTCTTTGGATTAATAACGGCAAAATGTGGGAGATACCAAACCTTTTTTCCCTCTAGTTCACATTTATCAACTGGATAAGCATATTTTTTGTTAATAAGATTTTCTATCTCCTGACTGTAAGCTCCCTCAATATGTTCTTTCTTAATTTTGCGAACAAGACATTTAAGTCTGTTTAATGCCAAAGGATATGTGTCTGGAAACTGTTCGTTGGAATCCTTCCATGGAAGTTTTACTTCAAACCTTTGGCCCACATTTTTGATACTTTTTTCAACCTGTTGGATGCAATCTAATTCGTCTTCAGAAAACCTATCGTTGGATTGATAAATTGTTATTTTATCTAATTGAAATTGGTTCTGAACAAGATCATGTAAATCCTTGTCACAGACGCTACACATTAAAGTTGAAAATATTTCTGTATTCATTTTGAATTTTGTTGATCCATGAATGGACCATCCCAGCCGGGTTTTAGAAAGAATTAATGAGTTAGGGCATGGCTGAATACACTGTAAACCCAGCAAAATCTTTCATTACCAAATAAGTGGTTATATAATAGAAATTCATAGCTCCGCACAACTTATTTTTTGGCGTCTAAACTCATTATTTTTGTTTGGCGTGGTCGTTTTTATAAGTAGTCACGCTTACCCGCTCGCTTACGAAAAAATGAGAAATAAGGAGTTATGAGGTTTTGAATAATAAGTGGTTACACACATGCTTACAAAAAGTTGAATTATAAGTGGTTATCAGATTGCTTACTTGATTCTTAAAAATAAGGAGTTAGGCAAATACTATTAATTAGCTTAAGGAAATAAATTCAGAAAAATTTAAGTTTTAGTTTTAGGACACGTCATACAAATTTAAACATAAAACATATTTACATATAATAAATAAAAAAAAAAAAAAATTTAACTGTGTAAAAAGTACTTATTTAAACTATTACGAGTAAGTCATTATTTTATATTTAGCAACAATGAATACAATAGGCCCTTATTAGGAAGTCATTATTTTAAATTATAAAATAATGCAAAAGGTAATGATTCGTCATTTTGGGTAATGCAGATAGTAATGAGGTGTCATTACCAATATTTTGCTGGGAAGTAACAATTAATGAAGCATTGTCCTGACCAATGAGTATTTTTGGACTGTTCCAATTTATATTTTGAATCTACGTATTGACCAGGAAGATCAAGGTCATTGACAGTTCTTACATTATCTAACATTAATATTTTAGAGTCTGACTTCGAGTTCGATAAAGCTATTGGAAGGTTCTTAGATTCAGAATCATACCTGTTTATTTCGCCTGTCCAATTTAAACATAATGGCTTTACCGGGCCATTGAAACCAAGTTTATTAGCGATTTTGTATCAATTAATGAAACGTTACTCCCTTCGTCTAAAAGTGCTGTTACAATTTCACAACCGTTTGGGCCCCATAATTTCACTGGGAGCATTTTTAAGAGAACGACGACTTTTTCGGATTCTTTGTCGTTTATTATAGTTAGAGTTATTGGTTGATTAGGAATGGAGTTTTGTTCTAAATTCTTGTGAAGCATTGGATGGTGATAACGAGAATAGCTGTTTATACCACATTGCTTTCGCTTCTTGCACTGACCAGAATGTTTCTTCAAACAACAGTAACATATTTTTCCTTTTGCTAAATCCCATTGCGCAGATGTTGAACTAGAAGTAAATGTTGGACACGTAGTTAATGTATGGTCAACTGATTTACAAACATGACATGCTAATGATAATGAAGATTGCGAATACTTAGCCTTTTCTTCTACTTTCTGTTGATTTCCAATTTGTGTAAATATATTTGAAAGATTTCTTACCCAATCCTTAAATATAAAAAGATTATTGGAGTTTGATTGTAAATTTTGATTAAGTAGATAAGAACCCCATTGTATAATTAAATGCTGCGGTAATTTCGAAACTAAAATTTGTAAAAGTTCGTTTTCTCGTCGGTGTTGTTGTTCAATGTTGGTGAGAGCGCTTATTATGTTTCTTATATTGATTTCAAAATCTTGAAATGAGCTGCACTCAGTAAAAGATCTAATATGACGAGCTTTTAAAATCAACTCGTTTGCAATTTCTTTCTGTTTTCCGTAAACACTGTTTAAAATATAAATAGATTTCCTTTGAAATTGCAAAACAGAATTTTGTTTAAAATTATATAAATTTTCTTCTTTTTTCATTTTAATTTGTAATAATTTGATTTTTTGTTGGTTTTCAGGTTCAAGTAATTCAGTTTCTTCAAGTTCGAATTGAAGCTCCAATAGATTTTTCTTATGCTCATAAATTTCTAACTGTATAGAAAAATTTTCAGAAAAACTTACCCTTGATGTTGATGGTTGACGATTTAAGTCCAATAAACTGATAATGACGGATTCAAATTTAAATTTGGGCCTTGAGTCTGGTTGTGGGAGAAATTATTCGTTTGATTAGATGCGGATGGTTGAAAACTTAGAGTTAAAGCTAGTGGGATGGTGGTGGTGCCCGAAGAATTCGATATTTGATTAAATGTCAATGGCTGAACATTCAAGTTATAGTCTGATGAAAATTGAGGAATCTGGGTGCCCGAAGTAGTGGATGTTTGATTAGATGTAGAACGTTGAACATTTAATGTTGGTGGCTGAATATTCCGGTTACAATCTGGTAAATTTTGACGAATCTGTGTGTATGAAGAATGCTCAAAATTTAAGTTTGTTGCTTGTATAGGTTGTTGAATAACAATATCTAAAGGGTTCGATGCTTGATTTTCTATGTTATCATCTTCTTCTTCGATAGTTATTGGAACATTGCTTAATTTTTCTAGAAGCTGCTCAACGGGGTCTTCATGGTTTGAATTGATGCCCAAATTTAATAACACTTCCATGACCTCCGATGTTATTATTTCTCTTTTCATTTGTTCGGCTCTTCTTATAAATCGTTCGGAACGATTATCAAATGGAAAGCCTTTGAACTCTAATATATTTCGTTTTAGATCGTTAATATTCTCTCGGGATTTATTTCCAAATAAGATGAAATGCAAATTTTGCATTAAATCAATATTAGCTTTATCTACGAAATATCTTAACATGATGTGGAATGTTGTTTATAGATGATTGGTATTTGTTTTTCGTCGAAGGATCAATTTGTAAATTATAATAATTTATTTCTATTTTTAACTTCACAATTTTCTTGAGCGTAAGGTTTGTTTTTTATATATAAAAAATTCCTTATTTTCGATATTTCGCTACTCCATTGTGTAACATCTTCAGGAAATAACAATTAAATTAATAAATTAACAAATTATAAACAATTTGAAAGTTTGAAAAAATATGAAAAGCATTTGTCAAATATTGTGAAGTTAAAAATTGAAAAAGAAGGTTAAATAAACGACAAAAAAATATTTTATTTCTCGAAAATTATTAAATTATTTATTTTTGATTGTTATTTTACAAAGTTTTTTGATAATACAGAAAAATATTGGAAAAAAATTGAAAGTTATTTTTTAAAGTAAAAAACAAAGCAAATTAAGTTTTAAAACAAATATTTCAAAGTGCGGCAGCAACAGTGGATATTAATGTAAATGGGTTGAAAGGTACTGCTTATTTGGATACAGCTGCCAGAACAAGTATGGCTGGATATTACCTATATGAAAAGTTAAAAGAGAAAGAGGTTAAGTTCCATGAAGTTTTTCCGAAGGTTACCCTGGCTGACGGAATAACCAAGAGTGAAACTGTTTATTCAACAGTAGTTGATATTATAGTAGAAAACCGCTTAAAGCCAATCCGTTTTATTTGCCTGCCAAACGCTAGGGATAATAAAACCTTACTCGGCATTGACTTTTTAGAACAAGCCGGTATTGTTATGGATCTAGCCCAAAGAACTTGGTATTATAAAGATGAACCAAAGAAAATTTTTGAGTTCAAACAGAAATCGTCATTAGTCATAGATACTCTTGGTTGTAGTCAAACAAACCTAGTAAAAGATAAGCCAAGTTCATCTAATGTAGATATTACCTCAAATTTCGTTAATGCACACGTATGGTCATATATGAAACATGTATGGAGATTTATGTAACCATGTGTGGTCATGAATGCATGTTTATGGCCATGCATGAACATACATTTAACCTGTATGGATCCATGTATGTCGATTTTTAGCTGGGGTTTCATTTTTTTTTTATCAATTTTATTGTGTTTATGATTATTTTTGTCAATTTTGTATTGGACACCATAATTGTTTAGTTATACTCATTCTCAGTATATTCTTATTGTTATGTATTGTTAATTTGAGTAGAGGTTATTTAGCTAACTTCTTTTAAATTTTTAGTCACTCGGAATCCAGCTTTCAATTAATAAAGATCAATTAAAGTCACCGGCGTAGCTAGACCATTTTTCTAGGGGGGGCTATAGTCCCGTCTTATAAAAAGTTTGTTTTTTTTTAATTTATCAAAAAAATATCTAAAGTTTTATAGGCCTTTTAAATTGTTGGTTCCTCTGTTTCGTTTACGATCATCTGTACAATCGTCAGATAGCTATTCGGCCAAGTTACGCTTTCAGCTTTACCCAATAATCACTACAAAAATTGAAGTAGAATCAAAGTTAAGGCTTACATTTTGTTTGAATTGCACTTTGTTTTATGACTTACACCAGCAATAGAAATATACTGATAGAATTAAATCTGTACAACTAGCAGAAAAAGCTGCTAAAAATTTGTTAAAAATGGCCCCGCAGAAAATACTGCCGACTGTAGCAGAATCTGTTAAGTAAATTTTAGTTAGATAAAAACAGAAAAAATAAAACTGTTAAATCTAAAAAATTTCAGCTATATTTGGGTGATATTTTGGTTCGTTTTAAATGACAACTTACGCTTCTCATATCAACAAAAAATTATCTGAATATTAGTAGAAAACACACAGAAAGGAACAACTATTACTTATATAAATTTGTTGTTATATTTAAGTTAAATTTAATTAAATGCATATATTCTATTTTGCTGAAATTAGCGGAAATTTTTGTGAAAAATTGTTGAATATTTATTTCAGATTGGGAGATTTTCAATTTATTTTTCAAAATAAAGTATATTAAGGGAAAACTTCTCTTTTTAGTTAAGTTATTATTAGAAAAAAGGAATTGGTAATATGTATTTAGCCAAAAGTGCATATTTTTGCATATTTTGCTATAAGTGCATATTTTAATATATATTGTAATTTAGCATGTGTTATTGCATATTATGCCAATAAATGCATATTTTGCTAAAAATAGATGTTACAAATCGTACTTTTGATTCTATTAAAATCTTAGTTTCTTTTTTGGAAAATTTACCTTTAAAATAATTTTTTTCCTTAAATTTATAAACATTTTTTGGATCTTTTAATTCACGGAGACAAAAGTGTTCGATAAATATAGTTACTACCTTTTTGACGATGATATTTAAACTACTTTTAAGATAATAATACTATAGCCTACTTAACAAAAATAATATTGAAAACATTGAAATAAATAATATATTCGTGTTTAAAAACTTTGTAATAAAAACTATCCGATTTTTAATATATACTTTATGTATATAAAACACGATTTTTACAACATTTCTTGCCCTGGTTATTACCGACGATCTACTTTCATAAGAAAGTTGAGTCAGAAATGGATAAGAATTTTTATTTCAAGTAAAAATGAAATGATAAAAAAAATCTGGGGGGTGCTTAGCCCCCCCCCCCCCCCCCCCCAGACCGGCCTATCTACGCCTATGATTAATGTAGACCGCTTGCTGAAGGCAAATAATGACGTTAAATCTGCCTTATCTGCCTCAGCATAATATAGTAAATTTTGAAAATTAATAAAGGTAAAACTCCTTTGTTACAAACTATAAATTATACAGTTATTGCTGTCAAAATGAATTTTATTGGAGAATACCACTTTATATATTTAAACAAACATTTTTGAATATTACACTTTTTGTAAAGGAACGCGTGTTTTAGATTTTTCACAAATATATAAAGGAAAACCAATATTTTTTCTGTTTAAAAAATCTGCGCTAAACTATAAGAACACTGTGTTCACTAGGGTGGACATTATTTTCCAACTTGCGATTTAAGGCCGTCCCCCTAGAAATGTGCTTTTGGATACAAAAATACACCATGCAAAAAATTAAGGTGATCGTAACACGGATTTACAAGGCGAAAAAATCACTTTTTTGGCTTTTTTTTGAAAATACTGGTACACAAAGAGCCTCAATGCCCAAAAATGTAGTTTTGTTTATTTTTTTTATTAAAAAACTGGTATATTGCCAAATGGCTACAATACCCAGCATAAGTCTTCCATGTTACTTACAATGTAGAGAAATTCAAATCAAATATTCACAAACACTACTCCCTCTTTCCTCCTCCCCACAACCTATTTTCCTAATACCAAGACAATCCACTGCGTTGTAGGGTGCATCCCCTGAGGTTTGGTCCAAAAAAAAATATATACATTTAAGTGTTAACAAGGTTTTTGTAGCATATAACTGAAGATAGAGCGTAATTTAATACCTGGTATACGGTCAGGTTTCGCATGCATAGTTCGGCTCTGGCTCGTCGGCAATTGGGCGGGGGTCGTAAACCTGACTTCGATCTTTATAAGAAGCCACATAGCGTTACATATTATGTTCGCATGCGCATAAAAAAATATATACAACATTTAGCATTTTCTGACCCTAATAATAACTAAAGGGTTTTTCAACAGGGACGCTACAAAAGTAGAAAGACAGGGACAGCAAACGACGCCATATTTCTTTCCTTTTGACATTTCTCTTCAGTAAGGTTTGCCATTTCATGATGGAAAGATATAAGAGCCAACTACAAGTCGAAATTATTAAAATTTACTACCGAAATTCGGAGTCACTGGCCTCAACGTTAAGAGCGCTACGTCCAATTTATGGTCGTCATAATCGTCCTAGCAGATCAACAATTGAGCGTCTAGTGGAAAAATTTGAATCCACAGGCACAGTACAAAATGTTCCCGTGCCAGTGAGACAAAGATGTGCCCGTAGTGTCTAGAATATTTATTGCTGCCGCTGAGGCTTCAGTTGAAGAAAGCCCAAATGTGTCTCTCACACGTCGTTCTCAAGCGTTGGAATTTTGCGAAAAGATCTTGGCCTACATCCTTACAAGATCAAATTGACGCAAGAACTGAAGCCGCTTGACCACCAGAAGCGTCGTATGTTCGTGAATTGAGCTGAGCAACAACTTGAAAATGATTCGGATTTTCATCGAAAAAATCATCTTCAGCGATGAGGCTCATTTCTGGCAAAATATGCGTTATTGGTCAGACAGCAATCCACACGTACTCCATGAGTCATCATTGCATCCCCAAAAAATTACGGTTTGGTGCGGTTTATGGGCCGTACTTCTTCCGTGATGATCAAGACCGGCACGTTACTGTGAATGGGAATCGCTACCGTTCAATGATAACCGAATATTTTTGGCCCCAATTGGATGATATGGACTTGGAGGACATGTGGTTCCAACAGGACGGCGCCACAAGCCACACAGCGAATGTCACAATCAATTTATTGCAAACCAAGTTTGGAGAACGTGTTATCTCACGAAATGGCCCAGTCGATTGGCCGCCACGGTCGTGCGATTTGACGACGTTGGACTATTTCCTGTGGGGCTACGTCAAATCTATGGTCTATGCCAACAAGCCAGCGACGATTGATGAACTTCGTACGAATATCGAACGTGAAATTGCAGCAGTATCGGCCGATTTATGCTTGAAAACCGTCGAAAATTGGGTTCAGCGTCTGGACTTCTGCAAGCGTGCCCGTGGTGGCCATGCAAAAGAGATCGATTGCCATACATAATGGCATCGAACGTACTTTCACAGGAATAAAGAATTTCATTGATATCCAAAACCGTTTTTGTTTTATTTAAAAAAACTTTTGTAGCGCTCTTATTAAAAAACCCTTTATTTCAAATTCAAACAAAAAGTAGATAATTACCACCGGGAACTAAAAAAAATTTAGGAATTTGCATCCGCTATTGGTGTTGCAAAAAGATGTTAGCAGCAACAATATGCCCAACCCAACCTTTATGATCAAACAAAAATATTTCTGGTTCTCAAATTATATTCGATGATCCCTAACCATTTTAACCCACTACTTTACTATCCCTCGTCACATGAAATCAAAACAGAAGTGAAATCAGTACATCATTTAAATATTTTCTTTTTTATTTATAATAATAAAAAAAATCTTAATGACATAAAAAATAAACTTATAAAAATATTTCAGCCTAAAGCTGAAGGAAATATAAAGTAGTGCTTTTTCAATGATTTTGAAAATTTCATAATTTTTAATAAAAATTCTATGCTTAAATCTTTTTTTTTTATTTTTTTCGTGATTGGTAGATGTTTTAAAGTAGGAAAAAAATATATAACTAAAATATTTAGGAATATATATATTCCTCGAACTCCCACTGGAGCATGGGAATTGGGACTTTCATCAGAGGTGCACGTAGTGCGGAAAGTTTCTGACTGTCATTCACTTGGGAGTGACCAGAAGTGATTCCTTTGTATGACTGTTCAAGCAGCTCACTATTTCCGGTCTTAGACCAAGTATTTCCCGGGCAATGGCTGAAAGCTAGCTAGAGTGAGAAGGCGCACAGTCATGTAACCTGAATGGCCACGGACAACTTGGCGTCTCAGGAGACTAGGTAAATGATGAATGAACGTTTGCTGAAGCATGACTGCAACGTGGGATTGGACACAAGGATAGCAGCCCTATCACCAATCTAAGAAAGGAGGGCTAGCAACCCACTTTTCTGAACTTACCCTGCTAACGAATCGCTATATTTAGGAACCTAATTATATTTAGTATAGCTAGCCAACTATAACTATCTATATATACATATATATACAGCTGTTGACAACTAATTAGAAACGCATTTTTACACTAGAGCTTGATGATCATTATTGATATTTTCGTAAATTTACCGTTACGTTTTTTGTTTAAAACAATTGTATTATATTTATTACTCTTTTTATTATCATTTACACTAATTTTTGTTGCTGTTTTAAAAGCTGTTATAATTTCTGAAAATAGTTTACATATTTTTTAGTAAAATTCTAAGAAAGTGCGACAACTAATTAGAAACGCGTAATTGTTTATTAAAGTCTTCTTGGCTAAGAGCTAATTTGATAAAAAAAATTTATTTTACGGTTATTTGTTTCCAAATTAATGTTTTATGGCAAATAAGAAATTAGAATTTTTAAGATTTATCATGGGAAAAGGCAAAAGCTGCACTGCTGAAGAACGGAGCCCAATTTTTTAACTTTAGAAGTCTAGAAAGTCGTGTGGATTTCCCGAAGTCCCATTGAAATTGGACAGCAAATCAATGGAAATATGTGATTTGGAGCGATGAAATAAAGATTAATCGCCTTGGTCCAGATGGTCGGAGATACGTTAGATGACCCATTAACCAAGAATTTAATCCTTGCTTCGTTTCACGGGTAGCGAAGCATGGTGGAGGGTCAATTATGGTATGGGGATGTTTCTCCTGGAATGGTGTTTGCCGCTACTAGGGATGCCGAACGGGACTGGTTTTTACAAATCCCGGGATTCGGGATTTTGAAAATTTAAATCCCGGGATTTTTCGGGATCCCGGGATTTTTCGGGGTTTCGGGATTTTCTTGTTTCATCATATTTTTCATTTTAAAAGTAAATAGCTGAAATAAACCCTAAAAATTTAAATAATTCATTTTAAATCTACTTATTATTTCTTGTAGTATGAAGAAATAAACAAATTAAGCCGGATTCACAATATGTACTCCACTCCACGCTGCAGAGTTGAGGGTGTAAAATAGAGATAGCATGATATAAAAAAGATATAAGTGCAAAAAAGAAAGGAACAGAAACTACACTCATAGAAATAAGTAAACTACACTCATAGAAATAAGTATGTAAAAATAACAGAAAAATCTACCAAAAATTAGCAAAAAAGGTTCCGCGATTAAAACTACTGAAATCAACAGAACAGTTTACTAAATAATTGTTAAATTTCCGAAATATAAGAAATATACTACCCTAGTAAAAATGATTTTTATATAATCATATATGATTTTTATATAATCATTTATGACTTTATACAATTATATCTTGCCGAGTATTGTGAAACATACATTTTTATATGATTATATCAAAAGATATTTAATTATATAAAATTATATTAACCATATCCACCATTTTCCGGATCAAATCATGTATGGGTTAATAAAATATATTATTTGATCCGAAAAATGGTGGATCTTGTTAATATAATTTTATACAATGAAATATCTTTTGATATAATCATATAAAAATATATATTTCACAATACTCCACAAGTTATAATTGTATAAAATCATAAATGATTGTATAAAAATCATATATGAATATATAAAAACCATTTTTACTAGGGTAATGACTTAAATTTAAGCAAATTGCAAATTACAGTTTACCTCTGAAGAAACTTTTTAACCAAAAGTAGCTAAAACACTGCTGTATCTACAAATTTTAAGTTATATTTGGCTAAAATTAATTGAATGCAAATACAAACTACTCTGCTGAAATCATCATAAATATTTAGTGACTATTAGTTTTTTTACCTCTGCTGATTTCCGAAAGGCAGATTGTTAGATTTTTTAATTTAACAAAAATTTGCTGTTTTTAGTCGACAAAATTATTTTGCATGACGTTATGATTTTAGCAAATCATCAATAAAATAAATAAAACATGTCCGTTTTAGCAAATCATCAATAAAATAAATAAAAACATGTCCATTAAAAGCTAAGTTACGATTTTCAAAAGTTTCACAACTGAATAAAAGTTTTTACATTATTAAGGTTTTTATTCAGATTTATTTAATCTCTAATCTATTTTAGTCTATTATTTATGAATGGGAAAAATTAGTTCTTTAATAACATTTAATAAGATATTAGATTTATGTGATTTAAGTCGAATATAACGAAAACAAATAATAAAAAGATATAAAATATGCCAAATAATGAAATCGGAAATTTCTAAATCCCGAAAATCCCGGGATTTTCGGGATCGGGATTTCGGGATCGGTATCCCTACCCGCTACGTTGTTAGCGTGCCTTAAAGGTTAGAATTAAATTTCTTTTATATAAAATAAAACACAATATTTGTTGCTAAGGTAAAATAATTGTTAAGGTAAATTTATTGTAATGTTTAAGTACAAACACTATTTTTTGTCTCTTCATTTTTATATAATTTTAATCATATAGTATACCAACACGTGGGCATGTAACAACTAATTGTCTGTTGTTCAAGCCATCGGCGTAGATAGGTCGTAGTCGTGGTTGGAGGGGGGTTGATATTCTTAAAATTTGCTTTTTTTAAATACAGTTTTTTATAATAAAAACCTTCAGCCAGCCACCAGAAATAAATAATTCTGACACAACAATAATTCTTGACAATATACGTGTGTATGTCAAGATAATTTGGTAAAGTGCGCACATAGGTAGATAGACTCGTTCATTTGTGTTTGAAAATGAAAATAAATAACGTTCCTGTCCAAAGTCCTAAAAATGCCTTGTCGATAAGTTAGCCCATACTCCAAGGAAAACATATTATAGATTACGGGTTTCTAGCCGAAGGGTTCGGTGAGGCCGTCAAGGGGGAGAATTATTCCGTTTTAACCCCTCCCGGTAGGAATTTCCAAAAATTCCGTCTTATAGAACGTCTGCGTTGGAGGAGGAACCTACTACATACATAATTTTAGGTCTCTTTATCCAGCAGTTTGGCCAACTCCGCAAGGAGGAAGTTTTTCCCTTTTTAACCCTCCCGGTATGAGTTTCCAAAAATACCGTCTTAGGGGACGTCTACGTTGGAGAAGAAACCCAAATACCGAATTTAAGCTCCCTAGTTCCAGCAGCTTGGGAATTTCAGCTTCCTAGTTCCAGCAGTTTGAGCAGGCTGTCAAGTGGGACACTTTTTCTTTTTTTGTCCCTCCCGGTTGGAATTAGGCTGGAAGAGGAACCTTAGTACCAAATTTCAGCTGTCCAAAATTCAAAATAGTATCTTTCTAATAAGTTAGCCCTTACTCCAGGGACCCACATTTTAAATTTCAGGTTTCTAGCCGAAAGGGTTTTTACAGGCCACCAAGGGGAGGCTTTTCATCTTTTTGCCCCTGCCTTTAGGAATTTACAAAAATTCCATCTTCGCGGCTGTCTGCAATGGACGAGGAACATTCATACCAAATTTCAACTTCATTGCCTCAGCGGTTTGGGCAGGCCGTTATTGGGGACATTTTTCCCTTTCAACCCCCATTTTTACTATGTTTCTGTTCGAAAATAGAAAAATTACGTTGTCGGTAGTTAGTCCTACTCCAGGGAATACATATTTAAAATTTTAGGTTGGCCAGAAGGGATTGGACAGGCCGCCAAGGAGAATACTTTTCCCCTTATCTCCCTCCCGATAGGAATTTCAAAAATTCCATCTAAGCGGACGCCTACACAGAAGGAGGAACTCACATACCGAATTTCGGCTACATCCCCCTGTTGGGATATCATGTAGGGAATTCCAAAAATACAAACTTAGTCGATGTCTACTATAGTTGAGGAACATTTATACCAAATTTCAACTTCTTACCTCCAGTGGCTTGGCAGGCAGTTAAGGGAACACTTTTCCAATTTGTGAGGCCGTCTATGGGGAGACTTTTCCCCTTTTTGCCCGTTCCGGTAGGAATTTCCAAAAATACCGTCTTAGCGGACGTCTATGCTGAATATCAAGAAACCTTGTTTTAGTGGAGATATCCGTGGGGGGAGGAAAAAACGTACTTTTTGTGAAATTATATTTTTTTAAATGGTATTTTTTTAAATGGAATTTTTAGGAAAAAGCGAAATTTTTTGGAAAAAGATACTTTATTTTTACAAAGTACTTTATTGGAAGAAATTACTTTTTTCGAAAAAGTTATTTTTAGGAAAAATGTATTTTTTTTGGAAAAAGGTCCTTTTTTTAGAAAAGGTATTTTTTTGGAAAAATGTATTTTTTTTTGGAAAAAGGTGCTTTTTTTGGATAAGCTACTTTTTTTTGGAAAAAGGTAAATTTTTTTAGAAAAAGGTACTTTTTTTCGGAAAAAGGTACTTTTTTTGGAAAAAGGTACATTTTTTGGAAAAAAGGTACTTTTTGTGCAAAAAGTTACTTCTTGTGGAAAAAGGTACTTTTTTTTGGAAAAAGGCACTTTTTTTTGGAAAAAGGTACTTTTTTGGAAAAAGGTACTTTTTTGGAAAAAATTCTTTTTTTTGGAAAAAGGTACTTTTTGTGGAAAAAGGTACTTTTTTTTGGAAAAGTGTACTTTTTTGAAAAAGATACTTTTTTCTGAAATATTTTAACTAAAGTCGACTTTACCTAAATTATACATTTGAATAATTTAGATAGTAAGGGCGATTATTTGTAAGAAACAAAGCTTTTTTTCATATTTCTTTTAAACATTTTACCAAGTTTTTAGGTTTTACTACTTAAATTTTGAATAAATTATGCGAAAAATCTTTATTAGTTGAAATGCTCCTTATTACTTGGCAAAGATTTTATTTGTGTGTCAAATAAGTGTATTCCCTTTTAAAAGATTTTAACAATGACATTTTTGTTTTGGTATTTAAAATTTTTTTTTATGACTAAAATTAAAAAATCCTATTCGAAACATAAACAATTTAAAAAATTTAATATTTTTAAAATTTCCCGTTTTCCCGGGAAAAATATATTATTTTCCCGGGAATTCCCGACAAACTTTTCCCGGGATTTCCCGGGAAATCCCGCCCGGGAATTCCCGAACCCCAAACCCTAAACACATATCTTAAATTTCAGCTTTCTAGCCAAAGGGGTTTTGGCAGGCCGCCAAGGGGGAGACTTTTCCCCTTTTTGCCCGTTCCGGTAGGAATTTCCAAAAATCCCGTTCTAGCGGACGTCTACACCGGAGGAGGAACCTACATACCAAATTTCAACTTCCTATCTTCAGCGGTTTGGTCTGGGCCTGTTTCATTTCATTTCGCTCCCAGCGGCACGTATTCCAATTTCACTCGTTCCCCGTTCCATTTCATATCGTTCCAATTTGCACCGATGTTCCCGTCCATTATAGGAGTGTGTTAATTTGTATTATCACATAAATCGTTAAAAGACAAAATTTAAAAATGTTAATCTGTTACTGTTGTATAAAAATAGATGCCTCGGGAGCTGTCCAGGACCTTGTCTATTTGTATTGTGGGAGTATGTGGATACTCTACAAAACCTTGGCTTTGGAAAGGCTCATTTTTTAAGTTTTTTTTTTTGGAAAAAGTACTCATTTCGATATAATTCTTCTTTAGACAAAGGTACTTTTTTTGAAAAATGTGCTATTTTTTAAAAAGGTATGCATTTTTTGAAAGAAAGTATTTTCTAAAGAGGTATTGTTTTTTGGAAAAGGATACTTTTTTGGGAAAGTACTTTTTTTGGAAAAGATATTTTTTTGTAAAAATTCCGTGTTAGTAGGGGTCTTGTTGGAGTATAATAAAATACCTTTTTTTTTTGGGAAAATTACTTCTTTAAAAAAAAAATTTTTTTTTGAAATTTTTTTTTTTTTTTAAAGGAAAAGGTACTTTTTGGAAAAGATATTTTTTTGTGGAAAAAGTAAGACTTATCCAATTTTGGCCCTCCCTGGTGGAAAAATCCCGTCTTAGTAGGGATCTTCTGCGGATGTGGAATTTTTTTCTTTTCGAAAAAGAACTGCTTTTCTGGAGAAAGTACTTTGTTTTAGAAAAAAGTGCTATTTGTGAAAAAGGAACTTTTTTGGAAAAGGTGCCTAATTTTCTTTTGGATATAAGACTTCTTTTTTGGAAAAAATATTTAAAAAAAATTTAGTTTTTGGGAAAAGTACTTTTTTGGAAAAAGAAATATCCAAAAATTACGTATACCAACAAAGTAGAGGTATCTGCCAGAAGAAAAAAAAAATATGTTTTTAAAATGTTATTTTTTTTAACGATATTTTAATTTTTTTTTTTTTTTTGAAATGGTATTGTTTATTTTAATGGTACTTTGTATCAAAAGGTATGTTTTTGAAAAACGTACTTTGGGAAAAAGTCGTTTTTTGGGAAAAAGGCAATTTTTGTGAAAAAGGTAAGTTTTTGAAAATGTACCTTTTTTTGGAAAGGTATCTTTTGGAAAAAGGTTTTTTTGAAAGTACTTTTTATGGGAAAAGATACTTTTTTGGAAAAAGGTAATTTTTTTTGGAAAAGGTACTTTTTTGGAAAAGCTACTTTTTGCGGAAAAAGGCATTTTTTTTTTTAAAAAGTACTTTTTTGTAAAAAGTACTTTTTTTGGGAAAAGTTTTTTTTTTTTTGGAAAAGGTACTTTTTTGAAAAAATGTATTTTTTCTGAAAAAGGTATTTTTTTGGAAAACGGTACCTTTTTTGGAAAACGGTACTTTTTTTTCAAAAAAAGATTCTTTTTGGAAAAATGTACATTTTATGGAAAAAGATACTTTTTTAGGAAAGGGTATTTTTCCCCCATTTTGGCGAATTTTAGCTTCCTAGCCCAGTAGTTTGGGCAGGCCGCCAAAGAGGAAACTTGTCCCATTGTTGCCCCTACCTGTAGAAATTTCAAAAATCCCGTTTTAGATGATGTCTACTACATAGGAGGAACCTTAATCCCTAATTTCAACTTCCTAGCTCCAGCGGTTTGGGCAGGTTTGTGAAATTATATTTTTTTAAATGGAATTTTTTGGAAAAAGCGAAATTTTTTGGAAAAAGATACTTTATTTTTACAAAGTACTTTATTGGAAGAAGGTACTTTTTTTGAAAAAGTTATTTTTAGGAAAATTTTTTTTTTTTGGAAAAAGGAAAATGTGCTTTTTTGGAAAAAGGTCCTTTTTGGAAAACGTATTTTTTTGGAAAAAGGTATTTTTTTGGAAAAATGTATTTTTTTTGGAAAAAGGTAGTTTTTTTTGGATAAGGTACTTTTTTTTGGAAAAAGGTAATTTTTTTTTAGAAAAAGGTACTTTTTTTGGAAAAAGGTACTTTGTTTTGGAAAAAGGTACTTTTTTTTTTGAAAAATGTACTTTTTTTGGAAAAAGTACTTTTTTCGGAAAAAGGTACTTTTTTTTTGGAAAAAAGTGCTTTTTTGAAAAAGGTACTTTTTTCTGAAAAAGGTCCTTTTTTTGGGAAAAGGTACTTTTTTTTGGTAAAAAGGTACTTTTTTTGAAAAAAGGTACTTTTTTTGAAAAAGGTATTTTTTTGGGAAAAGGTACTTTTTTTTTGGAAAAAGGTACTTTTTTTGGAAAAAGGTACTTTTTTTTTGTCCCCTTTTTGACCCTCCCGATAAGAATTTCCAAAAATACCGTCTCAACTGACCTACACCGGTCGAGGAACCTACATACCAAATTTCAACTTCATAGCTCCAGCAGTTTGAGCAGGCCGTCAAGGAGGAGACTTTTCCCCGTTTCGCCCCTCCCTGTAAAAATTTAAAAAAAATCCGGTCTTGGTGGATGTCTACGATAGTGGAGGAACCTTTATACCAAATTTCAACTTCCTACCTCCAGCGGTTTGGGCAGGCCGTCAAGTTGGGCCTTTTTCCCCCTTTTAACCCCCATTTTTACAACGTCCCCGTCCAAAATTCTAGAAAGTACTTTCCAGAAAAGTTAGCCCCTACTCCAAGGAACACATATCTTAAATTTCAGCTTTCTAGCTAAAGGGGTTTTGGCAGGCCGTCAAGGGGGAGACTTTCCCCCTTTTTGCCCGTTCCGGTAGGAATTTCCAAAAATCCCGTCTTAGCGGACGTCTACCCCGAAAGAGGAACCTACATACCAAATTTCAACTTCCTAGCTTCAGCGGTTTGGGCTGGGCGATGTTGAGTCAGTCAGTCAGTCACATTATTCTTTTATACCCAGTGTAGAAAATCATTACCAGATATGTGGTTATGTAACTACATACTTGGTAATGGTAACTAGTTATTTTTGTTATTATATTTCTTATTACCTTTATATTGCGATGTCGCGAAAAATAATGAGTTATGGTTACACACCAGCATACGAAAAATTAAAAAATATATCGTTACCTATGTGCTTACCAGTACTGACAAAAATAATGAGTCTAAAAATAGATTTTCAAAAAAATAAATTATATAAAAAAAAATATTTGTTATTCTAATTTTTTTAAATAAAATTTGCTGGTGCGGGAATCGAACCTGGGTCTACAGATTGCCAGTCAATAGCTCTACCATCTGAGCTGTATCGACATGTATGTAAAACATAATTGACCTTCTGCACACAAGTAAGCTTACTCGCCAACGTACAAAAAATCAAAAAATATCCTTACCAGTGTTTAAAAAATATTGAGTCTAAAAATAGATTTCAAAAAATTTTTAAAAAATTTAGAAAATTATTTTCTATTTGAAATAATGATGAAAATAAGTAATTATCAGTAACTCATTATTATATGTTTTAAAATAATGCAGAAGGTAAGCGGGTGTCATTACTGGTAGTCCAAAAAATAATGATATGTCATTACCGTTTCTACACTGGGTATATGTGACAGCGCATAGAGAAAGGGACCTAAGGGTAAAAAAATCAATTTTTTATTTTTTTTTTTTTGTGGACATGTTGTCTCATTCGATGCTCAGATGTTCTGAGCATCGAATGAGACCGATCCCATGATCTCCTGACCTTAGGTCCCTTTCTATCCTTAGGTCCCTTTCTATTTTGCGCGTCACATATAGAGATAATCACTTTACTTTTCGCAAGAACACACAGTCAGAAAAATACAAACGGGAAAGCGGTGGCAAAGCACTTTAACAGGTGGTACAAGTACTGGCAAAAAGTGCTTTCCCATTCCCAAAATGATAACATCATTAGACAAAAGGACCGGCTGTTCAAAAAGCGCCGGAAAAGCACTGGAGGAACAAAATTTTTAAACGTTGGCAAAACGCTGGCAAAACCAGTAAATATGTAGGTGGTCTGGAAATATATTTTCCAAAATAAAATTAAGAAAAAGTTCATATGTATTTTTTTTTGGTCCTGCCGTGATTTGAACCCAGGCCGTCAGATTGGCAGACGATTGCTCTACCCACTGAGCTAACGAGACATATAATATTTAATGGCTAAACACATAAATGAGTGATAATAGCTGGACAACTACTGGCTGTGCCAAAATGCTAGTACTGGCAAACAATTTTTAGTAACTAGTATGCCAGTGTTGGGAGGGCAAAAAAAAGTTGGTCTTGAAGGAGCTTTCGCACAAACAAAAAAATTGATTTTATAAAACAAAAAAAATTTTAAATTAAAAAAAATCCAAAAAAAAATTTTTGCTTGCAACCGGATTTGAACTCGGAACCTTCCGACTACAAACATTTTTGGTTTTCCAGTGAATTGATTTTTGTACGCCTGGTAGCATTGGCTAGGTAGCACTGGATAACCACTGGTTGCAAACCTTGGCATATCACTCTAAGCTAATTCTTTGCCAGTGGTTTTTTTTATAAACCACCGAAATTTTTATAAGAAAAATACTGGTAAAACGCTTTTCGCAAACGATGGCAAAGCGTCCCAAATGAGTGTTCTGCCAGTCATTTATTTTTAATACCGTGGTTACCCAGTGGTATGCCAGTGCTTGATTTTTTGTACCACTGGCGATTTCTGACTGGGCAGTTGTGACAGCCACGTGAAAATAACACGATTGATACTTAATTCGACCTTTATATTGTCAGCAAAATCACTAGAATATTAAGCAAATAGCCATTAGAATATTAAGCAAATAGCTTAATATTCTAGTGGCGTGATCAACTAATACATCTGAACCAATTCATAACATGTGATTAGCCTTTTGGCGCAAGTGGTGAAAACAACCCAGGATAGATAAATTTAGGGTTCTTGTAATTTAATGTATACACGAAAATGAGAACAAAACCACTTTTTTTTTGTTGTTGCTACATCTAATATTACCTTGGCTTGTACATCGTGGATGCACATAAACAAAAAATATAATATAAGAAGAGTTTGTACAACAGAAATTGGGCCAGAAAAATTTAAAGCTGTAAAGCCAATTGGGTGTGTTACCATTTACAAATCTTTCCCAACAAACTATTAAGAAAGACATAATATTCAAAATGTCATTAAACCAGAAGAACCAAAAAAAAATAAGAATTTCATAGTCATCACGACAACAGATGTGCCAAACCATCACCATTACTCTTTCATTCCCATGAAGAGAAATGGTAATGTGAATATTGATTTTCATTACAATTATTTTTCTTATTTGTTTGCCTGAACCACAACGTGAAAATTTCATTACCAGTAAGGTAAGGAAATTGTTTGCTTACAATATACGCACGTTAATATAAACTATATGAATTTACATTGGCGTATGAGCAAATATTCATGAGATGCAAGGTACAATTTACGGCTTGTTGCAAATCATTACGACTTGCTAGGGTGGATTTACTCAAGTCAAAAAAAATTTGTCAACCATCCATAAATAATAAGGCTTTGTAAATTGGCAAATTTATTAAATACGTTTCTCTCAAATAATAAATTCTGTATTCGTAATCTGTAAAAAGTAAGATTAGGTATTGAAGAAAAAGTTTCTAAATTAGTTCATTTGCAAATCTTTCATAAATTATCAATAAATAGTAGGAATTTTCATTTCCTGTGAATAACTATAGAAAAAAAAACCTTTTTAGTGAAGCCAATAGAACTACATTTTCTTTATCTTAGAAAATATATTTGAACTAAATAATTTAGCAAAAAACTTTTTAGGTTGTATTTTACCGAAGTACTTCAATAATTGTACAAATTAAATTTTTTCGTGTACTGATAAATTTTTTTTCTGTGCTTGCAAAATAATTTTTATTACAATTTACTTTTCATTACAGAAAAACTGCACTCAAATGAAACTTAAACAAACTGGAATACCAGCCTCAGAATATGATGCAATGAAGTCAAACTGGTATCGGTACTACTGGCATAGCATAAAACAAACTTTTGGTTTTGGAGTCCCTTTGGCTGATATATTATAGATTATGGAAATGCATTTTAGAAATTAATCAATAAAATTTCTGTTTGACATACACTAACATATACATTACAGTTTCATTTGTTATTGATGTTCATCAATCATTGTTCGGATTATATATTCTAGTACTTATGTGGTCGACCAAATTCCGCGCATTTTGAAAAAAATTTAATTTCCTATCCAGAGTAAAAAGGGTTATACATTATTTTATATTATTTATTACAATTATATTTCGTTATACATTGCTTTGTATGTCACTATATATAATTAAGGTGACCATTAGGGTGGCCGATATTTTACAAAATGTTGAATTTCGAAATGTGCACACCCCTATTTTTTACAGTTGACCTAAAAAGCATATGGTGAAAATTTGACCCAATTTGGACAATTTTAAACCGATTGGCAGACGATTGCTCTACCCACTGAGCTAACGAGACATATAATATTTAATGGCTAAACACATAAATGAGTGATAATAGCTGGACAACTACTGGCTGTGCCAAAATGCTAGTACTGGCAAACAATTTTTAGTAACTAGTATGCCAGTGTTGGGAGGGCAAAAAAAAGTTGGTCTTGAAGGAGCTTTCGCACAAACAAAAAAATTGATTTTATAAAACAAAAAAAATTTTAAATTAAAAAAAATCCAAAAAAAAATTTTTGCTTGCAACCGGATTTGAACTCGGAACCTTCCGACTACAAACATTTTTTAACGAAGCGTCAGCATTTTTATAAAATCATTGGTTTTCCAGTGAATTGATTTTTGTACGCCTGGTAGCATTGGCTAGGTAGCACTGGATAACCACTGGTTGCAAACCTTGGCATATCACTCTAAGCTAATTCTTTGCCAGTGGTTTTTTTTATAAACCACCGAAATATTTATAAGAAAAATACTGGTAAAACGCTTTTCGCAAACGATGGCAAAGCGTCCCAAATGAGTGTTCTGCCAGTCATTTATTTTTAATACCGTGGTTATCCAGTGGTATGCCAGTGCTTGATTTTTTGTACCACTGGCGATTTCTGACTGGGCAGTTGTGACAGCCACGTGAAAATAACACGATTGATACTTAATTCGACCTTTATATTGTCAGCAAAATCACTAGAATATTAAGCAAATAGCCATTAGAATATTAAGCAAATAGCTTAATATTCTAGTGGCGTGATCAACTAATACATCTGAACCAATTCATAACATGTGATTAGCCTTTTGGCGCAAGTGGTGAAAACAACCCAGGATAGATAAATTTAGGGTTCTTGTAATTTAATGTATACACGAAAATGAGAACAAAACCACTTTTTTTTTGTTGTTGCTACATCTAATATTACCTTGGCTTGTACATCGTGGATGCACATAAACAAAAAATATAATATAAGAAGAGTTTGTACAACAGAAATTGGGCCAGAAAAATTTAAAGCTGTAAAGCCAATTGGGTGTGTTACCATTTACAAATCTTTCCCAACAAACTATTAAGAAAGACATAATATTCAAAATGTCATTAAACCAGAAGAACCAAAAAAAAATAAGAATTTCATAGTCATCACGACAACAGATGTGCCAAACCATCACCATTACTCTTTCATTCCCATGAAGAGAAATGGTAATGTGAATATTGATTTTCATTACAATTATTTTTCTTATTTGTTTGCCTGAACCACAACGTGAAAATTTCATTACCAGTAAGGTAAGGAAATTGTTTGCTTACAATATACGCACGTTAATATAAACTATATGAATTTACATTGGCGTATGAGCAAATATTCATGAGATGCAAGGTACAATTTACGGCTTGTTGCAAATCATTACGACTTGCTAGGGTGGATTTACTCAAGTCAAAAAAAATTTGTCAACCATCCATAAATAATAAGGCTTTGTAAATTGGCAAATTTATTAAATACGTTTCTCTCAAATAATAAATTCTGTATTCGTAATCTGTAAAAAGTAAGATTAGGTATTGAAGAAAAAGTTTCTAAATTAGTTCATTTGCAAATCTTTCATAAATTATCAATAAATAGTAGGAATTTTCATTTCCTGTGAATAACTATAGAAAAAAAAACCTTTTTAGTGAAGCCAATAGAACTACATTTTCTTTATCTTAGAAAATATATTTGAACTAAATAATTTAGCAAAAAACTTTTTAGGTTGTATTTTACCGAAGTACTTCAATAATTGTACAAATTAAATTTTTTCGTGTACTGATAAATTTTTTTTCTGTGCTTGCAAAATAATTTTTATTACAATTTACTTTTCATTACAGAAAAACTGCACTCAAATGAAACTTAAACAAACTGGAATACCAGCCTCAGAATATGATGCAATGAAGTCAAACTGGTATCGGTACTACTGGCATAGCATAAAACAAACTTTTGGTTTTGGAGTCCCTTTGGCTGATATATTATAGATTATGGAAATGCATTTTAGAAATTAATCAATAAAATTTCTGTTTGACATACACTAACATATACATTACAGTTTCATTTGTTATTGATGTTCATCAATCATTGTTCGGATTATATATTCTAGTACTTATGTGGTCGACCAAATTCCGCGCATTTTGAAAAAAAATTTAATTTCCTATCCAGAGTAAAAAGGGTTATACATTATTTTATATTATTTATTACAATTATATTTCGTTATACATTGCTTTGTATGTCACTATATATAATTAAGGTGACCATTAGGGTGGCCGATATTTTACAAAATGTTGAATTTCGAAATGTGCACACCCCTATTTTTTACAGTTGACCTAAAAAGCATATGGTGAAAATTTGACCCAATTTGGACAATTTTAAACCGCGGCACACAGAAGCCACAGGTAAAATTTCGGTAAATTTTATTTTTTTTACAAAAAATTAATTCTAAAAGTCATATTTGCCCGAATAATTTAATGAAAATTTGTAATTGAGTTCTTTTGTTAATTTTTCTTATTATGATAATTTTTGTTGCAAAATAATTAACCCTCCTATTGCCCAGGGGTCAAAAATTACCCAATTTATAAAATTTCGATAAATAATGATACAAAAAGGCCTAATTTAAACAATTTTTTTCTCTCATAATTGGACAATGAGTTTTACTAAATATAAACAATATATCTACGGTCATAAATTGATACCACATAAGACTGAGTTTAAATTTTCAGTTAACTAAGTTGTGTGTAATTAATAAATTTCTTCAGGTACTTTATACAAACTAAAGGAAATAGCAATTAAGTGGTATCCATTTATGAATTTCGACACTTTGGTAATTTTTTTGAACAGTAGCCCTTAATCTGACAACTGAGGTCATCTCTTTAACATCCATGTGAACAGATGACTGTGATGATCCACATTACGGCACTATGGGCCAATCAACAACATGGAGTCTAACGAGCATTAAAATAATCCCTGTTTACACGACCCACTTAGAAATTTTCATCAGGTCCCGATCGGGTATGAAATTCATAGTCTGCATTTAACCCCCAACCTCTACAAGGCTTATGATAGAATAAATAAGAGTGACAAATGTTGCTGCCATCTGCGAAAGTATAGTAGACAGGTTAAACGTTGTGCCAAAAAAATTTTTGATCCAAAAAAAAAAAAATAAAAAATAAAAATTAATATAAAAATAATTGATATTTTATTGGTGTTAATTTCTAAAATTAAAACAATAAGGAAAACCTAAATCCGTGGTCGCTGAATAAAAGAAACATATCTAATAATAATAAACTGAGTGTGATTAATCAAAAGAACGATGGTGGTAGCACACCATTGTGCGAAAGAAGATTAAGTCTCAATGGTCGGAACATGTATCTATCATTGTCTGCAAATACAGGAAACTTAAATGATCCTAATTACAACAAAAATTACCTATCAGCTAAACCAAGTAACATCAATACAGCTTGCCGCAATCTGCTTATAAATCTAAATACTGCCGAGTCCCCTGCTGCTACAAATAATATAAATACAGTCACTCTAGCGTCGGCTCGTTCTCCGAATGAAAATATGGCATCACCTGGAATTAAAAGTATTTTAACACCTTTACTCCCACATGACAATAGTGGAAGTTTGTCTTCAAACACACAAAAACGTACGGTACAGACCGGAATGGATATGTACATTACCGTTCTTAAGAGGAGGCGGAGCCCCGGATCTTCCAAATCTGTACAACCTGCAAAACAGATACGAGAACAGGTAATAAGTAATGAAACAAGTAATCGTTTTGCGCTACTTGACGGGTGCACGAAGCGACAGGTAAGTCGTTTAAACCACCGCCTATTTATTTAAGAGAGAAATGCTCCGATGAGATAGTGAATGGATTAATTAAAGTTGTTGGCGATAAGTCTTTCCACGTTGTTCCAATCAGAAAAGGTAACATTTGTGAAACAAAGATTCAAGTATATTGCGAGGACAACTACAGAAAGTTGGTTAAGCATTTTGAAGACCGGAAGAAGAGCTTTTACACCTATCAATTGAAAAGCAGTAAAGGCCTGCAAGTTGTCATTAAGGGAGTGGACTCTGGTGTCAACTGCAAGTTGTCATTAAGGGAGTGGACTCTGGTGTCAACCCCTCTGATGTCAAAAGTGCACTAGAAGGCGAAGGTTTTAAAATAAAATCTGTAGTTAATATTCGAAACAAAGAAAAACTACCCCAACCCCTGTTTCGTATTGAACTAGAACCCAACGATGTTAAATTGAAGAAGAGTGAGGTACACCCAATTTACAAACTGAAATATTTACTACATCGTAGAATTACAGTGGAGGAGCCCCATAAAAGAAAAGGCCCCATACAGTGTACTATCTGTCAAGAATTTGGCCATTCTAAAACGTATTGCCAGCATCCTGCAGTTTGCGTGATTTGTGGTGAGCTACACAGCTCAAAAGACTGTAACAAGTCTAAAGGCGACCCAAAATTGAAAAAATGTAGTAATTGTGGTGAAAATCACACGGCCAATTACCGAGGATGTCCTGCATACTCAATTGTTAAGAGCTCTATTGTCAGAAGGCAGTTATACAACAGAGAACCCCAAAACATTCAAGAGCAATTTAACTCGCAACCCCAATTGCCCAATCTGGAAATTTTTAATTTTTAATTAATTTTTTTTTAGCCCCAATTGCCGAACGCGCAGCATTTTACGAACCAAAATCAGACCTTTGCATCTATTGTAAAAGGTCATACGTCATCTGTAAATTTTCAAGAAAATATAAGTGATGAATCTAATTCTAATATGAAAACAAATCAAAATAAATACCAAGGTCAAAAATCGGACTTTAGTGGACTTGAAGCAGCAATTGATGTGTTAGTACAAACGGTCTCAGATTTTACAAAATCTATGAACAATATGATACAGGAGATGATGAAGATGCAGTCTATGTTACTGCAGGCTTTACTGAGTAAACCATGAATACTCTGAAAATATGTTTTTGGAACGCTAACGGCATACGCCAACATAAAGAAGAACTCAGTTATTTTCTAAGAAGCAAACAGATTGACATAATGCTTGTTTCTGAGACCCACTTAACCCCTCGTAGTAATTTTTCAATTAATGAGTATACATTTTATAACACAAAATATCCCATAATCAAGGCGTGTGGAGGCTCAGGTATCTTAATAAAAACTCGCTTGAAACATTATCTCATGTGTGATATTTGTGAGGATTATCTTCAAGCCTCTTCAGTTTTTATAGAAGAAAATAATATGAACCTAGTGATCTCTTCGGTTTATTTCCCCCCGAAATTTAAGATTTCTGAAAATCAATTTAAATCTTTTTTCGAATCATTAGGCTTACGCTTTCTGGCAGCTGGCGATTACAATGCCAAGCACACTTTCTGGGGGTCAAGGCTCTGTTCCCCGAGGGGCCGTGTATTGTTTAATACAATTAATAAAATGGGTTTGGATGTGATCCCCAGCGGCGAACCCACACACTGGCCATCAGATCGAAATAAAATACCGGATCTCATTGATTTTGGAGTAACTAAAAATATAGCAAGAAATTTGGTGCACTTAGAATCCTCATTGGAACTCTCTTCTGATCATACACCCACTATTGTTTCCCTCATAAACCCTCGAATTGTATCTCCAACCGGTGACTTAGCACTTACAGGCAAAGGAACAAATTGGCTAAAATATAAAAAATTTATCAGTACTCATTGCTCGGAAAATATATTGCTAAGAACAACACAGGACATTGATCTCTCACTTAGGAATTTTGAATCCTATCTTAAACTTGCTGCGCGACTTGCTACCAAACCCCCCCGACAATCCAGACAAAATCCAATTTTTTCAGTTGATATTGAGCGACTCTTAAATGAGAAAAGAAGAGCTCGTAGAGAGTGGCAGCTTCACAGATCTCCTGCACTTAAGGCTCGATTTAAAGAATGCTCAAACAAGTTACGCAAATTACTTGAATTACAAAGAAATAACTCACTGAATGATTTTTTGGAAAATCTGGAGGCTACGGCAAGAACGGACTATTCATTATGGCGTGCTACAAAGAATCTAAAAAGACCTGTTATATGTAAACCTCCAATGCGTAAATCTGACGGAAGCTGGGCTAGAAATGATACGGAGAAAGGCGAGTTATTTGCAGAACATTTAAAATCTGTATTTATGCCAAACGATCCAAATACAATAGTCGAGTTACCACCAATTTTGCCACGGCACGTAGAGGTACCCATTCGCTTTGAGTTGCGAGAGGTCGAAAATGCTATCTCAGAATTAAACCCAAAAAAAGCTTTTGGTACCGATAAAATTAGTAACAAAATGATCTTGGAGTTACCCCAGATAGCTGTAAGAATAATACTTTTTATTTTTAATGCAATATTACGCCTTGAATATTATCCACCTGTATGGAAGGTCTCCCTCATTAAAATGATACCCAAGCCAGGAAAAGATCTAACTAAAGTTGAATCTTATAGGCCTATAAGTCTTTTATCTAATTTATCAAAACTCTTCGAGAAACTATTGGCAAACAGAATAACGATAACTGTAACTCAACATAACCTAATTCCTGCTCATCAGTTCGGTTTTCGTAAAAAGCATGGCACCATTGAGCAATTTCACAGACTTGTTAGTGAAATACGAAAGGCCTTTGAGGATAAGAATTACTGTTCTGCACTCTTTATTGACGTATCGCAAGCCTTTGATAAAGTTTGGCACGAAGGTTTGTTATTTAAAATTAAAAATATACTGCCACGTAACACACATAATATACTCGAAAGCTATATAACTCGTAGTCTTGACTAGCCATGGATCTGTTCGAACATGAAACGAATTACATGCAAAACAATAACAACAAATAAAATTTGTTCTTGTTTCGCGTGTGATTTGCTTCATGTTCGCACAGATCCATGGCTAGTCAAGACTACGAGTAAGCAATCGTAAATTTGTTGTCAAGGAAAGTGATTTGTTCAGCTCTCCTCAAGATATTCGGGCCGGTGTCCCTCAAGGTAGCATTTTAGGCCCACTCTTGTATCTTTTGTATACTTCTGACATGCCAACTGATGGTAATACTCATACGTCTACATTTGCTGATGATACGGCTATCTTGAGTTGTCACAAAAACCCATATGAAGCCTCTCGAATATTGCAGGAACACGTATTTGAACTGGAATCGTGGCTGAAAAAGTGGAAGATAAAGGTGAATGAACAGAAATGTATTCATTTGACTTTTACTTTAAGGAAAGAAACATGCTCTTTTATCAAAATTAACAATCACAAAGTGCCCCAACACTCAAATGTCAAATATCTTTGTATACAACTTGATCGTCGTCTCACGTGGAAGAACCATATCGACGCCAAAATAACACAAATAAAACTTAAAGCAATAGAACTTAATTGGCTAATTGGAAGAAATTCTAGACTTGGCCTTGATTGCAAGTTGTTGTTGTATAATTCGATTTTGAAACCTATATGGTGCTACGGCATCCAAATCTGGGGCACTGCGTCTGCATCAAATGTTCAAAAAATTCAAAGGAAGCAGAACAATATTTTGCGAACCATTGTCTGCGCACCATGGTATATAAGAAATGAGAACATACACTCAGATTTGAATGTTCCCACCGTTAATGATGAAATCGCGAGATACACCTTAAACTACTTAAAGAGGCTGCAACTGCACCCAAATTCATTGGCTTGTAAACTGCTTGAGGATCAAGGACACCGACGCCTCCTAAGAAGGACCACCGCTGATTTGGCTCTATAGAATAAATGTATATTCTTTATAACAAACTGTTGGTTTTTAATTTCTATTTAAAAAATTAAAAATTAGTTTTTTCGACCTTTTTAAAAATTAAACTTCTAATTTATCGTTTTTAACTTTTTCTATACATTTACTTTGCATCAAATTAAAAAAAATATTTAATGTTAAAATTTTGTCTGGCACTGGCTGGGCTTAATATTTTAGCTTTAGTACATAAGATTTGATAAACTTATTGTTAGTTCACTGTTGTGAAGATTCAATAAATAAAATTATGAAAAAAAAGGATTGGCAGCTTGACAAAGAAAGACAAGCAAAGGAGAAAGAACGGAACCTTGCGGTACCCCTCCATTTAACTCAAACTCATTGGATGAGACCCCATCTATAACAACTCTTATAGTGCAGTTCCTCAGCAACTCGGTGTGAATCGAAAGAAGACATTGGTAATCTGGAATCCAAAGTTCGATTAATGGCACTAGAAAATTTTATAAAAAAGAAAAAATTAACAATAAATTTTAAATTAAATGTTTAAATTTCGTTATTGTCGAATTTGGGCAAATTACACAGTACAACAGCCAATCTGGGGGGTGAGAAATTCCAAGGGGCCGTGTATTGTTTAATACAATTAATAAAATGGGTTTGGATGTGATCCCCAGCGGCGAACCCACACACTGGCCATCAGATCGAAATAAAATACCGGATCTCATTGATTTTGGAGTAACTAAAAATATAGCAAGAAATTTGGTGCACTTAGAATCCTCATTGGAACTCTCTTCTGATCATACACCCACTATTGTTTCCCTCATAAACCCTCGAATTGTATCTCCAACCGGTGACTTAGCACTTACAGGCAAAGGAACAAATTGGCTAAAATATAAAAAATTTATCAGTACTCATTGCTCGGAAAATATATTGCTAAGAACAACACAGGACATTGATCTCTCACTTAGGAATTTTGAATCCTATCTTAAACTTGCTGCGCGACTTGCTACCAAACCCCCCCGACAATCCAGACAAAATCCAATTTTTTCAGTTGATATTGAGCGACTCTTAAATGAGAAAAGAAGAGCTCGTAGAGAGTGGCAGCTTCACAGATCTCCTGCACTTAAGGCTCGATTTAAAGAATGCTCAAACAAGTTACGCAAATTACTTGAATTACAAAGAAATAACTCACTGAATGATTTTTTGGAAAATCTGGAGGCTACGGCAAGAACGGACTATTCATTATGGCGTGCTACAAAGAATCTAAAAAGACCTGTTATATGTAAACCTCCAATGCGTAAATCTGACGGAAGCTGGGCTAGAAATGATACGGAGAAAGGCGAGTTATTTGCAGAACATTTAAAATCTGTATTTATGCCAAACGATCCAAATACAATAGTCGAGTTACCACCAATTTTGCCACGGCACGTAGAGGTACCCATTCGCTTTGAGTTGCGAGAGGTCGAAAATGCTATCTCAGAATTAAACCCAAAAAAAGCTTTTGGTACCGATAAAATTAGTAACAAAATGATCTTGGAGTTACCCCAGATAGCTGTAAGAATAATACTTTTTATTTTTAATGCAATATTACGCCTTGAATATTATCCACCTGTATGGAAGGTCTCCCTCATTAAAATGATACCCAAGCCAGGAAAAGATCTAACTAAAGTTGAATCTTATAGGCCTATAAGTCTTTTATCTAATTTATCAAAACTCTTCGAGAAACTATTGGCAAACAGAATAACGATAACTGTAACTCAACATAACCTAATTCCTGCTCATCAGTTCGGTTTTCGTAAAAAGCATGGCACCATTGAGCAATTTCACAGACTTGTTAGTGAAATACGAAAGGCCTTTGAGGATAAGAATTACTGTTCTGCACTCTTTATTGACGTATCGCAAGCCTTTGATAAAGTTTGGCACGAAGGTTTGTTATTTAAAATTAAAAATATACTGCCACGTAACACACATAATATACTCGAAAGCTATATAACTCGTAGTCTTGACTAGCCATGGATCTGTTCGAACATGAAACGAATTACATGCAAAACAATAACAACAAATAAAATTTGTTCTTGTTTCGCGTGTGATTTGCTTCATGTTCGCACAGATCCATGGCTAGTCAAGACTACGAGTAAGCAATCGTAAATTTGTTGTCAAGGAAAGTGATTTGTTCAGCTCTCCTCAAGATATTCGGGCCGGTGTCCCTCAAGGTAGCATTTTAGGCCCACTCTTGTATCTTTTGTATACTTCTGACATGCCAACTGATGGTAATACTCATACGTCTACATTTGCTGATGATACGGCTATCTTGAGTTGTCACAAAAACCCATATGAAGCCTCTCGAATATTGCAGGAACACGTATTTGAACTGGAATCGTGGCTGAAAAAGTGGAAGATAAAGGTGAATGAACAGAAATGTATTCATTTGACTTTTACTTTAAGGAAAGAAACATGCTCTTTTATCAAAATTAACAATCACAAAGTGCCCCAACACTCAAATGTCAAATATCTTTGTATACAACTTGATCGTCGTCTCACGTGGAAGAACCATATCGACGCCAAAATAACACAAATAAAACTTAAAGCAATAGAACTTAATTGGCTAATTGGAAGAAATTCTAGACTTGGCCTTGATTGCAAGTTGTTGTTGTATAATTCGATTTTGAAACCTATATGGTGCTACGGCATCCAAATCTGGGGCACTGCGTCTGCATCAAATGTTCAAAAAATTCAAAGGAAGCAGAACAATATTTTGCGAACCATTGTCTGCGCACCATGGTATATAAGAAATGAGAACATACACTCAGATTTGAATGTTCCCACCGTTAATGATGAAATCGCGAGATACACCTTAAACTACTTAAAGAGGCTGCAACTGCACCCAAATTCATTGGCTTGTAAACTGCTTGAGGATCAAGGACACCGACGCCTCCTAAGAAGGACCACCGCTGATTTGGCTCTATAGAATAAATGTATATTCTTTATAACAAACTGTTGGTTTTTAATTTCTATTTAAAAAATTAAAAATTAGTTTTTTCGACCTTTTTAAAAATTAAACTTCTAATTTATCGTTTTTAACTTTTTCTATACATTTACTTTGCATCAAATTAAAAAAAATATTTAATGTTAAAATTTTGTCTGGCACTGGCTGGGCTTAATATTTTAGCTTTAGTACATAAGATTTGATAAACTTATTGTTAGTTCACTGTTGTGAAGATTCAATAAATAAAATTATGAAAAAAAAAGGATTGGCAGCTTGACAAAGAAAGACAAGCAAAGGAGAAAGAACGGAACCTTGCGGTACCCCTCCATTTAACTCAAACTCATTGGATGAGACCCCATCTATAACAACTCTTATAGTGCAGTTCCTCAGCAACTCGGTGTGAATCGAAAGAAGACATTGGTAATCTGGAATCCAAAGTTCGATTAATGGCACTAGAAAATTTTATAAAAAAGAAAAAATTAACAATAAATTTTAAATTAAATGTTTAAATTTCGTTATTGTCGAATTTGGGCAAATTACACAGTACAACAGCCAATCTGGGGGGTGAGAAATTCCAAGTCAGCGTGATGGTACTAGGTCAGTATAGTAAAACCCTCAAAGGGTTTGGCGTTCGTATGTGTCATTTTTTTTTATGACCTTTTAAATTTTTTCCTTATCTTGATGTTTTTTCGCTTAGTTGTAACATTTTGGCAAAAACGTAGTTTAACATAACTCGAGAACCACTTGTCCGATTTTGATGAAACAAATTTAGAAAAATTTAGAATTACAATTTCTTTAATCCGTTCATATAACGTTTTTCTTTATAATCAACAGTTTTGCCGGTAAAAATAAATTTGTGGAGAAAAAAAATATTTTTTTGCCTAAAAATTAAATTTTTTTTTTTAAATTCATAAAAAATCCAAAACGGAAAAAAGGATCAAGTGTTATTAATTTCATGTAAAGTCACATAACCTATAAACAAAATTTAACGCGTTCTGCTTTTATTTACAATTAAGTGAAGGTATCCCATTTTGACAAGAATATTGATATTTGTTTTTATTCAAAAAAGTGTCATTTATCGCCTTTTTCATAAATTTTCCCCAATAACTCCAGACTTCTGGCCATAAACTACTAAAAAAATTAAGTAAACATTTTTATAATTTTTTATTTTTATTTTATTTATTTATTTTTATTTATTTTAGTAAATATTGCCTAGACTTTTTCGATGGTGGTTGTTCGGGACTAGTGGCATCGTATTCATCGCTATCATCAGTTTCTGAACCACACATAATGTCAATGTGTGACTCCACTGTTGGCACTTCTGCATCTCCTGAAAATTCTTTATCATCAAGATCATCCTTGTCTTGCCACACTAACTTACTCCACCAGCAAATTTCCGCAATTATTGCACTCGGCGACTTTTTGCCTCTATATCTGTAAGTTTTTGTTTTATTAAAATGAGTTTGAAAAAATAAAAAATCAGTATTACCGCATTTCAAATGGCATAGCAACTTGATGATAGCGTTCACCTTGTTCATCAGATTCGGTAGCCAATTGTTTGCTGAAGTAGTCCAGATGATGATGTAAATAATGGATTTTCAAGGACATGTGGACACCAATTTCCGAGAATGCTCTTAACATCCTTGCGACAGAAACATCGTAGTTGTTAGAACGATGCTTTCCCAACAAGCCTTCTATTACTTCTTTGATTGCCTGCCATGCATTCAATTCAGCGTCAATCAAAATATTGTTGAATGCGTCACTTTTAATCAGCTTTCGTATATCTGGACCATTTAGTACGCCTGATTGGAAAAAATTAATTTGTTAAGATGGAAAATCATGGGAAATGAATGTGATATTATAACTTACCTTCTTTAATTTTACTTTCGCTGAGTCTCGGGTAAATTAGTTTCAAACACAAGAAAACTTCATCTCTTTTGGCGACAGTTTTGATAAAATTCTTAACAATTCCAAGTTTAATATGCAATATCTTCGGCACTAGAGGCTCACGAATAATATTGGCCGTTTGTAACCTGCTGTGCTCTCTGAGTTTCCATCCGTGGCATGCATATTGGTCACCGGAAAATCGTGTGTCCCAATCGCACAAAAAGCACATATATTTTATATAGCCGCTTTGAAGACCGCAAAGCATTGCTACAACTTTTAAATCGCAGCATATGCGCCACATATGTTTGGCGTAGTTAACCATTTTTAAAATATTTTCCAGTGCATCATATGTTTCTTTCGTTTCTGTACTGTAGGCGATTGGAACTGAAGGTTTTTTATTGGTCTTATGCAGTAAAACCGCCTTCAAGCTGAGTTTTGAACTGTCAATAAATAATCTCCAGTCATCTGTTTCATATTTTATTTCCATTGCGTCCATCAATTTTCCTACATCCGGGCAATATGCAGAAGTTTTTTCATCATTCACAAGGAATAAACTTTGGAGTGTTGCCTGACGACTTCGATAAGCTGTGACTTTCACACCGGGTGCCAACAAATTGTTTGATTTCAAAATGGAAGCCAGCTCTTCCGATTTATGCTGTGTTAATTCCAACTTGGCAACAATTGAATCAAGCTTATTTTGATTTATTAAAATTGGCTCATTGGATACTGATGGCTCATATGGGGAATCATCACGTGCATGATATGTCGGAGCAGTCGTAGAAGAGAAAATATCTGGGCTAGAAGCTTTTGGCACAGGAATGTGGTCCGAATGAGGCAATGGTGTTGCTGCACTTGCAACACATGCATAGCAATTCAATGGATTGTGACCTTCGCCAGGATTAGTCCAAGTTATTGGGATACCGAATGGCATACTTTCACGTCTTCTATTTTTCCAATCCATTAGACGGTTGTAGCAGCTTTTACACACTATATTTGGTACCCAATTTTCGTTCACTATAACATTTTGGTTGAAGTACATCTCGTATGTTTGAACAAAATCAGTACTGAAATTTCCCCTTTTTTTATGTGTTGAGACATATTGACCACAGCAGTAGCAAAAGCTATTTATATCTGGCTTGCACAGTTCCATATTCTGTTCTCTTTTGTTCACTTTTAAAAAGCTGGAGAAAAATCACTTTTACTGTTCGCGTTCGTCGGCACTTGTTGAATGACAAAAATCACAGAACCAGTGTGAGAAAGAGAAGAAGTATAATGACAATGCATGTTTTATGTGAACATTACAGAACCAGTGTTGCCACATCAATATTTCTCTTTTAGTACAGTAGAAAAATATGAGAGAGTTCGGCTTGTGAGTGTCAATGTTTTCTCCAAATAATGTTGTGCATATCTGGAGCAAATTTTTGAAATTCATACATTTACCTAATTGTGAATAAATGAGAAACGCGTGCATCGATTTTCATGATCTATGCCTTTTTTTGGTCATGAGTTATGTGACTTTACGCGAAAGTAATTAGTTTTGGCACTTTTTTCCATTTTGGATTTTTTATGAATTTTAAAAAAAAAATATTTAAATTTTTAGGCAAAAAATACTTTTTTCCCTTCATACATTCATTTTTAACTTCGAAAGTGTTGCACATATAGGAAAACGGTATAGAAACAGATTAGAGAAATTATAATTCTTAATTTTTCTAAATTTGTTTCATCAAAATCGGACAAGTGGTTCTCGAGTTATGTTAAACTACGTTTTTGCCAAAATGTTACAACTAAGCGAAAAAACATCAAGATAAGGAAAAAATTTAAAAGGTCATAAAAAAAAAATGACACATACGAACGCCAAACCCTTTGAGGGTTTTACTATACTGACCTAGTACCATCACCCTGACTTGGAATTTCTCACCCCCCAGACAATAATCCCAAAAATGTTCCATAGTGTTATTTGAAAAAGTAATTCGTGATAAAATGGATTTGAATATGAACAATAATTATATTCCAAACCATCAGTTTGGGTATAAGAATGGTCATTCTGCAACACATGCTCTACTTAAATTTTAAGATGATATTATCCGTAATCTCAGACAAAGAAAATGCACTGTTGCTGTCTCACTAGATATAGAAAAAGCATTTGATCATTCTTATCACATAGCGCCTTGTTAAAAATGATAAATTTGGGATTTGACCCTTTTATTATTAAAATTCTCAAAAGTTATTTTCAAAATAGGCAATTTTGTCTTCAAATGCATAATATGATCTCTGATTCTGGAGTGGTGAATTGTGGCGTTCCTCAGGGCTCAATATTAGCTCCTCATCTATATAACATATTTATTAACGACTTCCCTCATATAGTTGGGGAATCGACAGAAATTTTATATGATGATTCTTTATTATATGCTAGTGATGAATCCCCTCTAAGGGCTTTAGAAAAGGTTTCTTTACATCATTCTGTGGTGAGTAATTTTTATAACGATTGGAGAATAAGAATGAACTCTTAAAAGTGAGGCGACATGTCTAAGAAATGCATCAGGGAAATGTAGAAGGTTTGTTGTTCCTGAGAGTAAACGGTTAAAACTTTTCCTGATTGATAGGGAAATCCCTTTTAGACAGGGACGTGCGGTGAAGTTTTTAATTGGGTGTTCTCCACAAATATTTGAGCACAGTGCAAATCTATGGTCATAGGAAAATTACATAAGTGCAAAAAGTACAACCATACTTGCATATCAGGGAAAGCAATGATAAACTGTAAAAAAAATTTAATTTTAATGCTGCGTTCATTTCTATTTTTAAATCCCCCGAGATTTCAATGGAAATCTCGACCAGAATTCTTGACCGTTTACATTTGCACTTTATGACAGTAGCGAGATTTCTATTTGACAACCGCATTATTTGTTTTTGGAAATAAAGTACCATACAAAATAACCTTAAATTAAAAATATTACTAAAAACCATTTTATTCATTGGCGAAGTACAATTTACATTATTTTATGTAAAGAGCTAACGCCAATTATGTTAGTAAATTTTTTTGTAAGGACGACAAGCTAGAATCCAGATTTTTTGATATTTTGATGGAAGAAAGACATGCACGCAGTATTGTATTATATGACAGTCTAAACATTTGTGAGATTCTCATGAGATTTCTTACATATCTTGCGAATTTACGGGATTTCATTTGTATGGGGAATCTCGGGATTTCACATGAGATTTTGATTGAAGTCTAAATTTTAGTCGAAATCTCGGGATTTGAGTGCAGATGTAAATGCAACCTAAAATTACATTTACCCCCTTGTTTTTATAAAGCGAGCGGAATAATTCCGCCAGAGGAATGTGTGTATTTTGTTATTGTAACAAAACTAAAATACATTCCTCTGGAAGAATATTTCCTTTCGCTTTAGAAAAACGGGGGATCAGTAATTGATTGTTGAGAATATTTTGAATTTTCTAAGTTTTTCTCTGTTTCTAGCGTTTTTTCCGTGTTTGTAACGATTTTTAATAATTTTTAGCGATTTTCCGTTCGAAAAAACTTTGTTTATAAATTATAGTTTTTACTCTCTCTAATATTTGTTGTTTCATTTCATCAATCCTATATCCATTCAATACAAAATTAAGCAAGTGTCATACGGGTTTAAATAAGTCTATTCTTGGTTTCTTCCAATACCAATGCCGTTTTTTTTTTGTTCTTTTAATTTATTTTTATTGTTTTCTTTTATTTTTTACCTTCCTTTTTTATGCTTTTTATTAATTATTTTTAAATTGTCATTATCTATTTTTTTTACATTACAAAAAGTACGATTCTTTAATGAAATTTTTAAAATTCAAAACCTAAAATTCATAAAATTCAAGAAATATCAAATAAAATTTAAATGTAAAAACTACCAAATAAAGCCAAAAAAATTCCAATTGACTTTAAAAAAATCGAAATAAAAAGGCTCAAAAAATACCAAATTAAATTCAGTTTACATTTATTTAATTTCAATTAATATTTTTCTATTTCATTTTGTATATTTGAATTTAAATTTATATTTTTTAATTTATTTGGTATTTTTTTGAATTGCAATTGATATTTTTCAATTTCATTTGGTTTTTGCTTTTTAATTGATATATTTTTTTTAATTTCAATTGGTATTTTTTTAATAGCAAATAGTGTTTTTTCATTTCGAATCGATATTTTTTTAATATTAAACGGTATTGGTATTTTTTATTTCATTTAAAATTTTGTGAATAAAAATTTGTATTTTTTAAATTTCATTTGTGGTTTTTATTTCGGTTTTCTTATTTTTTTTATTTTTTGAATTTGAAATATTTTTTAATTTCAATTTGGTATTTTTTGAACTTCAAACGACATTTTTTCATTTAAAATTGCTAGTTACAAAATACAAAAGCTGTTCTTTGGTTATTATGTATATTTAATTAATTTCAAATAAAGCTTTCAAAAGAAGTTGCAATTTTTCACAGGTCGGAATTTTTTTCGTGCATATAAGGTAGGTCACCCTAATCTACATATTGTTAGAAATCACATTTACGTTTTTAAAACATACTTGAATGCAATTAAACAGAGATGCTCCAAATGGTCAGATTAAGGGTTAACGTTTAAAAAAATTTTCCATTTCCTAATTGCCATTTCCTTCAGTTTATGTTCAGTACCCGAAGAAACTTATTAATTACACATAATTTAGTTATCTGAAAATTAAAAATCAGTCTTATGTGGCATCAATTTATGACCTTAAATATATTGTTTATAATTAGTAAAACTCATTGTCCAATTATGAGAAAAAGAAATTACACAGTAGCACATTTTTCAACTTCAAAATCTTGAACCAATTGAGACCCCCAAAATCTGAAAGTTTATGATAGTAGAAGAAAAACCCTAGCTTCGTTTTGAATTATTACACCGCGTTACAAAAACGAGCTTTTGTTCTGTCCTATGAACCAAATATACTTTTTCGGAAAGGGGAGAAAAAATAAAAATACACGTGTATCGGCGATTTTCATGTACACGTCAGAATTTTTTTTTTTTATGTATAAAGTATAAAGCTCGTAGTGTCCGTCTGTCCGCCTGTGTGAAAGACTGGATCAATTTTTAACCCTTTTTCCGTGATCCAATCGAGCTGAATTTTTGCAGGCAGACTCGTGGAAATGTTGTATCACGTCAAATTTATTAAAAAATAGATTTTTATCAATTCTCAGATTTTCCTGAATTTTTTTTTGAAAAAATGGTTATCGGTTTTTTTGTAACGGTTTCAGTTCGTTAAATACCCGAATTTTTTTTATTAATTTTGTTATATTAAAATTAAAAATTGTTACATTAAAAATTTCAATGCTTTTAAAGAAACTTAGGCCTTTTATTTTTGCGTTTGTAAGCATTTGTATCAGTATCGCGACAAATAGACCAACAGTATTCGCCAAGCATATGCGTAATGTCTTGTCCTTTAAAGCGCTTTACAATAGCCGCAATGTCCTGATGGAACCTTTCGCCTTGTTCATCGCTACAAGCTCCTAAATCATCAGGGAAAAGTCTAAATAATTGTGAAGGAAATGGATCTTTAGCGACATTAATATGCCCATTTCGCCATATGCCGAAATCATTTCTGCGAAAATATTTTTATAATTGGCAGCTCGTTTGTTGCCAAGAAACTGCTCAATAATATAGGGGTTACACGATCAATTTTTGCCTTTCAAGTTTCAATACACTCACGTTTTTTTACTAACACACTTACATTTTAAAAATTGAACAGCAACTTGATATCAATTTTTGCTTTCAAGTTTTGAGAAAACTTGACGGTCAAGTTTTAAACAGCTGTAGTGCGATTCTCTAACTTTTTTAACTAACGATAATTGTCGGTTGAGTTACCGAAAAAGTGATTCACTATATTTCAGTTAACGATATTATTCGTTAGAAAAAGTTACCGACAAATTTCGGTATAAATAAAAAATGCCAAACAAAAAGTATTTGTAAATAAAAAACAAAATGAAAAGCAACATTTGTATGAACAAAATTTTTTTTGAAAACCGGCGAATTAGAATGTTTTTTCATGGTTTTTTGCCTGCTATCGGGCTTAAAAAATATGGAATACCGTTCCATATAGTTATTTTTTAAATCGCGAAAGCGTAAATGCGTTAAATTTAAAGTGTATTTTTTCACCCTATAGCAGTATTTTAATATAATCCATAAGGTAAGTGTATGTAATAAAAGTGACTGGAAGTTTAATTAAATGTGTCTTTAAAGGCATTTCGCGCCACACCGCGGTTCTTGATTTTTTGTAATTGTGATACTGTTAGATCGTTAGTGAAATTAAGGTTATTCAAGTGAATTGTACGTATTCAAAGTTGAAATAACACCCGTTAATCAGTTACAAAGTCAGTGGCACTTTTTTGCGATTACCGTGATTTTCCCTGCTTTTGCATTTTAAATTTGTTCAGTGACTAAATTATTGTACATAAAGTTGAGTAATACGAAACTTTCCCGGTTTGCATAAGTGAGATATTTCGCACGTCTTTCTATTGATTACGCGTTGAAGCAAAAAATAAAATAAGCTAATTTCAAATTGGAAAACCACACATAAATCGCGTTAATCTCAAAAATTTGTCATTAACTTTGTAGCTGGCTCGCGGCGATTTTTTCAATTACGTTTACGCACGACTTACTTGAATAACTTTAATTTCACTAACAAGCACACAGTTTACCAATTAAAAACCGCAAAAGAGCGCGTACCGCTTCGCTTTTTAAAGAAATTAAAAAAAAATGTTCAGTCGCATTTATAACACACACCTAATGGATTCAATTCCAATACTTTTATAGTTTAAAAAGGATACCTACATTAAATTTAACGCGAAACGCTAACTGCGATTCGAAAAAATATGTGATCCGGTATTCTATATTTTTATTTTCTGGTTAGTTTGAAATAAGTTATTTTATATCCCAGCAAAAAAAAAGACATGGATTTAGCAGCACTGCAGAACTAGAAGTGCATTTTTAGTGCTACTTGCATAAAAGTAACGGTAATGAAAATCCATGTCTAATTTTGCAATGAATATTAAAATCAGTTTGATTACAATTGCTTGAATGTAATGGAAATGAAAACATATTTCATTACAATTACATATATACAATGGTAATAACAATGATTAATGATCCTTACAAAAAAATGTTTGACTCCAAAAATGTTGTCGAATTTTTCTGCCGGGTTGTTAATAATTATCACTGAAAAAAAAATTCAGAAACACGAAAAAAAGAAAGCAAATCCCTAACTGAATTAATTTGATGCAATTGAATAGCAACGACCTAATTAGGTTAATTTTATTTATGCATGTAGGGTGAAAAGTTACATTTAGCGTTTTTTTAATCACCTGGATTTAGAATTTTTCATACAAAAAGCGGATTTATTAAATCCAAAAAAAAAGCTGGATTTAATAAATCTATAATAAAAGCACAAATATATGAAACAGCCTATTAATTTAATGTCAGAAAAAAATACGAATAAAAATTAAAAGAGAAACAAAAAAATTGAAAAACTAACAAATAAAAGGTTTTTATTAAATTTTTTTTATGAAATATCCCAGTCAGAAATCGCCAGTGGTACAAAAAATCAAGCACTGGGTAACCATGGTATTAAAAATAAATGACTGGCAGAACACTCATTTGGGACGCTTTGCCAGCGTTTGCGAAAAGCGTTTTACCAATATTTTTTTTACGAAAATTTCGGTGGTTTATAAAAAAAACCACTGGCAAAGAATTGGCTTAGAGTGATATGCCAAGGTTTGCAACCAGTGGTTATCCAGTGCTACCTAGCCAATGCTACCAGGCGTACAAAAATCAATTCACTGGAAAACCAATGATTTTATAAAAATGCTGACACTTCGTTAAAAAATGTTTGTAGTCGGAAGGTTCCGAGTTCAAATCCGGTTGCAAGCAAAAAAATTTTTTGGAATTTTTTTTAATTTAAAATTTTTTTTGTTTTATAAAATCAATTTTTTTGTTTGTGGGAAAGCTCCTTCAAGACCAACTTTTTTTTTGCTCTCCAAACACTGGCATACTAGTTACAAAAAATTGTTTGCCAGTACTAGCATTTTGGCACAGCCAGTAGTTGTCCAGCTATTATCACTCATTTATGTGTTTAGCCATCAAATATTATATGTCTCGTTAGCTCAGTGGGTAGAGCAATCGTCTGCCAATCTGACGGCCTGGGTTCAAATCACGGCAGGGTCAAAAAAATACATATGAACTTTTTTTTAATTTTATTTTGGAAAATATATTTCCAGACCACCTATTTATTGGTTTTGCCAGCGTTTTGCCAACGTTTAAAAATTTTGTTCCTCCAGTGCTTTTCCGGCGCTTTTTGAACAGCCGGTCCTTTTGTCTAATGATGTTATCATTTTGGGAATGGGAAAGCACTTTTTGCCAATACTTGTACCACCTGTTAAAGTGCTTTGCCACCGCTTTCCCGTTTGTATTTTTCTGACTGGGATGTTTAGAAAAAAAAACTACACCTCACCAAATACATATTTTTAATCTTGGACATGGAGAAATACCTGAAATAGAAATGGCAATTTTTCACTCTACAGTAAGTAATTTAATTAAATCCAATTAGTGAATATTAAATAGTGCAATGGAATTTTTCAATTGTGTAAAAATATAAATTGAAGTGATAAAACTGAAAAGGCAGACTTTTTATCGCTGTTTTATATAAAATATAATTAAAAATTAAAAGTTAAAGTAAAATCCTTCATCATCGAATTCGGTATTAAAAATTAGGGTGAAAGAAGTGTCGGACAGAAAATTCTTTTTAAAATAGAGAGAATCTAACCCCATCTGTTGAGCACTTTTAGAAATACTTTTTGGATTTATTAAATCCAAGTGATTAGAAAAAACTGCTATTAATAATTTTAAGCACTAAGCCATGATAAATATTGGAAGCTCTTATTTGCAGGGATATAGAATGGTATTCCATTTATGTTCTATGAAAAAAATCTACTAAAATCCTCGTGTTCGCGATTTCTAAAAATTTTAGTCTACTCATTAGCAGACTAAAATTTTTTTAAGAATTCATCAAGCTCGATTCATAATGCAGCGTGGAGTATCCCATCATTGTGAATCGAGCTTAATGAATTCTACTTTAGAAGAAATAAATTGGCTTAAAAGGATTTTCAAATCGACGTTGGAATTGGGATTATTAGTGCCTGTTATTTCAAGCAATTGATTCCTATCTATGCTAAGATATCTACCGCGTAGGCGAACAAAAACCAGTGGGTATCAAAGCACTGATAAGCATCTATTGCTTGAAATTAAGAGCATAAGCAATTCACTGTAAAACTAGGGCCATTCACTATCCAACCATATCACAATGCTCTAAAATACAATCTTTTAAAAGCCAGTTCCTTATTCTTTATGTAAATTTTTATGAAATTTGCACTCATTTTGCAATTATTCACATTTTTTTTGCTCATCCGTTACCTTATCTACAACTTTTTTTCTGTAGTCAATTTAACAATAATTGTCGTAAGTTAACGATATTATTTAACGACAAAATTCGGTAGAGAAAGTTACTGAATCAGTTTTAACGACAATTGTAGATAAGGGTGAGTTCCTAAACGTCAAAACACATTGCAGTGTTTGCAGTTTTACTACTGTTTCGATACAAAGCAAACAAGTGTGTTGCTTACTTTGTAATAAAAACATGTCAACAAAGCATCAACAACATTTGTGATGCACAGTTTGCTTTTTATATGCGCATCAATTGCGTTTACGAATGCATGACTTTGTTCAGTTGCATTGCAAATGACGTTTTGGAACTCAGCCTAACTTTCGAATTTTGACAATCTAACTACCGAATTTTGTCGTTAAAAAGTTAGAGACTCCCACTACTGATCAATTTCTTGTAAATTTGTTTTTCTTTTTACAAATATTGTGCCGCAATAAAACACGATTGATAAAATACGGAATGTGAATATTTCGGTATATCGACGAAATGATTTAAAAATAAAAATAAATAAAAAACCAATTTCTGTGGACATGAAAATGTCTGTGGAAGATGTGAAGAAAAAAATGAGGTCTTTTCGAACAGCCTACAGTGCGGAAACAGCCCACAGAGGCGAGCAATTTTAGTTCTTTCCTTGACGACGGCATCTTGAAAGCAAAATTGACTATCAAGTTGCATGCAGCCTACGTCACAGCTTCAAGTTCAACTGAATTTGACAAGCAGTATGTGTTATCAACTTGAAAGTAAAATCTTGATCATGTAACCTCACTGTAATGGCAACTGTGCCTTTCCATGCACGTTGTTCGATAGCATTCAATTTTGATGAAATTTCATAACTTGCAACTATTTTTTTTTTATCTGCGGACCATTGAAAACACCTTAAATCATACACATCATTAAAAAAAATAAAGTTACTGAATGACTTCTTAAAAAAATACCTGCATGAATCTTTGCGCCGCTCAATTTCGGAAAAATTTTGCGCAAACTTGCAATCGCCTCGCCTTCACGATCCAGTTTTTTAACAAAATTTGATACGAGACCGAGCTTAATGTGTATTGGTGGCAAAATGATTTGAGATGGCTGCACCAATGGTAGATTCTCTATACTTTCTACGCCTACTTCGTAGCATGTTCGCGGCTTCCACTTAAATTCAGTGTAATGCTGATCTCTTTTGCGATCTTCCCATGTACACAAAAAGCACTGGTGGGTTGGAAATCCACGCTTAACACCCATGAGTAATCCGACCACTTTCAGATCGCAGCATATTTTCCAATTATGCTCTTGGTACTTTATCAGCTGTAATATTAATTCCATGCCTTCGTATGTTTCTTTGAGGTTTGTGGCATATGCGATCGGGACAGATGGATGTTTGTTACCGATATGAAGCAGCACGACTTTAAGGCTGTTGACCGATGCATCGATGAAAAGTCGCCACTCCTCTGAAATATGAGGGTAACCAATTTTTGCAAACATCGAATCAATATCATAACAATAAGCCAGGTTTTTTTTTCCCGATCTTCGTGCAATGGAATAGTGCTACCTCGATCACGAGCGGCTGTTTTTTTAAAATCAGCCTCCACTATATTCCACTGCTTAAAGCGTGATGCAAAGAGTTCCGCTGTTCTCCTCGACAAATTTCCGTCTCGTACAAGGTCATTGAAGTCGGCTTGCGTTACTAAATGCGGCACTGCAGTCCCAACTTCACTGGGTGTTGGTACAAATTTCGATACTTCTGGACTCTCGCATTCGATGCAAGAAATGTTGATACCATTGTTGGTACTACTGTTGATTCTCCATCGCTTATTTCGGGAACATCATCAAAAATCTCCACTGAAGCCGCTATACGTTCTTCTGGTGAGTACAGAACCGCTGGAATAACCGATTCTACATTAGCGTAGCGAATTTTGTTGCGGCGAAAGTATTGGTACCCTTTAGTTTGAGTAAAAGTTGCGCAAAAGTAGCACAATTCATTGCAGTGCTTCTTACGTGGTAGCCAAATTGTTGGTTCAGCGTACTTTATTGTTGACCTTCTATCAGTAAACTTGCATAAATTTCTATAGCAATAGTCGCACACGACTTCCGGAGTATACCACAAGTAAGGAACATAAGCAGTCTTGAATGTTTTCTGAAACGAATTAATCACTGTTTTCGTAATATTTTTCAAATTTTTACTTGGTGCGAATAAGCCACAAACGTAACAAAAGTTATTTCGAGTCGGATCATGTCCCATCATGGAGTAGGATGGGTCGAAAAACAAAATTTTTTTTTTCGGAACGCTTTAGTAGTTTAAAAATTTGGAGTCCCTTCAAGTTATGCTGAAAAAAGTGAAAAAAAAATTTTTTTTCAAAAAAAAAATTCAGGAAAATCTGAGAATTGATAAAAATCTTTTTTTTTTTAATTTGACGTGATACAGACATTTCCACTAGTCTGCCTGCAAAAATTCAGCTCGATTGGATCACGGAAAAAGGGTTAAAAATTGAACCAAAGTCTTTCACACAGGCGGACAGACGGACACTACGAGCTTTATACTTTATACATAAAAAAAAAAAAATTCTGACGTGTACATGAAAATCGCCGATACACGTGTATTTTTATTTTTTCTCCCCTTTCCAAAGAAGTATATTTGGTTCATAGGACAGAATGTGTGTAACGCGGTGTTAGCTAAGGTTTTTTTAAATTCATTTTTGAAGTTTTCGACTGGGAGGAGAATTTTAGTAAATTTTTCAAAGAACATGTACTGATTCTTAAGTCTATATCTCGTGAACTATTCGAAATATTGCTTTTCTCTCTTCAGCAAATTTTTACCTCTTAATTACCCAGTGTAGAAAATCATTACCAGATATGTGGTTATGTAACTACATACTTGGTAATGGTAACTAGTTACTTTTGATATTACATTTCTTATTACCTTTGTATGGCGATGTCGCGCAAAATAATGAATTATGCTTACAAACCAGCATACGAAAAATCTAAAAATATGTCATTACCAGTACGGACAAAAAGAATGGGTCTATAAATACCCAGCAAAATATTGGTAATGACACCTCATTACTATCTGCATTACCAAAAATGATATATCATTACCTTTTGCATTATTTTATAATATAAAATAATGAATTCCTAATAACGGCCTATAATATTCATTGTTTCTAAATATAAAATAATGACTTACTCGTATTAGTTGAAATAAGTACTTTTTACACAGTTAAATTTTTTTATTATATGTAAATATGTTTTGTTTAAATTTTTATGACGAGTCCTAAAATTACACACTACAGAAAACTTAAATTTTTCTGAATATATTTCCTTAGGCTAATAGTATTTGCCTAACTACTTATTTTTAAGAATCAAGTAGGCAATCGGATAACCACTTATAATTCAACTTTTTGTAAGCAGGTGTGTAACCACTTATTATTAAAAATCTCATAACTACTTATTTCTCATTTTTTCGTAAGCGAGCGGGTAAGCGTGACTACTTATAAAAACGACCACGCCAAACAAAAATAATGAGTTTAGACGCCAAAAAATAAGTTGTGCGGAGCTATGAATTTCTATTATATAACCACTTATTTGGTAATAAAAGATTTTGCTGGGTAGATTTCAAAAAAATAAATTTTATAAAAAAATGTTTTTTTAAATAAAATTTTTTTTTAAGAAAATTTTCTAGTGCGGGAATCGAACCTGGGACTCCAGGATACCAGTCAATACCCAGCAAAATATTGGTAATGACACCTCATACTATCTGCATTACCAAAAATGATATATCATTACCTTTTGCATTATTTTATAATATAAAATAATGACTTCCTAATAACGGCCTATTGTATTCATTATTTCTAAATATAAAATAATGACTTACTCGTAATAGTTTAAATAAGTACTTTTTACACAGTTAAATTTTATACATTTTTATTTATTACACTATGGAACATTTTTGGGATTATTGTCTGGGGGGTGAGAAATTCCAAGTCAGGGTGATGGTACTAGGTCAGTATAGTAAAACCCTCAAAGGGTTTGGCGTTCGTATGTGTCATTTTTTTTATGACCTTTTAAATTTTTTCCTTATCTTGATGTTTTTTCGCTTAGTTGTAACATTTTGGCAAAAACGTAGTTTAACATAACTCGAGAACCACTTGTCCGATTATGATGAAACAAATTTAGAAAAATTTAGAATTACAATTTCTTTAATCCGTTCATGTGCAACACTTTCGAAGTTAAAAATGAATGTATGAAGGGAAAAAAGTATTTTTTGCCTAAAAATTAAAATTTTTTTTTTTTTAAATTCATAAAAAATCCAAAATGGAAAAAAGTGCCAAAACTAATTACTTTCGCGTAAAGTCACATAACTCATGACCAAAAAAAGGCATAGATCATGAAAATCGATGCACGCGTTTCTCATTTATTCACAATTAGGTAAATGTATGAATTTCAAAAATTTGCTCCAGATATGCACAACATTATTTGGAGAAAACATTGACACTCACAAGCCGAACTCTCTCATATTTTTCTACTGTACTAAAAGAGAAATATTGATGTGGCAACACTGGTTCTGTAATGTTCACATAAAACATGCATTGTCATTATACTTCTTCTCTTTCTCACACTGGTTCTGTGATTTTTGTCATTCAACAAGTGCCGACGAACGCGAACAGTAAAAGTGATTTTTCTCCAGTTTTTTAAAAGTGAACAAAAGAGAACAGAATATGGAACTGTGCAAGCCAGATATAAATAGCTTTTGCTACTGCTGTGGTCAATATGTCTCAACACATAAAAAAAGGGGAAATTTCAGTACTGATTTTGTTCAAACATACGAGATGTACTTCAATCAAAATGTTATAGTGAGTTATTGGGGAAAATTTATGATAAAGGCGATAAATGACACTTTTTTGAATAAAAACAAATATCAATATTCTTGTCAAAATGGGATACCTTCACTTAATTGTAAATAAAAGCAGAACGCGTTAAATTTTGTTTATAGGTTATGTGACTTTACATGAAATTAATAACACTTGATCCTTTTTCCGTTTTGGATTTTTTATGAATTTAAAAAAAAAAAATTTTAATTTTTAGGCAAAAAAATATTTTTTTTTCTCCACAAATTTATTTTTACGGCAAAACTGTTGATTATAAAGAAAAACGTTATATGAACGGATTAAAGAGATTGTAATTCTAAATTTTTCTAAATTTGTTTCATCAAAATCGGACAAGTGGTTCTCGAGTTATGTTAAACTACGTTTTTGCCAAAATGTTACAACTAAGCGAAAAAACATCAAGATAAGGAAAAAATTTAAAAGGTCATAAAAAAAATTAAATTACACTAAATTTACACACTAGAAAAAACCTAAATTTTTCTGAATGTATTTCCTTAAGCTAATAGTATTTGTTTAACTCCTTATTCTTAAGAATCAAGTAAGCAATCGGATAACCGCTTATAATTCAACTTTTTGTAAGCATGTTTGTAACCACTTATTATTCAAAATCTCATAACTACTTATTTCTCATTTTTTCGTAAGCGAGCGGGTAAGCGTGACTACTTATAAAAACGGCCACGCCAAACAAAAATAATGAGTTTAGACGCCAAAAAATAAGTTGTGCGGAGCTATGAATTTCTATTATATAACCACTTAATTGGTAATGAAAGATTTTGCTGGGTAGCTCTACCATCTGAGCTATGTCGACATGTAATGTTTGATAGATAAAAACTTAATTGACCTGCTGCACACAAGTCACCTTACTCGCCAACATACAAAAAATATGTGGTTACATATATCCTTACCAGTGTTGAAAAAATATTGAGTCTAAAAATAGATTTAAAAAAATTTAAAAAAAAATCTATAAAATTACTTTCTATTTAAAATAATGATAAAAACAAATCATTATCAGTAACTCATTATTATATGTTTTAAAATAATGCAGAAATTATGTGGGTGTCATTACTGGTAGTCCAAAAAATAATGATGTGTCATTACCATTTCTACACTGGGTAGATCTAAAAATTTTGCCTTGAGATAAAATTGAAAAAACAACAACATCTTACTCAAAACAGCAAAACTGTCAAAAAACGTAAAATTTCGTCATATTTTTCTATGGTTTTTCACACTTATTTCAGAAATTGCTACTAACTCGACCAGACAATATATGACAAAAAGATAGTTCAGTAACCTGTCCTAGGATTTGTCTTGTGACATGTTACAAGGGTTCAATTTCCCCCTCCTATGACAACGTCATGTAAAAGTGACCACTCTATTTGATATAAAGGGGCCAGTTCGGTGACAGTTTGTTAAAATTTTACGTTTTTTGACAGTTTTGAGTAAGATATTGTTGTTTTTTTTATTTTATCTCAAGGCAAAATTTTTAGATCTAATTAAGAGGTATTGGTACTGGACTGTGTTATTTAAATTAGGCCTTTTTGTACGATTATTTATCGAAATTGTATAAATTGGGGCATTTTTGACCCCTGGGCAATAAGAGGTTTAATTATTTTGCAACAAAAATTATCATAATAAGAAAAATTAACATAAAAGAACTCAATTACAAATTTTCATTAAATTATTCGGGCAAATATCACTTTTAGAATTAATTTTTTGTAAAAAAAGTGAAATTTCCCGAAATTAGACTTTTGACCTCTGTGTGCCGCGGTTTAAAATTGTCCAATTTGGCTCAAATTTTCACCATATGCTTTTTAGGTCAAGTGTCAAAAAATAGGGGCGTGCACATCTCGAAATTCAACATTTTGTAAAATACCTGCCACCCTAGTGACCATATGTCATCTTTTTTGGAGGACAATCATCTATTTTCAATCGCTGTCATCTATAAAATTTGTGTCCTCTTTCTGTCATCTTTTTCATAATCGGTAATCTTTTGTCATCTTTATTTTTCAAAGCATGATTAATATTTTTTATTATTGATCTTATAGTATGAACAGTACAAGCACTGCACTGTAAAAATTACAACAAATCTTACTTCACGCCTGATTCTATCAAATCGAATGAAAAATGTAGTGCCTTGCTTGTTCTGTTCATACTCTTACTTACTTTTACTTTTGAAAATAAATTTTAGCACTTATTTTCTTTTCGTAAGGGGGGGGGGGCATACACGATACTGCATGCTGTACAATTTGTTGGATGAAAATGCGATTTTGATCGTGTATGGGCTTTTTGACGACCATTACAAAAAAAAAAATGCACACGTCAATCCACCATGTAGGACAACATGCAGTATCGTGTATGGGCTCCTGTAAGCTTTATGAGTACAGGGTTGATACATTGCGAACATTTAGTTCTATACCCGGTTAAAAAAATTGATATGGGGCCATATAAAATTATATATGGAGTCATATCTAATTATATATGGTACCATATCAATTTATATATAATTATATGCGGTAATTGGTGGATATAGTTATATATGATTATATATAATTATATAAATTTATATAAAATTATATATAATTAGATGTAATTATATCCCAAAAATGGGTATATATAGTTTTATATAATTATATATAATTAGTAGGGCAAGGAATTTCATGCAAATGCATGTTTTTTGTCGATAGTCCAAAACTAATATGGACTAAATATTTATCCGAATCATCAAATTTAGAATAAAATGGCATCGATTTGTAGTTGCATATTTTTGCATATTTTGTCATAAATGCATGTTTTTGCATATTTTGACTTTAAATGCATATTTGGTGCCTTTTTAATGCATATTTTGTGCTTTTTATTGCATATTTGTGGATATTTTTAATTTTTAGGAGCATTTTTTATTTTGTAAAAAAATATAAAAAATTAAAATTTTTATATTTTGATTCAATCAAAATAAACATTCTTAAAAACCTTATTGACCTATCGAAAATCTTCGAGTTCTGTGTTTGTTTGCAAAATACTAACTTAATTATATTTTCAAGTTTTAAATTACATTACTTTTGCAAAAATAATAGTTTTAGTGCATATTTCTTATATTTTTAATTCATATTTTTCTTTTTTAGTCGCATATTTTAGGCGCATATTTTCCATTTTTAAGTGCATGAAATTCTTTGCCATAATAATTAGATATGAATATACATAATTTTATATAAATTTACCCCTATATATTTTACCCAGATTTTGTATTTTTCCTAATTAAATAATGTATATTTTTAAACAATTTTCTGCAAATCACAAATATTTTTTTAATTTTTATTAAATGTGGCAAAAATTTTACACAATAACAAAAAAAAATTCGGTGCTTATAAAAAAATGTTGCCTGCTTACGACTAAGCATTCTCGAATAACTAAATCAACAGATGGATGGATTACTAAATCCAAAACGTTTTATCATGCCAACTTTCTTTTTCAAAATGAGGTAAAAGCTTGCAAATGTCTTTTTTTTTCATTGCATTACAAAAATGTAATGAAAATCAAATTTCATTACCATTACATAGCAATGAAAATGTTTGGCCATCACTCACGTAATACATTAAAACTTCTGTTTTGCTTATATGCTCTACTATAAAATTATTGATTTGTGGAACCGATGATCATAAATCTTTATTCACATGCTATCCATCTCGGTCCATCCATATCTATTATTTCCCTGTATTGAGGATAAGAAATGTCATTTTCAAACAAAATTCACAAAATTTTGACAACTCAAATCCCCAATACTGTAAAAGTAGATAGAGATAGTCGATGTGGGAATTGTGCTAAACTTCTTAAAGAAATCTTTTTTAATATCTTGTCATCCTGTTGGCAATACTTAAATTTCAATCTTGTTCAATACAGTTATTGAAAATCGAATAAAAAATTTTGTATATAATTATATAAGGCAGATATAATTATATATTGGACCATATATAGTTATATATAATTTTATATGGCACCATATAAATCAAATTACAAATAAGCAGTGTCAGATATAATTATGTATAATTATATATTTGGCCATATATTTCCATATATAATAATATATAACTATATATAATTATATATAAACTTTTTTACTCGGGTATCCTATTTTTTAAGTTTCGTTATTTTTTTAACTACCCGAGTAAAAAAAATTATATATAATCATATGTGGCATATATTACAATATATAATTAGACATGTGGTTATGTATATCCGTATATAATTATATATGAGTTTTTTTCCGAAAAATTTTCCTTATATTATGCCATATATAATTTCATCTAATTAGATATCGGCCTTCATAATATTAGATATGGCATATATAATTATATATTACATAACATGGTTGATCTTATTGCATATATAGTTATATATAGAACTATATCTGAATATATATGGTGGCATTTTAGCAATATATAATTATATATGGTATCATTTAAACAATATATAATTATATATGGTGACAGTTAAACTAGATATTATCGTATATGGTGCCATTTAAACAATATATGGTCATATATGGTACCTCATAAACCAAATCTTTAATTCAGTTCCAGATATGATAATATATGGTACTATATATAGTGCGATATATATTTATATATGGTGTTATTTAAGCTATATATTATCATATATGGTGCCATTCAAACCATATATTATCATATATGGTGCCATTCAAACCATATATTATCATATATGGTACCATTTAAACCATATATTATCATATATGGTGCAATTTCAACAATATATTATCATATATGGTGCAATTTCAACAATATATGCCCATATATGGTACCTCATGAACAATATTTTTAATACAGTTCCACATATGATAATATATGCTACCATATATAGTGCCATATATATTTATATATGGTGTTATTTAAGCAATATATTACCATATATGGTGCCATTTAAACCATATATTGTCATATATGGTGCCATTTCAACAATATATGCTCATATATGGTACCTGATGAACGACATTTTTAATACAGATGCAGATATGATAATATATGCTACCATATATAGTCCCCTATATATTGATATATGGTGTCATTTAAACAATATTAATATATAGACATATATGGTATCATTTAAACAATATATTGTCATATATGGCACAATTTAAACAATATATGGTCAAATTTGGTACCACATCAACATTTTGAATACAATTCCATATATGGTTTAATTTGAATAATGTAAAACTGTATGGCGCTACAAAAAATATTATCAGATATGTTACTTCATTAACAATATTTATAATACAGTGTCATATATTGTAATATATGTATATCATTCAATATATATTGATGTATGGTAATGGTACAATAATTCCAATATCAGTTGAGATACAATTTGTGGGTCCATATCAACAATTTGTTCACGTACATTTAACATATATATTTGTAGATTTAAGTTATAATTTATAAACACTTTATAAAGTTAAATAGTTCCATAAACCTCGTCTAACTGTATAGAATGTTTATGAATATACGATTTAATATATAATAATTACAACTACAAATTGGTGCCATTATCTAAAATTTAATTTAATGTTAACTTATAATAAAATAAAAATGTATTTCCTAAAAATAAAAATATAGTGTTAATTAATGTTAATATACAATAGGTTTAAGTTTAACATCCCAGACAGAAAAATATAATCGGCACAATGCTGGCAAACCGTTGGCGATGGTCGGTTATGCGTTGGCAGAACGTTGCATTAACTATCTTGGCAAAAAAATAGATTTCAAAAAACATTTTTCAAAAAATTGAGAAAACTTTTTTAATATTTGCTTTTAAAAACATGAAATTTAACCCAGTCCACCAGATTGTCAGCCAAGACCTCTAGACTCTAATCTAACGAGACTTGTTATAGATGTGTGATAGCTACAAATTAAATGAATGATAAAAGCATTTCGAGCTAACTTATAAGCATCGAAAAAAGGTATTCCAGAAATTATTAAATGTATTTTAGAAAATTTTAATTGTATATCACAAAATATTATTTGCACTTCAGAAACTACAATATTACGCAAATTTAATTATTTATTTAGTTGTGTCCAGAAATAATGAAATCTATTTCAGAATTTCATAGCTAATAGAGAAAAATTTCTCAAATACATTTCATAATTTCGGAATACGATTGATAATTTCTGAAATACAGTTTGATAATTTCTGAAATACAGTTGTGAATTTCGGAAATACAATTAATAATTTCTGAAACACAATTGATAAAACTGAACTTCAATTGACTAGTTCTGAAATACAATTCATAAATGTGAAAAATAATTGATGAGTTCTGAAACACAATTGATAAAACTGAAATTCAATTGATTATTTCTGAAATACAATTGATAAATCTTAAAACAATTAATACAATTGGAAATGGTGTAGAACGTCAAAAAGATGTAAATAAAATTATTTTATTCAAAGATTTCAATTTAATAAAAAAATAAATATATAATTTTATAAAAAAATTTATAGAAAAAAAAATTTTAATTTTATAAAAAGAAATTCATTTTGTAAAAGAAATGCATATTGAACTCGTTACCTTCTGAGTTTAAACCATATTTTAACAAAATATTGTAATTTTTATACAATCAGTGCTCTGCCAGTCTATTATTTTTTGAACAGTTGGCAATATATGTCTGGGATCTTATTTAATCCCAAATAAATGGAGATCTTACGTAGTACCCAAATATAATGCGGCATCTAATTTTATCTGTCATTTTTATGGATACTTTTAGATGTCAATCCCCAAATATATTGCTGTTTCTAATTCGATCTGCCATTTTAATACCGAAATAAATTGCTGGATCTAAATCGATCTGCCATTTTTCTAATAAATTTAGATCCAAGTTTATCCCCAAATATATTGCTGGATCTAATTTGATCTGCCATTTTTCAGATCAATTTATATCTAAGTTTATCCACAAATATATTGCTGGATCTAATTCGATGTGCCATTTTTCGGATCAAATTAGATCTAAGTTTATCCCCAAATATATAGCTAGATCTAATTCGATCTGCCACTTTTTCGGATCAAATTAGATATACGTTTATCCACACATATATTGCGGGATCTAATTTGATCTGCCAAAATTGAGATCAAATTAGATCTAAGTTTATCCCCAAATATATAGCTGGATCTAATTGGATCCGCCATTTTTCGGATCAAATTAGATCTAAAAATATCCGCAAATATATAGCTGGATCCGCCAATTTTCGGATCAAAATAGATCTAGGTTTATCCCCAAAGATATCACTGGACCTCCCAATTTTGAGATATAACTTGATCTTAATTTATCCCCATATATACAATGGGATCTAATACGATATGATTGGATACATCCAATTTTGAGATGTAATTGGATCAGCTAGATATTACAGCAGATCTTAAACAATATCAAATTGGATATAATTAGATATTGCGCGAGATAAATTTTTTTTACTCGGGTAACTTTATATATTTATAAGTAAATGCAATTTTTTTTGTTTTTTTAAACTAATTTTACATACCCAAGTAAAAAAGTTTTGATATAGTCATATATTAGCATATACAATTTTGTATAATTATATATCGGAACATATATACTAAGATATAATTATATACAATTTTACGAAATCATATCCTAAATATATAACTATATATTGTTATATATTGCACAATATATAACCCAACATATTACAATATCCAATTATATAAAGACCTGTATATATTTACATATGCCTCATATAATTATGTGTACTTGTATCGAATTATATACCATTACATCTAGTTGGATATGATTATATTATATTTGATACATTTGGATGAGGACAAAATCCGGATAAAATTGTATCAAACCATATCTTATTCCATCAAAATAGATCTAATTGTTTCAAATTAGATCTAATATGACCATAATACTATCTAATTTGATACAATTATATGTTCTCATTTTTCGGATATAATATCAAAACTCATATAATTTTTTTTTAGTAGGGTATGTGAATGTAAATTTTTCTGTAAAAAATTTTGAATTCAAATAAATTTTTTACTTTTTTCCTTAATGTCAAATTTAGGCCAGTTTCATATTTAATTTAAAATAAAGCGGCCTATATACGGTCAAGCATGCTGTACAACATGTACAGTAGAGCGTACCACCTTACAGGCAAAAAAAAAGTGCGCCGTACACCCTCCAATATGAAGTATTTTTGCAAGGAGGTTTCAAAAAAAAATTTTTTATGCCGAACGTAGGGGTCGCCATTTTACATTTTTCGTTATACGTATCTTTGGTATTTACAGTCGGATCTTAAAGTATGATACATCGATGTTTTTCTCTCGAGGAGACCAGTGTTTTTCTCTAAGGACATTTTGACCTCAAGTATCCCGTGCTAGTAGTTACCCACCAGATCTCAGTTGCTACCACACTAATGTCAGAAAATTAAAGCTCGGAAAAAATCATTAAACTTATGCTAAGGAAGTTTTTCGCTAAACCCAGTAGAATTTTTTTTTTATATATTGGCTGCCGAACGTAGGGGTCCCCTTTTTAAATTTTTTTTTTTAATTGGATTTTTACTATATAGCAAAACACTGGTATCCTCGAGGCAAAAAAATCGATATATCACACTTTAAAATCCGATTTTAAATGCCAAAGCTACGGTCGGCAAAAAAAAAATTTTTTTTTGAAATCGCCTTCCAAAAATACATCATATTGGAGGGTGTACGGCGAACTTTTTTTTGAGGTACGGTCTACTGTACATATGATGTATTTTTGGAAGTCGATTTCAAAAACCTACAAAATTTAAAAAGGCGACCCCTACGTTCGGCAACCAATATATAAAAAACAATTCTACTGGGTTTAGCGAAAAACTTCCTTAGCAAAAGTTTAATGATTTTTTACGAGCTTTAATTTTCTGACATTAGGGTTGTAGCAACTGAGATCTGGTGGGTAACTACTAGAACGGGATACTTGAGGTCAAAATGTCCTTAGAGCAAAACACTGGTCTCCTCGAGAGAAAAACATCGATGTATCATACTTTAAGATCCGACTGTAAATACTAAAGATATAACGTAAAATGTAAAATGGCGACCCCTACCTTCGGCAAAAAAAATAAAAGTTTTTTTTTTGAAACCTCCTTGCAAAAATACTTCATATTGGAGGGTGTACGGCGCACTTTTTCTTTTTGCCTGTAAGGTGGTACGCTCTAATTAGGGTTTGGGATTCGGGTATTCCCGGGAAATCCCGGGAAAAGTTTGCCGGGAATTCCCGGGAAAATAATATATTTTCCGGGAAAACGGGAAATTTTAAAAATATTAAATTTTTAATTTTTTTTGTTTGGAATAGGATTTTTGAATTTTAGTCATAAAAAACATTTTAAATACCAAAACAAAAATGTCATTGTTAAAATCTTTTAAAAGGAAATTAATTTATTTGACACACAAAAAAAATCTTTGCCAAGTAATTAGGAGCATTTCAACTAATAAAGATTTTTCGCATAACTTACTCAAAATTTAAGTAGTAAAACCTAAAAACTTGGTAATTAAAATATTGGGTGGCAGTATACCTTGACTTGGTTTATTTTTGAGGCATTCTCATTGGTTAATTTATTTTCAACCAATCAAAATGTTTGAAAATATAAAAATTTTTAAGGTTTTCATATACAAAATGAACAAAACCGTATGATTAAAAATAAAGTCGACTTTAAATTTAAAATACTCCTTTATATTAAGGGCCAATAATTTTATAAGTAACGTTTTCATTAATAAATGTGATATATTCAAGTAAGTCTACTTTATTTTAATACACCTGCTTTCAAACTAATATATTCTTTTATATTAAAGAATAAAATGTCAGGAGTATGAAAATACTTCACAAAAAAGGACAATGCAGCGCAGTGCAATATTTGCCCTAAATGACTAATGGTTAACGGAGGTATCTAAATTTGGTTACCCAACATCTAAATTAGGTACACAAAAAAAAAATTGATGGTCATGCAACTTGAAGAAAACAACAAGAATAACGTTCCTGCTAAAATTAGCAAAGTACCCGAAGAAAAAAGTGTAAGCTGAATAGGCTTTGAACGTTTTATGGTAGGGCAAACATTTCCTGAAATGGTATCCAAATTAGCCGCAGTCGACGGAATGTCAATCCGCACTATAACTAGATCTTCGTTTATTCGAGAAAGTCTTTATAATAAAAACCTGGCATTGCCAAAAAATGAAACCGATGTAAAGAACATTATATTAAATTACTACAATAATGTAAAAATAGATATCATGATAAAAGAAATATCGAGCAATATTTCTAACAATAGGAGTTGATTTATAACTGGTTTTACCAAATCAGACAGTTCATATACGAAAGTACAAAATTCTCATTCCGTTGGTTTTTTGTACCTTATGTAATGTCTCGGTTTGAGTAGGAAAGTTATCATTTTCTTATTGCGGACAACTGAAGAGTAGAGTGATGTCTACGAAACAATTGTATTGTCTATCATGAAAATGATCAACCCTTTTTGAAACAACAAATAAAAATCTAATATGACATATCATATTAGAATTTGGACTTGAGGTGGAAAAATATTCTAACTAAATATATGAAAATATAGAAAGTCCGAAAAAACAATTTTTGTATTTTTTAATGCAAAAATTAAAATAATTGTTGAAAATAAGCACACCACGGCTAAAATCTCATTCAAATATTTATTTTGTTTTGAGTTTAAAATTAGTTGTTTTTACAAAATGTATTGACAACAGACAAAGGGTACTTTTATGTAATTTGTTGCTTTCAAAAAGGAGTTGATTTATAACTGGTTTTACCAAATCAGACAGTTCATATACGAAAGTACAAAATTCTCATCCCGTTGGTTTTTTGTACCTTATGTAATGTCTCGGTTTGAGTAGGAAAGTTATCATTTTCTTATTGCGGACAACTGAAGAGTAGAGTGATGTCTACGAAACAATTGTATTGTCTATCATGAAAATGAAATAAATGACTGGCAGAACACTCATTTGGGACGCTTTGCCAGCGTTTGCAAAACGCGTTTTACCAGTATTTGTTTTATAAAAATTTCGGTGGTTTATAAAAAAACCACTGGCAAAGAATTGGCATAGAGTGATATCCAGTGCTACCTAGCCAATGCTACCAGGCGTACAAAAATCAATTCACAGGTAGACCAATGATTTTATAAAAATGCTGACGCTTCGTTAAAAAATGTTTGTAGTCAGGAGGTTCGGAGTTCAAATCCGGTTGGAAGCAAAAATTTTTTTTGGATTTTTTTTAATTTAAAATTTTTTTTGTTTTATAAAATCAGTTTTTTTTGTTTGTGGGAAAGCTCCTTCAAGACCAACTTTTTTTTGCCCTCCCAACACTGGCATATTAGTTACAAAAAATTGTTTGCCAGTACTAGCATTTTGGCACAGCCAGTAGTTGTCCAGCTATTATCACTCATTTATATGTTTAGCCATCAAATATTATATGTCTCGTTAGCTCAGTAGGTAGAGCAATGGTCTGCCAATCTGACGGTCTGGGTTCAAATCACGACAGGACCAAAAAAATACATATGAACTTTTTTTTAATTTTATTTTGGAAAATATATTTCCAGACCACCTATTTATTGATTTTGCCAGCGTTTTGCCAACGTTTAAAAATTTTGTTCCTCCAGTGCTTTTCCGGCGCTTTTTGAACAGCCGGTCCTTTTGTCTAATGATGTTATCATTTTGGGAATGGGAAAGCACTTTTTGCCAGTACTTGTACCACCTGTTAAAGTGCTTTGCCACCGCTTTTCCGTTTGTATTTTTCTGACTGGGACCTCTACAAAATGAAAAGTCGCTGCTGTTAGAATCTTGATACATACTTTTATTATTTTACTTGCTGATTCCAAATCTCTATTCCGAATTCGTCTTTCGCCTCTCAAATTTGAAAAAATCGTGATTAAAAACGCGAGAAATAGCTTTTTTTACCTATGTATTTTGAAATACTATTCAAAACGCATCCAAATATCTTAAGACTTTTTGTTACGGTGGTAGTAAATAATTTTTTTTTTTAACTTTATTTCTTTATTTATTCGATCTTTCTTATTTCAGAAAATAACAATAAGAACTAAAATCTTAAATCAACTAATAATTTCTGGGTCTATTGCCATTGCAATAGAAAATCTATTTTTCGTTGCGTAAAATGTTCATCTTTCATGTGGTTCCGCGAGGGCCAATGTGTCGACCCTCTTGAGGCGAATATGTCCATTATAACATAGTAGATCCTGTGCAAGAGGGTTTGGATGAGTTGCCAGTTTTCGTATATATTTAGAGCAGAAGGTTTTTATTTCGTCGCGAACAAATGGAATATTAAGGTACTTATGAATAATCACGTTATTAATATACCACGGGTCACCAGTAATTAGCCGCAATATTTTATTTTGTCGTCTTTGTAATTTTTCTATATTAGAAGCAGAAGCTGTTCCCCATAATTGGATTCCATAGGTCCATATTGGCTTAATAACATCTTTGTAGAGTAGAACCTTGTAGTTTAGGTTGAGAGCAGAATGTGGACAAAGGAGCCACTGAAGCTGTAAAGTTTTAAGTTTAAGTTGTGTGGATTTGGATTCAATATGTTGAGACCACGTAAAGCGACGATCAAGGTGTATACCAAGATATTTTATGTGATTTTGCTCTGGGATATCGATGTTATTTATCTTCAGTTTGGGACAGTTTCCTCAAGGTGAAAGTAACATGTGCGCACTTTGTTGGATTTACTTTTATTTTCCACTTGTGAAGCCATTTTTCGAGTTCCTTAATATGAGCCTGCAGACAACTAGAAGCAATTACTGGATTTTTATGTACGCTTATAAACGCTGTATCGTCTGCAAAAGTTGACGTGTGTATCAGGTTATTAGTAGGCATGTCTGAAGTAAAGATTATATACATGAGAGGACCAAGTATACTGCCTTGGGGAACTCCTGCTGTGATTTTTATTGAGTCTAAGATGTGGTCTATGTACTTTACTACAAATGAACGATCCATTAAATAATTTCGCAGTAACTTGTGGGTATTTAGGGGTAACAAGGAGCTTTTTTTATATAATAACCCATCATGCCAGACTTTGTCGAAGGCTTGAGAAATATCTATGAAGAGTGCTGAGCAATAGAGTTTGTCCTCGAAAGCCTTTCTGATAAGAGTAACTATTCGATGAACCTGTTCTATGGTGCCATGATCCTTTCGGAATCCAAACTGATGAACGGGAATGATGTGGTGGTCGTTTAGGTATGGGGTCAACGCATTTAAAAATACTTTCTCAAAGAGCTTTGATAAAGTTGAAAGTAAGCTTATCGGGCGATAAGATGATACTTGGCTAGCGTCCTTACATGGCTTAGGTATCATAATTATTTCTGATATTTTCCATGATTTAGGGTAGAAACCAGTTCGCAAGATAGAATTGAAAATGAATAAAACTAGTTTAAGGGCAGATGTTGGTAGCTCACGAATCATTTTTCCTGAAATTTTGTCCATGCCAGGGGCTTTATTTGTTTTCAATTTTTTAACTGCTGAAGTTAAGGACGAGAATCGAATTTTCATTGGGGAAACAACAAGGTCTTCAATAGCTGGCAAAGTTATGTCTGAGCTAGAAATATTAGGCGTGAACACTCTTCGAGGTGATCGGCAAAAACTTCTGCTTTCTCTTTATGGGACCTAGCCCAATTACCATCGCTATAACGAATAGCAGATTCGTATCTAGTTGGGTTTTTAAGTTTTTTGGTGACTTCCCAAAGACTATAATCCGTGGATTTAGTTGGATTTAGACCTTCTAAATATGAAGGGTTCTTTGACAGTGGTTTAGTTGACTTTTCAAGGTAGGATAGCGATGTAGTTGCCATTGTCTTCTAAGATTTCTCTTTTCCTTTATAAGATTTTGAATAGTTGTTGAATCTTTATTATTTTTAGGGCCGTCGTAGCTTTTAAAAGGTGTAGCTACTTTAGCTGCAGTTGATGTTTCCGATAACACGTTTATAGCATCTTGTATTTCATCATCGGATTTCAGTGAAATATTTTGAGATACGTGTGAGCTTACATACTTTCTATATTTGAGCCAGTTAGTATGTCTATTAGGGAAACAAAAAGGTTTTTCGATGGTTTGCCCATTAAGCATTGAAATAATAGAGGGAGAGTGGTTAGAACACAGGTCGAATAAAGAGACTGCAGAAAGCTGGTCGCGTCTGATATTTTTAATGACTGCAAAAATCTATTAAATCAGGAGTCTTTTGTAGATCTGAAGGCCAATAAGCTGTCCTCCAGATATAACGTCAAGTTTAAGAGATGTGATAGCTTTTAATAGCTGTCTACCCTTAGGAGTAGTGAGTCGTGAGCCCCAGAACGTGTGCTTTGCATTGTAATCTCCTGCCGCTATAAATTTATTGCCTAGAGTTTTGTAAAAATTAATAAATTGATCATCTGTTATTGTGTGTCTTGAGTGACAGTATAAAGAAGATATGGTGATGTTTGTGGCCGAGAGGCATATTGATGAGGCTTGAATATGATCTGTTTTATATTCCAGCATTGGAAAATGGCTAATTTGATGACTAATTATTATATCTGCACCACCACACGCTTTACCACTTGGATGTTTTGTGTCGTATATAGAGTAACCTTTAATTCGAAAACAGTTTTTTAATGTAAAATGCGTTTCAGAAACCAGCAATATGTCAATAGACTGTGACTTTAGAAAACTTTCTACTTCTATCTTATGTTGGCTTAAGCCGTTTGCATTCCAGTAACATCCCAGCAAAATATTGGTAATGACACCTCATTACTATCTGCATTACCCAAAATGATGAATCGTTACCTTTTGCATTATTTTATAATTTAAAATAATGACTTCCTAATAAGGGCCTATTGTATTCATTGTTTCTAAATATAAAATAATGACTTACTCGTAATAGTTTAAATAAGTACTTTTTACACAGTTAAATTTTATAAAAATTTTATTTATTATATGTAAATATGTTTTATGTTTAAATTTGTATGACGTGTCCTAAAACTTAAACTTAAATTTTTATGAATTTATTTCCTTAAGCTAATAGTATTTGCCTAACTCTTTATTTTTAAGAATCAAGTAAGCAATCTGATAACCACTTATAATTCAACTTTTTGTAAGCATGTGTGTAACCACTTATTATTCAAAACCTCATAACTACTTATTTCTCATTTTTTCGTAAGCGGGCGGGTAAGCGTGACTACTTATAAAAACGACCACGCCAAACAAAAATAATGAGTTTAGACGCCAAAAAATAAGTTGTGCGGAGCTATGAATTTCTATTATATAACCACTTATTTGGTAATGAAAGATTTTGCTGGGATATTCTTATCTGGTTCATTGTTTATAGGCAAATGCTTGAAGTAGCATACCCTGATTTCTTAACAACTCCTGCATCATGACTTGCATATTTGATATAAAGTTGTTCATAGTTTATATCAGAAGTTCTATTGAGCTTTCTAAGGGCGATTTCTGTGACGATTCATTAAGAGTTCGAGATTCTGGGATTTTGTGAGCGACCAATTTTTCAAAAGGCATACTACTGGATTGAGCGGTTTGAGCATACGACGTGTTATTCGTAGGATTCGGAGGTGGGTTAGAAGTATAATTGGCGTGGTTGTTATTAGTTTGACCAGAAGGCCTATGTTGTGTGGATATATTATTTTTTGAAATATATGGGAAATCATTTGACTGAAAGCGCCGGTAAGAGGGTTTATTAGGAGCGTTATTCTTTATCTGTATAAAGACTGGACATCCCCTATAATTTGCAGTGTGGTTACCACCACAGTTGCTACATTTTTTATTACTTGGGTCGTTTTTAGATTTCAAGCAATCGGAAGTTTTATGGACATCACCGCAGATTACACATACTGCTGGAAGCTTGCAATAACTTTTAGTGTGACCGAATTCCTGGCAGTTAAAGCATTGAGGTGGGTCTTTGCGTTTGCGCGGTTCTTCTACAGTGATTCTTCGGTGAAGCAGGTATCGAAGATTATAAATTGGATGTGGCTCGTTTCCTTTTAATTTGCTGGACTCAAAGGCAATTTCGACTTTAAAAAGTGGTTGCGGTATTTTGTCCTTATTTTTTATATTGTGTACTGATTTTACCTTGTAGCCTTCATTTTCTATAGCATTTGTTATTTCACTTGTTGCGTTGCTTTCAATGCCTTTTATGACGATTGATAAACCTTTTAAGCCTTTAAGTTGATGAGTGTAATAACTTTTATTTTCTGAATCGAGATAAGAAGCAATTTTACGGAAATTAGTTTCTGTAAATGTCTGAATTTTCGTTTCAATAACGTTTCCTCTGCGCAGAGATTCTAAAAAAAAATTATCTTTTCCGACTGTTGCTGTTATGGAATTTACTAAAAAGTTAGAGTTTTGTTCGCGTAAGAAAATTGCTGGGGGCTTGTGCTGTTTAACTATTTCATCTGCATCTTCTTCGACATCGTTAGTAGCTAACAAAGAAAAACGATTTTGGCTTATCGTTTGAGTAGTGACTGCCTTTTTTGTTTGTTTCGGAGTGGGGTTATTTTTGGAGGAATTGGGGCTACTCTTTCGCTTTAATATTGTAAAGTATCGATCAATCCATTTCAATGTTTTGTTGCTATCTTTTATAGAATCTACTTTGGTTGTTTTAGGTATAGCACTTTTTGAGGCGACCATTACCGACTCATTTGTGGTAAGATCGGATTATTGTAAATTCAGTGTAAGAGAATTTTTAAGAGCTTCACTTGTTTGCTCTTTATTAATGTTAGTTTGTGTAATAATGTTGTGTGTATTAGTGGGAGTATTAGTATAGAGCGAATTTCCTACTGACATAATCGGTGTTGATAAAGAGTTTGATGATGTTGTAATTGTGGTAGTTGTACATGCTTGAGTTGTAAGTGTTGAACAAGTATTTACACTAGCTGAGTAAGGAAAGGTGTTTGTAGGTTGAGGTAAGGGGAAAGAAAAATTATTTTTTGGTGTAATTGTAGTTAATGTAGGAGTTGTGCATTGAGAACTCCACGATAGTGGTGTTTTTTTGCACATGCGCAGAGAGAGAGAGTTATTTGTGTTGTTAGAGGGCGACGCAATTTGCACGGGTGAAATAACATTTTTTGTTATTAGATTAGGAGGTACACGTAAAGTACAAGACTACTGAATTTAATTCTTAAATATAAAAAAGCGCATAGAAATCACTCGCGAATTAACGAAATGTGAACCAATCATGTTTTAAATTTTCTAAAAGTATATGAGGACAACCTACAGTTTTGACTCGCAATTACAAAAAGTTACAAAATCATGCACAGCGAATATTTTTCTACTCACTTTGATGTTCTGATCGTATAAAGTGCCTTAATTTAATAATCTATCACAAAATTTCCACTGTATTTTTTGGTAATTTTATGCGCGAATCTTTCCGCGGTTGTCTCGATCAGCACGAAATACTTATTAATAGTTCAAATAAAACACTTTTATTTTATAGACTTACCAAATGGATTTAATTAAATCACCTCACGTAGTATGCAAAAAGACACATTCATTTTATGGTATTTGGCGACCAGAAATACACAAAAAATCGCGAGAAAAACTTTTAATTTTCCCGTATTGAAAAAAACATTTTCCTTTTGTTTTTATTTTGACATTTCATACTAAGGTTAACTACCCAGAGTTAAAACATTGATAAGTTATTACGGTTAAATATTCATAGGGATAAATATTTAGTATTGGTTAACTACCCATGGTTAAGTTAAAGTTAACTGCTCGAGAAAAGTTAATGGGCCTAAATCAATTTATTAAAAATTTTGAATTGTTGCACAGATCTCTAGCAATAATTTTGCTTTTACAGATTTAAAAAATATCGATTAGTCGACGAGTTATAGCCAAAAAACCATATAAACAATATGCTGAAAATCGGCATTTGACTGCAAAGTTCGAAGGTCGATTAAAGGTCTTCTATTTTAGCCTCTATTTTCACCTCTCACTCTCAGAATCGACCTAACTTTTGCTTACCTGAATTTGTTCCACAGTGTAATCTCAGGTGGGCAAACTTCACTATTTTTATCGAAAACTTAAAGATATCTATTAAAAAAATTTAAGAAATTTTCACACTTCAAGTTTTTGATATGTTGTGTACTTCAGCTAGGCAAATAGGTGCAAAAAAATTCAGGGACATTGAAAGGGGATCAGGGGGTCAAAAATGACAATGGGCCAACTTCAAGACTTGGACTTTCAATATTTTGGTTTGTGATACATTGCATAACACAAAAATAATAAGGTGTGTTAAATACAAACGTTTTATAAAAATTTAAAAAAGGCATTTAAAATTTCTAAGAAATTTTCACACTCCAAATTTTTGATATGTTGTGTATTTAGGTAGGACAAATACGTGTAAAAAATTTCGGGAACATTGAAAGTGGACCAGGGTATCAAAATCACGGAATTGTTGGTTTACTTGTTATTTATATTATTACCCGTGTTTTTATTATGAGGGAATTTTTGATTTCTCATTCGGTTTGTGGTTATGGTACTTTATTGACTGCTTGATTGATTTTTGGTTTCTAATTGACAGTTTTAATTTTTGAATTTTTTTATCACTTATCATTGTTGGCATTGTTATTTTAATTATTGTTTTGATAATCTCTTTTAAATTTTTAATTTTTCAAGTTTGTATTTGCTAATTTACTTAACTTTTACCCTTTAATAATTTTACATTTTTTTAAGAAGTAGTTTTTTAATGCTACTAGGGTTTGGGATTTCCCGGACTTTTTTATTTCCCGGGAAACGGGAATGAAAAAGATTGATTTTTGAACAAAATTGTTAATGAAAACCATTTTTTTTATCACTTATCATTGTTGGCATTGTTATTTTAATTATTGTTTTGATAATCTCTTTTAAACTTTTAATTTTTCAATATTGCATTTGCTAATTAACTTAACTTTTACCCTTTAATGATTTTACATTTTATTTTATAAGTAATTTTCTATTTCTACACACGTTTAATGAAAATTTAAAACAGACATTTAAAATTTCTAAGAACTTTTCACACTCCAAAATTTTGATATGTGGTGTATTTAGGTAACACAAATATGTCTAAAAAATTTCAGGGACATTAAAAGGGGACCAGGGTATCAAAACCACGGAATTGTCCCCCACTCCATATACATGAAAAACTAAAAACAATATTTAAAATTTCTAAGAAATTTTCACACTCCAATTTTTTGATATGTTATGTATTTAAGCAAGACAAATATGTGTAATAAATTTCGAGTACATTGAAAGGGCACCAGAGGGTCAAAAACGACAATAGGCCAACTTCCACTTGCAAAAACAAAATAAAAATATATATAAAAAAAATTAAGAAGAACTCACCTTCCAGTATTCAGAAATATGATTTGTTAACATTATTTGCGTAACACAAAAAAAAACCAGGATCCGCGGAAAGTGAAAACAGCTCGATAATCTCAGATGGGCAAAATTCACTCTTTTTATCGAAAACTTGAAGAATCTATTAAAAAATTTTAAGAAATTTTCACACTCCAAGTTTTTGACATGTTGTGTACTTAAGCAAGGGAAATAGGTGCAAAAAAATTCAGGGACATTGAAAGGGGATCAGGGGGTCAAAAACGACAATGGGCCAACTTCACACTTTCTATAAAAATTAAACATTTTTTTTATAAATTTCAAGAAGACTTTGACTTTTAATATTTTGGTTTGTGATACATAGGAACTACTTGCATAACACAGGTGAAAATAGCTCCATAAGCTCAGGTGGGTTAAATACAGACGTTTTATGAAAATTTAAAAAAGGCATTTAAAATTTCTAAGAAATTTTCACACTCCAAATTTTTGATATGTTGTGTAGGAGAAATATGATTAAAAAATTTCGGCAACATTGAAAGTGGACCAGGGTATCAAAATCACGGAATTGTTTGTTTACTTGTTATTAATATTAATACCCGTGTTTTTATTATGAGGGAATTTTTGATTTCTCATTCGGTTTGTGGTTATGGTACTTTATTGACTGCTTGATTGATTTTTGGTTTCTAATTGACAGTTTTAATTTTTGAATTTTTTTATCACTTGTCATTGTTGGCATTGTTATTTTAATTATTGTTTTGATAATCTCTTTTAAATTTTTAATTTTTCAAGTTTGTATTTGCTAATTTACTTAACTTTTACCCTTTAATGATTTTACATTTTTTTAAGAAGTAGTTTTTTAATGCTACTAGGGTTTGGGATTTCCCGGACTTTTTTATTTCCCGGGAAACGGGAATGAAAAAGATTGATTTTTGAACAAAATTGTTAATGAAAACCACCTATATAAGTAATTTTTGTTAAAAAAAACACTATTTCAGTACAAATGCAGTCTGTGTAGTGAGAATTCAAAGTAAAAAATATCAGAATATTGAACATTTCATTTCAAATAAATTACTCGCAGCACTGCCAAATGAATTGCATGATTCCAGCAGAAAGCACCTACTACTGGACTGTCGGAAACCAACCGTTTCATCACACTTGGCCCATTAGATATGGTGGCCACAATGTTATTTTCCAAAGACAAATAAAATTCTTCTAGTCTTATTTCTACAATTTTTATTTCATCAGCATTACATCTTCCTGATATATAAACCAACCCCAGGTTATAAAATGAATTATTTCCGTTTATACATATGTTCAAATTAGAGATGAGCGATCCGGTGATTTTTGAATAACGCTGCTACCAGTTATCGTGATTTTCAAATCACCGTTCTTTTAAACAGTGACCGTGATCACGGGTTTGTAATAGATATGAGCGATCCGGCGATTTTTCAGTAACATTGTTCTCAATGAATGTGATTTGCAAATCGTTCTTTTAAACTGTGATCGTAATCACGGTTTTTCTATGGAAAAGACTGCGATTTTCTGATAAATAAACGAACTAATATTTATGGCGAGTTTTTAAGATATCAGTTAAACTTGGTTTAGTTAAACCGAAAACGAATTTCGTCAGTCATTTCAAAGTTTATTAACAAAAATTTGCCGCACAAACTTTTTCTCGAGTATAATTTATTTCTTTATTGAAATAAAACAAAATAAACCACATTTAAAAAGCAGTATTCCAGTTACAAACTGCGTTAAACTAAGTTTAAAGATAATCCACTTCCTAAAAATTGGGCCTTAAAAGAAGAATAGTTGCGACCGGTAACAAAGACATGATAGAAGGAGACATTTTATTCTGAAGAGTGTGAAAGCAAGTCACTGTTATTGAAAAAAAATATGTATTACTGTGCACAATGAAGTTTGCAAGAAAGAATAGTACAAAAATATTAAAAGAACGACATTCCGAGTAACTGCGACTTGAAATATTTGATCACTGCCGTTACCAGTGATTTATCAATAACTGTGATTAAATCACCGGTATTAAAATTTCGCTCATCTCTAGTTCAAATATCTCTTTTGTGATATTCTTGTCCATTCATCTAAGATTATAGTAAATCTCCTATTGTTAGAAATATTGCTCGATATTTCTTTTATCATGATATCTTTTACATGATTGTAGTAATTTAATATAATGTTCATTACATCGGTTTCATTTTTTTGCAATGCCAGGTTTTTATTATAAAAACTTTCTCGAATAAACGAAGATCTAGTTATGGTGCGGAATGACTGCGGCTAATTTGGATACCATTTCAGGAAATGTTTGCCCTACCATAAAACCTTGCCTATTCAGCTTACACTTTTTTCTTCGGGTACTTTGCTAATTTTAGCTGAAACGTTATTCTTGTTGTTGTTTTCTTCAAGAGAAGTTGCATGACCATCAATTTTTTTTTTTTTTTTTTTTGTGAACCAAATTTAGATCTCGGACAATCAAATTTAGATACCACCGTTAACCATTAGTCTTTTCTTTTCACATTTATTAATGAAAACGTTACCTACAAAATTATTGGCCCTTAATATAAAGGAGTATTTTAAATTTAAAGTCGACTTTATTTTTAATCAAAAGATTTTAATATTGACATTTTTGTTTTGGTATTTAAAATGTTTTTTATGACTAAAATTAAAAAAATCCTATTCGAAACAAAAACAATTTAAAAATTAATTTAATATTTTTAAAATTTCCCGTTTTCCCGGGAAAAATATATTATTTTCCCGGGAATTCCCGGCAAAATTTTCCCGGGATTTCCCGGGAATTCCCGAACCCCAAACCCTAATTTCTACACACGTTTAATGAAAATTTAAAACAGACCTTTAAAATTTATAAGAAATTTTCACACTCCAAATTTTTGATATGTTGTGTTATAGGTAATAGTCTAAAAAATTTCAGGGACATTGAAAGGGGCCAGGGTATCAAAACCACGGAATTGTCCCCCACTCCATATACATGAAAAACTAAAAACAATAATTAAAATTTCTAAGAAATTTTCACACTCCAATTTTTTGATATGTTATGTATTTAAGCAAGACAAATATGTGTAAAAAATTTCGAGGGCATTGAAAGGGGACCAGGGGGTCAAAAACGACAATGGGCCAACTTTACACTTGCTATAAAAACAAAATAAAAATATATATAAAAAAATTAAGAAGAACTCACCTTCCAGTGTTCAGAAATATGATTTGTTAACATTATTTGCGTAACACAAAAAAATCATGATCCCCGGAAGGTGAAAACAGCTCGATAATCTCAGGTGGGCAAAATTCACTCTTTTTATCGAAAACTTAAAGAATCTATTAAACATTTTTAAGAAATTTTCACACTCCAAGTTTTTGATATGTTGTGTACTTAAGCCAGGCAAATAGGTGGAAAAAAATTCAGGGACATTGAAAGGGAATCAGGGGTTCAAAAACGACCATGGGCCAACTTCACACTTTCTAAAAAAGTTTTTGAATGATATGTTGTGTACTTAAGCAAGGGAAATAGGTGCAAAAAAATTCAGGGACATTGAAAGGGGATCAGGGGGTCAAAAACGACAATGGGCCAACTTCACACTTTCTATAAAAATTAAACATTTTTTTATAAATTTCGAGAAGACTTGGACTTTCAATATTGTGGTTTGTGATACATAGGAACTACTTGCATAACACAAAAATAATCAGGTAGGTCTACAGGTGAAAATAGCTCCATAAGCTCAGGTGGGTTAAATACAGACGTTTTATGAAAATTTAAAAAAGGCATTTAAAATTTCTAAGACATTTTCACACTCTAAATTTTTGATATGTTGTGTATTTAGGACATATAAGTTAACACATTCTGTGAATACTACTAATGATACCCAAAACACTACAACAACAAACATAACACACGTAACCCAATACTAAAAAACTGCTAACACAGAATTTAATACTTCCACAACAACAATAATACTTCCACAACTACAATAACAACAACAATAGTACACGAGTTTAACTAAATGCAATATTCAGATTATATTATTGCCAATAAGGCATTTATTAAAATAATTAAACAATAGTAAGCAAATATTAAAATAAGTTTTTATTACAATAACAACAACAATAATACACGAGTTTAACTAAATGCAATATTCAGATTATAGGCATTTATTAAAATAAATAAACAATAGTAAGCAAATATTAAAATAAGTTTTTATTAATTAAGCAAAATAATTTGTATAAAAAGAAAAATAATGAAATAAAGAATCAGTTGTTATTACGAGCAGCACAAGAACACGAGTTTCAATTAAAACCTCATAACTGGCGCCCGAGCGAATTTAAAAAGTCCACGGTTATCAAATAAAAAAGATTCAAAAAAATAAAAATAAAAAATAGTCCAAGATAAAAAGTTAAAGTAAGATTTTTTCTTTTTTACAAAAAATGTAATAAGTAAAGTTTGTTAAAAATAAAAAGTGAACAAACTTAACAATTTAAAAACAAGAGGACATTTGAAAAAGCCAAGTGAAGCCTTTACAAAGAATCAAAAAATAAAAAAACGATCTAAGAAATGAAAATTCCGTAAGGCTATCAGTGATTGTGCAACATACTCATACAACTCACATTAAGAACGTGGAAGTAAGCTCAAAAAGAAGAGACACACCACCGATACCAAAAGCAAATAAAAAAGAGGAAACTACATCAGTGACGAATATCCGTACCCTAGTAGAATGCTAAAACCCTCAAAAAGGACAACGCGGACTCTCCAGTAAAGATGTGGATCTTCATTCAAATTATTTTGTAAGTCATATTAAAGTTATATAGAATTAAGAAAGTGGAATTTATAAACCTTTTTAAAAAACAAGTTGTTTTTTTAAATAATAGAAAATAAAAACTACAAAAATTTTAAATTAAATCACATAAAACTAAATTCCTATCGTGAACGTTTTATAGAATTAAGAAAGTGGAAATTATAAACCTTTCAAAAAAACAAATCGTCTTTAGAAATTAATAGAAAATTAAAACTACAAGGAAATTTTAATTGAAACACATCATTCCTATCGTGGGAATTTTATAAAATTAAGAAAGTGAAAATTATAAATTTTTTAGAAGGAAACAAATTGTTTTTTTTTTAAATAATTATCAATAATAAAATACTTACTTTATGTATTGTATTGAGAACAAGTCATTGGTTAAACAATCTAGTACCTTTTTTAAACAGAAACTACACAAACACCTTCCTACACAAAACAATATTTTTTTTTTTTTAAGAGGGAAATAATTTTTTATCGAAGTGGAAATATTCGAAAGATCGTATAAAGGATTTCGTATTGTGAACAAATCACTGGTTCAACAATCTAGCACCCTTTTTGCATTTTAAGAAAACTTTTTTTTTAATTTAAAATGGAACGAATTCAAGATGCGATAACGCAGCTTACCGGTGCCCTTAATTCACAAATTGAACAAGTGAAGCTTCTCACCGGTAGAATAGCTACCTTGGAGAGAAGACTTAATCCTTCCCCTACTAGGGATGCAACACTCCCTGTTTCGGAGACCGAAGCGGATCTAGTCGAAATTCGGAACCTTCCTGACTGTGTTAGGGATTTGCAAAATTTTGACGGTAATTCCGTCCAGTATATCTCTTGGGTACACAATGTAGAATCAATATTAAAGGATTATGATATAGTGAGATCTAGGCCAATTTATAGGGCAATTTTACAACATATCCGACAGAAGGCTAAGGGACCCGCGGATACAGCTTTAATATCATATAATATTGATGAAATTCGGGAAGAGATAAGGAACTATCTATCCCTACATTACGATCAGACATTAGAGGAACTGAGTGTCAAGCGTCTATTATCTCCTATGATAAACAAGATAGAATCTGATAATAACTCAAATGGAACAATCAGAAAACTAGATGAATTATCAGCATTGGAAGAGGAAATGGCTAAAATACATTATTATGAGGAGAATAAAACAGATACAAGTGATAGTATATTGATGCCACAGGGTGAAACAGCTCTTCAGTATGAAGAACTTATTGCAATTCTTAAAGGTAACAACAGTGGCGAATCACTGTTGGAAGAAGATGAATCTATTGAAGGTGAAGTTAAAAAAATCGATTCTCCTGATCAACTTTTAAATAAAGAGGAAACATATGATCCAAGTTATGGAAAGGAAACGGTTAAAATCATAAGACAAGTTTATTCTGCTTTAGAAGCAGAATTGAGTGAGAATGATGATGGCGCTATGACTACTACTACTACTACTACTAATGACAGTTCTGAGCAAGCTTCAACATCAGAAGACAAAAATAATTCAACTTCATCGCCACTAAACACAAAGGTATCGACTTCCGTAACAACCGGAGACAATAAAAACAATACGGCTATAATCTCTAGTGTCGTGGTACTACCGCCAACAACATTATTAACTAACACAGCTACTCCCGCAATAGAAAATACAAACATCAGCGATAGTGAAAATAATATATCAACAAAATCATCAACTGTAGCGGGAACGAGTTATGTAAAACTTATACATGTAATTTCACAACCAGATTGTCGAAAAACTCAAATAATAGAACATAACATTTTATGGGATCCAGGTACATTAGAAACAACTTTCCCTTATGCTAAACCTGTAATGATTTCTAATTCCAAGGGATCTACAATTATAATACCAAAAAATTCAGATCTACTGGCAGAATGCTAGGAACAAAAAACAAATTATAATCATAATTAAGAACATCCTCACATAAATTTTCTATGACATAAGAAAGGAAAGAAAAAACTTGTATATTAGACCAACTCCGTGTTAAAAATCCATCGAAAAGTAAACAAACTGATTGGGACAAAATTTTGGAAAAAACTAGTGATGTTATTTAAAACAACAATAGACAGTATTCTGTAAACCAATACTTAATTAAAACTACAAATAGCCTTTTAGAAATTACAATAAAACAGTTGCAGATTCCAATAAGGATAATACACTAAGCCACGCTCAAACCCTCTTTATAAACTAGGCCTAATAAATGACGAAATAGCCCAAATTGTAATGGCTGGCCAGTTAGCGAAAAAAGGTATAGTACATTCACAAATATTGAATAAAGGAGATATCGCAAACATACTCTCACAAATGGAAACACTCCCATATAAAAATGAGGTACAAGCCCTTCAATTTGCTGAACCTTCAATGGTTATAAAAGATTCCCTTCTCTTATATATCATTTCTTTACCACAAACGGAGGATACCCTGTTTAATAAAATAATCCTTCGTTCAACAATTAAGGATGACAAAAGAATATATCTCAGTTTCACTAACCTACTCGTATCTCACACAGAAAAATATGGAATTAAAGGTGACTGCTCAATAATCGAAGGAGTAACTATATGCAAAAAGGACCAGGTAGAAATTCTGGATTCGAATCATTGTATTGTAAGTATACTTAATGGGGGAAATGCAACCTGCGAATACCAAATAACCAAACAGCCGATAATCGAACTCATATCGGATGGCACAATATTTTTGACAAATTATATCGGAAACTTTACATACGGAAACACCTCACAAATTCTAAATGGCACCTTTATCGTCAATTTCTTTAATGAAACAATAACCCTTGGCAATACGAAATATTCAAACTGGCAAACAACTTCTTCTCAGATCCTTCCACCAATACTAAAGGGCAACCTGACAGAAAAAGAAATCAAATTAGATTTACAATATCTCCACCATCTTCATCTCGAAAATATTGAACATTTAAATAACCTTTCATATAAGGGCTTAATTTCAATTAGCTCTAACTTCTGCCTACTTTTCATTGGTTTTTCAATAATAATTATTGTTCAATTATATTCCAGGTGCAAAAATCAACAGGCAACTTTACAATTTCCAACTCCATCTCATTTTTCTGAACTGAAAATTAATTATCCATAGAAGTTTGTAATAATTGATCAGTGGGACACTGACACTTAAGAAGGGGGAAGTTAACACATTCTGTGAATACTGCTAATGATACCCAAAACACTACAACAACAAACATAACACACGTAACCCAATACTAAAAAACTGCTAACACAGAATTTAATACTTCCACAACAACAATAATACTTCCACAACTACAATAACAACAACAATAGTACACGAGTTTAACTAAATGCAATATTCAGATTATATTATTGCCAATAAGGCATTTATTAAAATAATTAAACAATAGTAAGCAAATATTAAAATAAGTTTTTATTACAATAACAACAACAATAATACACGAGTTTAACTAAATGCAATATTCAGATTATAGGCATTTATTAAAATAAATAAACAATAGTAAGCAAATATTAAAATAAGTTTTTATTAATTAAGCAAAATATTTAATTTGTATAAAAAGAAAAATAATGAAATAAAGAATCAGTTGTTATTACGAGCAGCACAAGAACACGAGTTTCAATTAAAACCTCATAACTTATATGTGTAAAAAATTTCGGGAACATTGAAAGTGGACCAGGGTATCAAAATCACGGAATTGTTTGTTTACTTGTTATTTATATTATTACCCGTGTTTTTATTATGAGGGAATTTTTGATATCTCATTCGGTTCGTGGTTATGGTACTTTATTGACTGCTTGATTGATTGCTTGATTGATTTTGTGTTTCTAATTGAGAGTTTTAATTTTTGAATTTTTATATCACTTATTGTTGGCAATGTTATTTTAATTATTGTTTTGATAATCTCTTTTAAATTTTTAATTTTTCAATTTTGCATTTGCTAATTAACTTAACTTTTACCCTTTAATGATTTTACATTTTTTTTAAGAAGTAATTTTCTATTTCTACACACATTTAATGAAAATTTAAAACAGACATTTAAAATTTCTAAGAAATTTTCACACTCCAATTTTTTGATATGTTATGTATTTAAGCAAGACAAATATGTGTAAAAAATTTCGCGGACATTGAAAGGGCACCAGGGGGTCAAAAACGACAATAGGCTAACTTCACGCTTTCTATAAAAATTAAAAAAAAATTTTTCTTCTAAATTTCGAGAAAACTTGGACTCCCGACTAAAAAAAGTTTTCATATAATCTTATACGATTTGATATTATTATAAATGTTTATATTCGTGGCTTTATATAACCATATACATTTATATTAACACTTTGGTTTTATAAATATGTTTGATATGACGTTATATATAATCATATGCGATTTGATCTCCATCCATATATTAAGAGATCTGCGATATAGTTTATATATAATTATATATAATGGCGTATAAGCTTCTATAAACAATCTTATACCAAAATATATAACATGACATGATATCTAATTATACAAAATTTTATAAAGTTTAATTGCACTATAACAATGAAGAAAACAAACTTAGAAAGAGTTTTTTTTTTATTTTATAAGAAAGACACATTTTATAAGAAAGACACATTTTATAAGAAAGACACATTTTATTAGAAAGACCAAAACTCTAAACTAGAAAAAGTTGTTCCGACAAATTTTTGTAAAGTTGAGTTAAACCGAAAATTTACTTTGTCAGCTATTTCCAAGTTTATTAGCATACATTTTTCTAAACAACTTTTTCTCGTTTTGAATTTAGCTTTTTATTGAAATTCAGTTACAAACTGCGTTATTCTAAGTTTAAGGACAATTTGCGTCCTAAAAAAGTCCTAAATCGCATTCAATCCTCATTTCCATCAATACTAAAGATCGACCAATACCCACTTTGTTAGCCATGCTGTTCTGTCGGCCACTAGTATTTAATATGAATGAAAATAAGTGATCTCAACAATATTTACTAAAATTTTATTTGAAAATTTTTATAAAATTATATGTATTTATATATAATTTAATGCAATTAGATAGACCCATTTTTCGGATCAAATTGTATCAGGTTAGATAACATGCTTATCTCGTTTGATATAATTATATATTCCATCAAATTCGGATTCGGATCAAATTAGATATGAGCATATATATGGGTTTATATATGGTGATATATGATTATATAACATCTTTTTTAGTCGGGCTTTCAATATTTTGGTGTGTGATACATATAAACTACTTCCATTACACAAAAATAATCAGGTACATCTACAGGTGAAAATAGCTCCATAACCTCAGGTGGACTAAATACAGACGTTTTATGAAAATTTAAAAAAGACATTTAAACTTTTTAACAAATTATCGCAGTCCAAATTTTTGACAAATATGTGTAAAAAATTTCAGGGTTTTACTTATTTGAGGGGGGTCGTGTAATAGCATTTGTGCGTTCATGTATTTGCGCATTCGCATATTTATGAGTTCCCGGCTAAAAAAGTTTTCATATATTCTTATATGATTTGATATAATTATAAATGTTGATATGCGTGCCTTTATGTAACCATATTAACACTTTGGTTTTATAAATATGTTTGACATGACGTTATATATAATCATATGCGATTTGGTATCCAGCCATATATTAAGTGATCTGAGATATAGTTTATACATAATTATGTATACTGGCGTATAAGCTTCTATAAACAATCTTATATCAAAATATAAAACAAAGTTAATAGAAAATTGTATTAATTGTATATATAATTATATCTGACATAATATCTACATAATTATACAAAATTTTATAAAGATTAATTGCACTAAAAATTTAAAAAACAAACCTAAAAAATTGTGGATCAGGTTTTGAATTTTTTACTTTGACATATAAATAAATGTTTATATTTGAATTTAACATCTATTTTTCAAATATTTGGCAAAATACTCTGTAATAAAATAAAAATAATTTTAAAGAAATAAGGAAAAAAATTTTTTCATTGTGGAATTAAAGGTTGAAAGAATTATTTTGAGGCTTAAAAATAAAACTTATATGTTGAAATAAATATGGTTTAAGTTAGTTTACTTTTTCCGTGAAAAAAAAATTAATTCCCGTGAAAAAACGATTAGATTCAATGAAGTTAGGTTTGATCCAATTATATATATTCATATTAGAGAGTGAATAACAACGTATAAAATTAGATTTGAGTTTATCTGCGATTCCGATTTTCTAAATTTTCTTATTCGTTGCCTTATATATTCATATCCGAAAATGTCTTTTCTTTTATATCATTTTATATGCCATATACAAATACATATACTTGATCAAATTATATCTCGTTGAAGATAAATTTGTATATTGCTTCGAACAACATTTTATAAAACTAAATGTAACGCAAGACCAATAATATTTTAGATAAAATTATATACTATCTCGAATCGAACAACATGTATGTTGATTTAAATACAATTATACGGTGTTATGCATAAATTTTCTTAATAGTTTATTTACACGTTTTTAAGCTTATTTGGCAAAAACAGTATGTGTTGAACCGTGTTCAACCTTATGGTTTTGTATATATATATATTTATATTTTTTCTCTTAAAAAACCAGTATTTGTTTTTTATCTCCTTATTGATCTTAATACTCATTTACGTTCTCCCTGAACTGAATTTAATCCGCTACTTGAATAGCGCCTTTTTTTGTAAATACTTTTTGTAAATAATAAAGTTAAGTTACACTCTAAAAAAATGTTTGTAAATTTACTACTATAAAATGGGTAAAATTTTGTTTAATTTTACGAAAATTCGGAAAATATAAACAAAAAATGCGTAAACTCTTTTCATACACACGTCCATACACAATAATACACACACAAAGTATTTTTAGACATTATGTGTTTATAAATAAACACATTATGCCTAAAATTACTATTGTTTTGTTAAATAAAATTTTTACGCACAAAGTTGGTAAATATACTATCCTATAATAGTAATAAATACTCTGACATTTCAAATTGGAAAAAATTATAAATAATAAAAAGAAAAAGCGAAAACGGATTATTTTTTGTGAATTACAACATTTCCAGAAACACATTAGAGTCTGGAAATAGCAACATAAGCATGAAATTGTGTTTGGTAATTATTGTTAACGCATGTGGTAGTCTAAGCCTCATTTCAAAATTGAAAACGCAGAAAGAGAGATACGGGCTACGCAGGAACAACTGGGTGCAATGACTCCTGCTCAACAAAATGCCTTCTTTGCAAGGGAGGCAGTCAACCAACAACCGTCAGCAATAACGGGAGAAAACGCCGTTAGAGAGATAGGGCCTAGGCAAAACAACTGGGTGCAATGACTCCTGCTCAACAAAGTCAGTATTCATTGAGTACTGCCTAACTTGCAAAGAAAGCATTTTGTTGAGCAGGAGTCATTGTACTCAGTTGTTCCTGCGTAGTCCAATCTCTCTTAAGGCATTTTCTCCCGTTATTGTTGACGGTTACTGCCTCCCTTTCAAAGAAGGCATTTTGTTGAGCAGGAGTCATTGCACCCATTCAATAGTTATAACAAATTTTTTATGAATTTTATACAAATACCTTAAGATCCCAAAACGACTAATTCGGACATAAACGATTATGAGAGAATGACTCGGATATTATTATTAATAAAATACGTACTAAAAATTAATTTGTTATTTTATTTAAAAAAAATTTTTGGGTGGTGCTTAAAGTTAGCACAACTGTTGTAAATGTACGCATTTTATTGGATTTTCACGCACTTTCTGTGGATTTTTGCGCATTTTTTGTAGATTTTTACGCATTTTATGCGTACATTTACACGTGAAACGTGCTTTTTTACACACAAATTTAGTAAATTAACACACTAATTTCAAAATTTCATTTAATTTTTACGCACTTTCAATGTAAAATTACAAATTATTTGTGCACCAACTTAAACACAATGTGCGTATTTTTTTCAATTACGCACATATAGTAAATTTACCCAATTTATAGTAGGAGTTTAGTTTCCTACTATAAGTTGGGTAAATTTCAACAGAATTTAATTAGAGTGTAGTCTAAGAATAATACTCAACAATAAAGCAAGGAGCTTTAATTTTATTAGAAAAAAAACTTGGAGTTTTTTTAATCAACATTTGCTTGGAAAGGGAGTCACCCTGCCCAACATATTGGTCCTTCGAAGAAGTCCTAGAATAGGCTAGGACAGGAAGAATTAGTGACTTGGAGTCTACTAATTGGAAAATTGGCAGTTGTCCCCCTAGTGGCAACTTCAAAATCAACAACGAAAACAGACAAGGGAGTCTGTGTTAATAAAAAAGGTACTTCATCGTGCATTCCGGCAGAAGGAAGTCTTAAGATCAAGGTGATACAACATCGGGCATTACGTTCATGTGAAGTTGTCATCAAAAGGTTTAAAGTACATACATCTCCATAAGGGCATACATCTACAACAACAAAGGTCTACAAGGCAAAAGAATTGACAGAATAAAAGAAATTAGAAAAGGTATGTATGTACTGTGTTTCTTAGTGATTTTGTGCGACATTTTTTTTCTCGTCAAAAAGAACGAAGGGCTTAAATTAAAAAGAAACAAACAAAAAACAATTTGCAAAAGAAAAAATTAAAAAAAGCAGCCATTTTACAATAAAAAATTCTAACCTCAATGCAATTGAAATAAAAAAAAAATCAAAAGGTTCATCACAAATGAAATCGCGTAAAAACACCCATCACTAACAATAAAGGGCACCAAATATACTCACCACTAGTAAAACTATGTAACAAACATAAAAAAGAGGAACAACAATTAAAACAATCACAAAACGAAACAAATAAACGAAAACTAGAAGTGTATGTGACCGGTTTATGGTAAAAAATAAAGAACTATTAACGCGAAAATAAACTAAAAGTCCAAATAAACACAAGTGTAAAAATATAAAATAAGAAAAAATAGATTTTTAAAGTAAAGAAAACTTCCCACAAGTTTAATGTAAAGGAAAAAGGGAAAGAAAAAGTGAAGGAAAACTAAACAGAAAATAAGTAGAAGTGAAAAAACAAAAGAGGTTTCTTATAAAAAAAAAAAAAATTTTTTAATGTAATATTATAAACATAAGAAACGTGAAAACATACACCAAAAAATCAATTATTAAAACAAAGTAAAATACAAATTAAAATAAAGAACAAAATTTGTGAATTTGAACAGAAACTAAGGAACCCAGTGTAGAAACGGTAATGACATATCATTATTTTTTGGACTACCAGTAATGACACCCACTTACCTTCTGCATTATTTTTAAACATATAATAATGAGTTACTGATAATGACTTATTTTTTATCATTATTTCAAATAGAAAATAATTTTCTAGATTTTTTTGAAAATTTTTTGAAATCTATTTTTAGATTCAATATTTTTTAAACACTGGTAAGGATATATGTAACCACATATTTTTTGTTTTTTTTTTATGTTGGCGAGTAAGCTTACTTGTGTGCAGCAGGTCAATTATGTTTTTATCTACTAAATATTACATGTCGATACAGCTCAGATGGTAGAGCTATTGACTGGCAATCTGTAGACCCAGGTTCGATTCCCGCACCAACAAATTTTATTTAAAAGAAAAATACAATAAAAAATATTTTTTTATATAATTTATTTTTTTGGAAATCTATTTTAGACTCATTATTTTTGTCAGTACTGGTAAGCACATAGGTAAATATATATTTTTTGATTTTTCGTATGCTGGTGTGTAACCATAACTCATTATTTTTCGCGACATCGCCATATAAAGGTAATAAGAAATGTAATAACTAAAGTAACTAGTTACTATTACCAAGTATGTAGTTACATAACCACATATCTGGTAATGATTTTCTACACTGGGAAGTGGTACTCCATGTATTAAAATAAAAAAAAAAAACGTGAAAGAAGAAACAAAAAGGAAAAAACAACAAAAAAAAACCCAATCAGTAAAACAATAGTGTTTCAGTTTCGAAAAGAACAAAAATAAAACGGTGACGTCACTTTCAACACAGAGGATAAAATAAATAAGTGTGGAAGGGTTGCCCAAATTTAAAACCTCAAAATTAGTGGGGAAAATTGTGTAATAAAGGTGAGTCAGAAAATAAATAGAAATTTAATATAATCATATTTTTATGGCATGGGGGGACAATTTAGAGGGTATTAGAACCGGAAAATTTTGGAAATTAGAGTGGCTCGAAATCTGCATTTGTCTGGAAAAAATTTTCTTGAGGAAAATTTCTCACAAAATAAAGTATGCTAAACGTATAGTAAATGAGATAAAACATTTTCTATTGGATAAAAATTTTTTGCAAATTAGAGTGGTGCGTTTTTTTGAATTATCAACAATTTTTATATCAAGGAAAAAATTTTACTTTTATTAATTTTTCGTGGGGAAATTTATGGGAACAAAATCTTTGGTGAGATTTTTTGGACAATAGAGTGGAACGATTTAACGATATACAAAATAATTTCTTGGAGAAATTTATTCCAGTTAAATCATTCGGTTATTCTTCACGAAACCAATAAGGGGTTGCGATAAACAAATAATTCGGATAAAATTCCTCAAGTTTGATTTTAGTCAATACCGGCATTTTCAGTCTAAGCATTAAAAATGTCAGCGCCAAAAAGAAGATGTAAATTTGACCTTACACAATTGGTAATGTTCTGCACGAACTTTGAAAGATCCTGTCCCGAACATTGTACGTTAGCTTTTCTTGAAGTCAAAGGACAAGAGTTAGAAAGGAGATGGGTCGGTTAGTAATGTCGTACAAAGGGCTTAAGAGGATCAAAAAGATGAAATGTCTATAGGATATGAGGAGGCCAGTGATTTATATCAGGCCTTGAAGATTAAAATTTTGGAAAAAACCAAATCGGTTACTGTTCAGACGAATCAACCCATTAGTAACAGATCTTCATTAAAATTGCCAGCGTGCGAAATACAAACTTTTGACGACGGTTACTCCAAGTGGCCAGCCTTTAGAGATATGTTTCAGGCGGTCATTGGAAGAGATCCATCAGTGGCTCCAGCCCAAAAAATTATATTATTTGCGTAGCAAAGTGAGGGGGGAGGCCTACTAAGCTATAAAGGATTTTTACTTGGTAGATGATAATTTTGAACTGGCCTGGGAAAAGTTGAAAAATAGATTCGAAAATAAAAGGCTTTTGGTGCAGGATCAGATGAAAAAAATTCATGCGGTCTCTCCAGCTCAAAACGAAAACGTCAAATCTCTTAGATTGATTCAAAATGCGGCTAATGATTATTTGGCAATTTTAAAAAATCACAAAATCGAATTGCCTGATTATGATCCATTCATGATTCATGTAGTTGTTTCAAAACTTTCTGATGAAACCATGAAAGAATGGGAAATGTCTTTAAAAAATCATCGTGAGCTGCCCACATGGACACAATTAAATGAATTTCTCTCGGAGAGAATTGAAATTTTAGATACGATGACTGATAGGAAAAAGCCTCCGCTTAAAGAAAGCCAGTCTTCAAGAACCCAAGCATTTCACGCCCGGGTTGAGCAAAATTATAGCTGCAAAAAATGTGAACAAAATCACCCTTTAAGAATTTGCAAATCTTTCAAAGCCATGTCGCCAAACGAACGTCAGAAATTTGTTTTTGCAAATAAATATTGTGTTAACTGTCTCTCGCCTACACATTTCAAATCAAAATGTCTGAGTACCGGTTCGTGTGTTAAATGTCACAAAAAACATCACACAATGTTGCATATTGAAAACCCTGAAAATTCAAAAAGGGATGGTGTGCCAAAGGGGCATTCACAGTCAAATCCCCAAGATAACGAAAGGCTTCAACATCAGGCACTCAAAACGAAACCCACACTTTCAATACTCAAGTCGAAAATTTATCTACTTCTGTAAATGTACCAGAAGATAATATCCAGGCTTATTTTGTTCGACGAGAAGGAACTACAGTGTTACCAACAGCGCTGATTCATATAGAAAATTCTGGAGATTTATTGAATATTCGGGCTCTGTTAGATGCAGAAGCAGAAAGAAATTTTATTACTATACGTATTCAGCAAAAGCTTGCAGTACCCCTCGAGAAACATTGTCATCAAATATCAGGTTTTAGTGGAATGGTAGTGGGTAGTTCTAGAGGTAAATGCTATGTTACTGTAAAATCGAGAATTTCTGATTTTAGAATAAAAATCTTAGCCGTTGTCGCACCCAAAATAGCTAATGTTTTGCCCTCCCGTCCCATTAAACTTCGAAATTATTCGGAAACTAAAAATTTAACACTAGCCGACCCGCATTTCTATCAACCTGCCGCTATTGATATGATAATAGAAAGCGATTTTTTACCTTTTATTAACCTTAAGGGAGTGCGACAAAATATATCAGAAAACTTGGAGGCCAGAGAGTCACATTTTGGTTGGTACTTGTCAGGCCCAGATAATATAAGTGAAATAAATGCATTTTCTACTACCGTTTCTACTTCGGATGATCTTCTTCACGATCAAATAAAAAAGTTCTGGGAACTTGAAGAGGTCGAAAAAGACCGTGTCACAACTGAAGCTGATAACTTTTGCGAAAATCTTTTCAAAACATCTACTATTAGGCAGTCGGATGGGCGTTATGTGATATGTTTACCTTTTAAAGAAGAGTATCCAAGTGAAATATTTTTGGGTCAATCAAAAAACAGCACTCTAGGTCAATATTTTCGAATGGAAAAAACTCTCGAAAAGACTCCAGATTTAAAAGAATTATATCGGCAAGTTCTTCAAGAATACCTGGATCAAATGGAACCAGTGACTCACCATGAAAATAATGCTGAAAAACAATTTTCGTTTTTTCTACAACACAACATAAAACCAAACGACTTCATCATTGTGAAAGATGATTTATTACCACCCACCGAATGGCGTCTGGGACGCATTACCAAAGTAATATATGGAAAAGACAGCAAAGTACGAGTAGCAGAGATCAAAACACAAAATGGAACTATAATGCGCTCGATTGCCAAACTTTGTCTTTTGGCCATATCTAATACCCCACTCGAACAAACCCCACAAAAATCCCCAAATTAATCCACCAGATTAAAAATTGAAAGCCATGTTAAAACAAGAGAAAAAGTCGCTAAACAAAATTTCTAATAACACAGTATATATATATTTTCTTTTCATCCTCTCTAGCCATCATCATACCTTGATGCGAATTGTGCATTTATTTATTATCAGGGTGAAGAAATGGAACGTTTTTCTAAGTCGCCCCCACGTGTGAGCAGCACCGCTACTATGGTGACTTCCATTGCGGGATGACGCAATCACAGTCCCACCACCTATCAAAAATGCAATTAGTTCAACATTTTGAAACGATGCTGCCCCACGCACATCCTGGCATTGCCACTTGCCGTACAATCGATGTAGTAGTCCGACGCTTGCTTCTCTTATTAAGAATTCGATGATTCATCCCAAGGAAACCCTCCCGAAGATGCAACGATCAATTTTGAATGGGTCCTATCTAGAGTTTGAAACGTCTACTGTTGTCACCAACATCTTCGCGAGGGAGGTGTTGAACCGTGTTCAACCTTATGGTTTTGTATATATATTAGGGCGGGTCAAATTGTATGGATAAAAATTTTTTGATATTGCGTACTCGATTTTTCGAAAGCTTTTAGCATGGGGAAAAAATGTTCCACTACGACATATCAAAAAAATCATTTTCGAGGCTCCCAAATTTAAATTTTTTGCAATTTTATAATAAATCTAGATTAGCGCCATCTTAAGGTGGCTTTTTGAAACAACTAATAAAGTTGTAAACAATATAACATTACAACCTTTCCAGAAAGGTATTACTTATGAAAATCGGATAAAAAATGTGGCAACTAGAGGTAAAAGTATATAAGTAAAATTATTTTCTCCTTGTTGTCACAACATCATTATCATCATTTCTCATCATTATCATCATTTCATCATCAAGCAGAAAATAATTTTACTTATATACTTTTACCTCTAGTTGCTACATTTTTTATCCGATTTTCATAAGTAATACCTTTCTGGAAAGGTTGTAATGTTATATTGTTTAGAACTTTATTAGTTGTTTCAAAAAGCCACCTCAAGATGGCGCTAATCTAGTATTTATTAGAAAATTGCAAAAAATTTAAATTTGGGAGCCTCGAAAATGATTTTTTTGATATGTCGTAGAGAAACTTTTTTTTCCCCATGCTAAAAGCTTTCGAAAAATCGAGTACGCAATATCGATTGCTAAATCGACCCACCCTAATATATATATATATTTATATTTTTTCTCTTAAAAAACCAGTATTTGTTTTTTATCTCACTTATTGATCTTAATACTTATTTACGTTCTCCTTGAACTGAATTTAATCCGCTACTTGAATAGCGCCTTTTTTTTTTGTAGATACTTTTTGTAAATAATAAAGTTAAGTTAGTCTAAGAATAATACTCAACAATAAAGCAAGGAGCTTTAATTTTATTAGAAAAAAAACTTGGAGTTTTTTTTAATCAACATTTGCTTAGAAAGGGAGTCACCCTGCTCAACAGTATGCATAATTCGTTTAATAAGGACAAAATGAATAATCTGTTAAAGTAGGTTAAAGCCTAAAATAAGCATTTCATAAAATTTGGAAAACAAATGTCTCAGTTGAAATTATAAATAGTGAGTTTTTATCTATTTAAAGACTTTTTTAAGGGTCATCCACCCAAGAATATGTAAAATCCAATATTTTATATCCAACAAATTAAAAAAATCTGGAACAATTGCACCATTTAAGCCTTTTTTCATAAAATTTTCTCACATTGGTGTACAAATAAAATATAAAATAAATTGTTGATTTAAACGAAACATAATCGTCGTTCGAATACATTAAAACGTTTAATAAGCAAAATTAATACATTAGCAATTGTATACCTTAACGCAAAATTAAGAAAAGTTTATGAATTAGAGCCATAACTTTTGCGTAAAATAATAAATAATAAAATTTTCTTAAACTAGATGTAAAAGCTTCATATAATTTATGAATCTAGTTTTAATGAAACTTTTTCATTAAGTGAATGAAACTTTTAATAAATAAAATGAACATTTTCACAACATTATGAAAAATTCCATTAATTCAATAAGTTTCAGTGGCCGAGGCCCAGTGATAATTCATCGGTTTTATACCAAAATTTATTAATATCATTCAGATAATTCTCTCAGTTAATTAATTGGTTGTTTTCCTACACTACATATTCATATATAAAAAAAGCAAAATTTAATGCAGTTGAATAAGACCAAAACTCCCATAAAATTGGATGAAATTATATCAATTCAAATATCTTTTTTATTCGTTTATATACTATTTGATTAATCCATTTTCAGGATGAAATTTTATATAATTTAGTATGATGCCAAATAAAAAAGATATGCTACCGGATAAATTTTTTTCACGGGTTGTGAAAGTTAATTTTTTTATATTATAAGAAAGACACACATTTTATAAGAAAGACCAAAACACTAACCAAAAAAAGTTGTTCCGACAAATTTTTGTAATGATGAGTTAAACTGAAAATTAATTTGGCAGCTATTTCTAAGTTTATTAGCAAAAATTTTTCTAAACAACTTTTTCCCGTTTTGAATTTTGGTGTTTAACAACAAAACTACATTTCAAAGAAGGATTTCAATTACAAACTGCGTTATTCTAAGTTTAACGACAATCTGCGTTCTAAAAACGGCCCAAATCGCATTCAATCCTCATTTCAAACATCTTTCCATCAATAAAATTTTTTTGTATTGCATATTGTATTGTTAGCCAAACTGTTCTGTCGGGCATTAGTATTTAATATGAACGAAAATAAGTGATTTCAACAATATTTACTAAAATTTTATTTGAAAATCTTCATCAAATTATATGTATTTATATATAATTTGATGCAGTTAGATAGACCCATTTTTCGGATCAAATTGTATCAGGTTAGATAACACGCTTATCTCGCTTGATATAATTATATATTCCAATATTCGGATCAAATTAGATATGGACGTATATATGGGTTTATATATGGTGATATATGATTATATAACACCTTTTTTAGTCGGGTTTCCTTGTTATTTATGTTATTACCCGTGTTTTCATTTTGAGTGAGTTTTTGATTTCTCATTCGGTTTGTGGTTATGGGACTTGTTTGATTAATTGGTTGATTGATTTTTGTTTTCTGATGGAGAGTTTTAATTTTTGAATTTTTTTATCAATTATCATTGTTGGCATTGTTATTTTAATTATTGTTTTGATAATCTCTTTTAAATTTTCAATTTTGAATTTGCTAATTAACATAACTTTTGTCCTTTAATGATTTTACATTTTTTTTAGGAAGGAATTTTCTAAACTTTGTTATATATTGTTAAATTTTCAATTCTGCATTTGCTGATTAACTTAACCTTTATCCCTTAATGATTTTACATTTTTAAAGAATAATTTTCTAAACCTTTTTTATATCGAGAGCCTATATTCAAAAAATGGCAACTTAAATTTGGGCAAAATGAGTTTCCGATGGAAAATAGTTCTCCTATGCAATACCCATTTAAAATTAACGTTTTCATTAAAATGGGTTTTTATTTCAAGTTCGTATTAAAAACTATACGGGGTAATATTTGGGGATTTAGAAATTTGTTTAGGGGATTTCAACATATCAAATGGGGATAAAACACACTTTTATGGCAACGCTACCTACAATGTTACCTACACCGTTACCAGTGTGTCAGTGTTGCCACTTTTTGAATAATTATTCAAAAACGGGACTGTTTACACATTCGATGGATAATTTCAGAATAATGACATTTTTGTATAGTTTTCGTGTAATTTCACATTTTAGAGAAATTTCCGTAAACTCGTTTCCCAGAGCTTTTTAATAATGAAATGAAAATGAGTCGATATTCCGATGAAATGAGTTTGTGAAACATTTACCACAAATTTCTATTTTCCGGAAAATTATTTCGCAAATTTGTTCAAAGTTCATTGGGTTTAATGAAATTTTCGTTCATACTATTAATGAATCGATTTCATTAATCTGATTTCATTGATTTAATGAAAAATTTTCACTGAAATAATGAAAAATTCATTAATTTAATGAATTTTTTCGTTATATATTTTCAACTAACCCGTAAGATATGCTATAATTTTTATAAAGGTTTTGAATTTGCTAATTACTAAAATAGATACATGTTCCAGTAATAAACGCTAGGGTTGCAAACTGAAATTATTTAAATATAAAAGTCCAAATAATGACATCATTTTGTTTTGGCTATTTAGATCAATCGGTAACGCTTACATTCTGGTGATTGCGGGTTAATTCTGGTGATTGCGGGTACATTCTGGTGATTGCGGGTTCAAGTCGAGTTCAGGGAGATGTGAAAAACGTTAGAAATACGAAAAAGAAATATATGTACAAATAAAAATAAATAAAATAAATAATAAATAAAAAAAGTAACGCAAAAAAAATATATTTTTTCAATTAGTTTGCATTTAATGAATACTTTTCATTGATTTAATGAACGCATTCTTTGGGGACTTTTCAATGAAAAAATCATTGGATTAATAAGCAAATTCATTAATACTTTGCAAAAAATTCTATCAGTGTAAGCGTTTGCAAAAATGTTACGTTTTTAACACCGGTTCATGCATCATAAAACGCAAAAACTAAAGCTGGAAATTACTTTCTTTGACTTCGACGATCAGAAATATCCAACCAGCCGGTAAGAAATCCCTACATTATTTCCAAAATATTTAATTCTGCCCACCAACGCGCAGAAGAGTTGGTCTAAATGGCCACATATATTATTTGAAAAAAAAATTGATAAACTTTTTGTGTAATTTCATACAGTTTTGGATAATATTTTACCTACAGCTGTGTAATTTTTTGTTTTACTGGTGGCAACACTGCAGTGTGTCCAGAAAAGTTTTAGCTACCATTTTTTATAAAGGTTTGTGTCTAGGATAGATACATAACAGCGATAAAATTTTTTGTTGATCTACCCAATGTTGCCATAACAGTTTTAGCTCATTTCCTCATTTCGCAAGATGAAATCCCTGCAAAAATTTAAATCCCCAATTTCTCCCCTATTCAATTAAAGGTAAACAAAACTAAATTGTAAAAAAATATACACCATTACTATAAAAAAGAAAAAGTCGATTTTAAATCACAAAAGCCGACTATTATTTTAATTTTCGTACCATACAAAATATTTAAAATATACCTTAAAATTCTGTTATAAATTTGAAATTTTCAAATTTTGTTTACATTTGGTTTACAAATTTACTATTTATTTTTGAATATTTTGTTTTGGTGTTCAATAAAAATAAACAAAATTTTTGAATGTATATGTTTGGCATTATTTTAAAAGTTCTATTTTAAAAATTATGTATAGTACGGTTAAAACAAAACCTTTGCTTTAAAATAAAGTCGACTTTAACAAAAATATACATTTGAAAAATATTGATAATAAGGCTGATAAATTATGGCCTGGTATCATATGTAATAAACAGAGAAGACAAAATTGCTATTTTTGCTTTTTATGCTTTTTATTGCTTGTTTCACTCATATTTGCTTCTTTTTGCTTTTTCTGGATTTTCCGTTTTTTAGCTTTAAAATAGCTTTTTCTTACGATTTTTGAGCTTTAAATTGCTTTTTTTAAGACTTTCTGCGCAAAAATAATTTTTTTTGCTTACAAAAAATTTTTTTTTCTCTTAACTGTGAATTTTTTTTTTTAACTGTTCTTTTTCCAAGTTTTTTTTACTTTTGCTTTTTTAGAATATTTTTTTGCTTTAAACATATCGGATTTTGCTTTTTTCTGTCTTCTCTGGTAATAAATAACAAAATTTTTTGGTTTCGGTTTTCAAGATCGAGAGTTTATTTTTTTTTAATAGATATTTACACAACTGGTAATAATTTCATATTATTTTAATATTTGTTAATGCAATAGCATGTTCCAATTATGGTAAATAATAAAAGAATTAGTATTATAATGCCATACCATTTAATTTTTTCCATCATATCGTCATGTTTCGCAAAATGTATTTCATGAATTTCTTTAATATTATCTTGCATTTCCGTCATATTAAGTGTCACGTTTTCAAGTTTTATGTGCACATTCTCCAAAGAATTGAAAAATGGTCTTCATCTAATTCTAAATGAATTTTTTCAATGTTGACATTGGTAGGTGGAGACAAATTAAGAAAGTAAGAGGGACTATAACTTCTGTACCGCTTTCCAGAAATGTACTAGTATGTCAAGTTCAAAAGGAAAGTTTTCTCTTTTCGAAATAAGTTCTGATTCAAGCGAAAGTATAGTTAAAACTAGTATATCTAATTTATCTGCAACGAAAGCAAAACCATATCAATTGTTTCAAATAAGTCCTACACTGATAGAATTTTCATTCATACTATTAATGAATCGATTTCATTAATCTGAATTTACTGATTTAATGAAAAAATTTCATTGAGTTAATGAAAAATTCATTAATTTAATGAATTTTTTCATTATATATTTTCAACTAACCCGTAAGATATGCTCTAATTTGTATAAGGGTTTTGAATTTGCTAATTACTAAAATAGATATATGTTCCAGTAATGAACGATAGGGTTGCAAACTGAAATTATTTAAATATAAAGGTCCAAATAATGACATCATTTTGTTTTGGTTATTTAGATCAATCGGTAACGCGATAATGTTTACATTCTGGTGATTACGGGTTCAAGTCGACTTCAGGGAGATATCAAAAATGAAAAAGAAATATATCTAAAAATAAAAATTAATAAAATAAAAATAAATAAAAAAAGTAACGCAAAAAAATATATTTTTTTCAATTAGTTTTATTTAATGAATACGTTTCATTGATCTAATGAACGCGTTCTTTGGGGACTTTTCAATGAAAAAAATCATTGGATTAATGAACAAATTCATTAATACTATGCACAAAATTCTATCAGTGTAAGTCAGATGGTAGTTCCCTCAAGACAAATGCATCTGTGAATATAACACCAAAACATTATAATATAAGAAAACCATAATTAATTATTTGGACAAATTAATTGGTGATTTCATTACCATTAAATTGAAACTAATGCTAATGAAATTTTTGGCATTATTATTTCTTGGACTAATGCTAATGCTTTGAAATACATCGATTTCATTACTAATGCCAATTGTATAGTAAATTCATTACGATTACTAATGCCTCAACTATAAGAAAGAATTGGCATTTGTAAACGTCATTTTATAGATTTCAAATTCATTTCTGAGCTTGCAAATGCGGAATTTGAAAAGGGTTTTGTGGTATAAAAAATTAATTAAAATACTTAATCAGCGATTTACATTGTGCTAGGGAATATATTGATGCAAGAATTTTACTTCTTGCAAAATTATTTTCGCAAACTCTTTTTTTTTCAAACTAACCACCAGTCTTTGGTACGAGTTATGGGTATTATAGTAACCAGATTATAAATTTAAAAAAACCGCACTTAAAAAATTGCAAAATAATCGCGGAACGCGAAAAAAGACTTTATAGTACAAAAGTTAAATTAAAAAACTAAATCAGCGATTTTTATCCTGCAAACAAACATACTGATGTAAGAATTTTCCTTTTTGTAAATTTTTTTGCCGCGACTTTTTTCGCGATTTCTTTTTTCAATTAATCACAGAACTTTGTTCAATGAATTGGGTATTGTAGTCCCTAGATTATAAATTTTAAAAACCATACATAAAAAATAGCAAAATAACCGCGGAACGCGAAAGAAGACTTTATGGTACAAAAGTTGCATTAAAAAACTAAATCAGCGATTTTTATTCTGCAAACAAACATACTGATGTAAGAATTTTCCTTTTTGTAAATTTTTTTTCCGCGACTTTTTTCGCGATTTCTTTTTTCTTGCGGTTTTTTAAAATTTATAATCTAGGGACTATAAAACCCATTTCATAGAACAAAGTTCGGTGGCTAGTTGGAAAAAAAATCGCGAAAAAGTCCCAGAAAAAAATTAGCAAAAAGGAAAATTCTAACATAGTATATTTGTTTTCAGAATGAATATCGCTGATTAAGGTTTTTAATTAAATTTTTGTACCATAAAGTCTTTTTTCGCGTTCCGCGATTATTTTGCAATTTTTTAAGTGTGGTTTTTTAAAATTTATAATCTACGGACTACAATACCCAATTCATTGAACAAAGTTCTGTGATTAATTGAAAAAAGAAATCGCGAAAAAAGTCGCGGAAAAAACATTTACAAAAAGGAAAATTCTTACATCAGTATGTTTGTTTGCAGAATAAAAATCGCTGATTTAGTTTTTTAATTCAACTTTTGTACCATAGTATTTTTTCGCGTTCCGCGGTTATTTTGCAATTTTTTAAGTGTGGTTTTTTAAAATTTATAATCTAGGGACTATAATACCCAATTCATAGAACAAAGTTCTGTGATTAATTGAAAAAAAGAAATCGCGAAAAAAGTTGTGGGAAAAAAATTTCCAAAAGGAAAATTCTTACATCAGTATGTTTGTTTGCAGAATAAAAATCGCTGATTAAGTTTTTTAATTAAAATTTTGTACCATAAAGTCTTTTTTCGCGTCCCGCGATTATTTTGCATTTTTTTTAGTGTGGTTTTTTAAAATTTATAATCTAAGGACTATAATACCTAATTCATAGAACAAAGTTCGGTGATTAATTGAAAAAAGAAATCGCGAAAAAAGTCGCGGAAAAAAAATTTCCAAAAGGAAAATTCTAACATCGGTATGTTTGTTTGCAGAATGAAAATCGTTGATTAAGTTTTTTAATTAAATTTTTGTACCATAAAGACTTTTTTCGCGTTCCGCGATTATTTTGCAATTTTTTAAGTGCGGTTTTTTAAGATTTATAATCTAGGGACTATAACACCCATTTCATAGAACAAAGTTTGGTGGCTAGTGGAAGAAAAAGCAATCTATCCATCCCCCTTTTTTTTTGTAAACAAATGGTTTTTTTTACTCAATTGTTCATAGTTTTTAAGGCATTAGTACGATTTCATTAGCATTAGTATTACAAATTCTAATTCCAGAAAATTTCAGTACCATTAAATGGTAATGAAATTGTTTTGCCATTAGCATTAGTCAACTAATGATAATGAAATTTCAATGCCAATGAAAAAATCCCAAGTATGAAGAAAACACATTTTATCCCCAGTTTTAGAAGAATTAAGTCCATTAAAATCCATCGAAAACCTATGTAGCCCGATTAAGAAGTCCAAAGTGGAAAATATAGAAATATCAAGCGATTCTAATAAAAATAGCAGTATGGACACATTCAAAGCAATATAAATAAATAAAAGTGGTATACCTTGAGTGTGTGATAATTTTGTAATATCAGATATTTCGTACTATAAAGAATTATCAATATCATCTTCTAAAAAAACGAGTTATAAATTATTTAATAGCAAAACGAAATGATGTTTTCATAAAATCCCAGCAAAAAAAGTCATTACAAAAAAGTTATTTTAAAAGCACTCCGAATAGCATCAACTGATTGTGGAGTAGTTACAATTTAGCTCTAAGATTGATTTGTTTCTTACAAATAATCGCCCTTACTATCTAAATTTTTCAAATGTATAATTTAGGTAAAGTCGACTTTAGTTAAAATATTGGGTGGCAGTATACCTTGACTTGGTTTATTTTTGGAGCATTCTGATTGGTTAATTTATTTTCAACCAATCAAAATATTTGAAAATATAAATATTTTTGTAAGGTTTTCATACACAAAATGAACAAAACCGTTTGATTAAAAATAAAGTCGACTTTAAATTTAAAATACTCCTTTATATTAAGGGTCAATAATTTTATAAGTAACGTTTTCATTAATAAATATGAAAAGAAAAGACTAATGGTTAACGGTGGTATCTAAATTTGGTTATCCGACATCTAAATTTGGTTCACAAACAATAAACAATTCATGGTCATGCAACTTCTCTTGAAGAAAACAACAACAAGAATAACGTTTCAGCTAAAATTAACAAAGTACCCGAAGAAAAAAGTGTAAGCTGAATAGGCATTAAAGGTTTTATGGTAGGGCAAACATTTCCTGAAACGGTATCCAAATTAACCGCAGTCAATCCGCACCATAACTAGATCTTCGCTTATTCGAGAAAGTTTTTATAATAAAAACCTGGCATTGCAAAAAAATGAAAACGATGTAAAGAACATTATATTAAATTACTACAATCATGTAAAAGATATCATGATAAAAGAAATATCGAGCAATATTTATAACGATAGGAGATTTACTATATTCTTAGATGAATGGACAAGAATATCACAAAAGAGATATTTGAACATATGTATAAAGGGAAATGACTCATTTTATAACCTGGGGTTGGTTTATATATCAGGAAGATGTAATGCTGATGAAATAAGAAGAATTGTAGAAATAAGACTAGAATAGTTTTATTTGTCTTTGGAAAATAACATTATTGCCACCATATCTAATGGGCCAAGTGTGATGAAACGGTTTGTTTCCGACAGTCCAGTAGTGGGTGCTTTCTGCTGGAATCATGCAATTCATTTGGCAGTGCTTAGAGTAATTTATGTGAAATCAAATGTTCAACATTTTGATATTTTTACTTTGAATTCTCACTACACAGACTGAATTTGTACTGAAATAGTGTTTTTTAACAAAAATTACTTATATAGGTGGTTTTCATTAACAATTTTGTTTAAAAATATTTTAATATATATATAATATATATTAATCCCGGGAATAAAATTTTTTCATTCCCGTTTCCCGGGAAATAAAAAAAAGTCCGGGAAATCCCAAACCCTAGTGGTGTCCCATGTTGTCAGTAGTTTAACTTGAGCATTTTGTTAGTAATTTAAAAGTACATACATAATGTTAATAAAGTATTGGTTTTTAGGTATACATTTTCATCACATCAATACGAGTACATATTGTTTGTGTTTTTAGAGTGATTTAGAAGTACTCTTTATAATATATAATACAGGGCTGGCAGGCAATACCGCTAAAATACGGTTATCGATTTAAAACCCTTTCAACTGACTACCGTTACCCCTTAAAATACCGTTACCGAAATACCCGGAATACCGTTATCCTTAAAATACCGTTACCGAAATAACTGAAATACCGTTACCCTTAAAATACCGATACCGAAATAAATGAAATATCGATAACCTTAAAATACCGTTACCGAAATACATGAAATAGCGTTATCCGTAAAATACCGTTACCGTTATTTTTAATTCTCTACTCTTGGTGGTTTTTGAGTATTTCACATAAATTAAGTCAATTGATTCGTTTTGTTTTTAATTTAGTGTAGTTTTGCAAAAAAAATGCGGTATGTACCGAAATAACTGACTACCGTTATCCTTAAAATACCGTTACCGATATAACTGAAATACCGTTAACCCTAAATAACCCAAATATCGATATTCTTAAAATACCGTTACCGAAATAACTCAAATAACGTTATCCTTAAAATACCGATACCGAAATAAATGAAATAGCGTTACCCTTAAAATACCGTTACCGAAATAACCTAAAATATCGTTACCCTAACGATAACCGCATTCGTTTCGGTTACCATCCATGATATAATATAATACATTTTTAAAAGTGATTTAAATGTGCTTTTTATAATGTATGAAATAGCATATTTTAGAGGTAATTTTAATGTGTAGCCCTTACAGAACCCATTTTTTGAAACTATTGTATAACAAAAGTTTCAATTTATTATTATTTTTAGGGCAATATTAAGGAAAGACTTCTTTTGCATCTGATTCTATTCGATTAAATCAAAATCAGACAAAACCAAAATTTTTTAAATTTTTGTTCAACAGTTTTTTTTAAAGAAGTTTGGAACATGTTTACTTTAGTCTTTAAATTCAAAAAAGATACGATATTGAATTAAATAAGATTAATACACTAAGAACGAGTTTGGGGATGTCAGTTAAACTTGGTTTAGTTAAACCGAAAACGAATTATATCAGCCATTTCAAGTTTATTAACAAAAATTTGCCTGAACTTTTTCTCGTTTAGAATTTATGTCTTCATTGAAAGAAAATAAAATAGATTTTAGAAGCAGTATTCCAGTTATAAACTGCGTTAAACTAAGTTTAAAGATAATCTACATCCTAAAAACTGGGCATATTTAAGTTATATGTAACCCTCTGATTAATTTTTTTAAAAACATTACTCAAGGAATTTGCAGAATATTAAAGCGTACTAGGAAACTATTTTTTCATATATATATATATATATATATATATATATATATTTCATTTTAACAAATAAAGGAAAGAAAAGCATCGACATTTTACAACTCTACAGTAATAAGGGCATCATTATAAATTTGCTGAAGCCGCATATCTATTTTAGCTTTAAATTCATTAAATAATCCGAGAACCGATGGAGGCCTTAGCAATACATTTTAATTGTTAACTTTTATATATTTGCATTTAGTGAAAAGAAGAATTAATATTTGGGTCATAGTCCAGGAGATTCAATGGGATCCAATTCTTTATTTCCCCCCCCCCCCCCCCCCCTAGACTGGTCACTTTTACATAGCGTTGTCATAGGAGCGGGAAATTGACCCCTTGTGACATGTCACAAGACAAATCCTAGGACAGGTTACTGAACTCTCATAAAAAACAAAGTTCAGGGACCTGTCCTAGGATTTGTCTTGTGACATGTCACAAGGGGTCAATTTCCCCCTCCTATGACAACGCCATGTAAAAGTGACCAGTCTATTTCATATAAAGGGGCCAGTTCGGTGACAGTTTGTTAAAATTTCCCGTAAGGACGTTAATAAAATTAACTATTTTGTTTTTTTTAAAGATAAAAAATGGAATCTCTAATAAATTCGTAATTTACAAACAAATGCATTTACAAAGAAAAAAACAACATTATATATACATTTTTGAAAGTTGTTTTAAAGCCCATACATTCGAAACAGAAAAAGAGCACTTATCGCTCCATTGTAACCAATTTAAAAGTTGTTTGTTTTGAATGACTTACACATATTTTTGCTGGGATATAGTGACTTTAAGTCATTTTGTAATGAAAGTTGCTCAAAATGGCTAACCGAAGATGCAATTACTTATTTATTGGACGTATTTCTAAAAAATTCTGAAAATATTGGGTATTTCGAGGCAAGTGTTGGGTATAACAGCGTTACGTGTTTAACACCTTTTTTCTTTAATCATCAGCTTAAAGAGGCAACAATTATGCCTGTTAATGTTAATCGGGACCATTGGTGTTTAGCATTGATTCATAAAAAAACATCAATCTTAGAATTTTATGATCCACAACATATGAGAACAGGAGGTAGGTTCTTTCAACAGTTTCAGGAAAAGTTTATTGTTAGTTATAATAAATTTGCAGAAGAATTTTCTTACGATTTACTTAAAAGCGGGGATCAGTGGGAACTGAAAACAATTAAATGTCATGTGACACAGTCTGATGGATGGTCGGGTGGGTATATGATTTTGAATTATGTTCAAAATTTTATAAAAGACAAAAATGTAAATGTGTTATTTTTTGAACCTCTTAATTACCGGTTAGAGTTAGCTAAACAGATACTAGAATTTTCAAAATGTTTGTCTGATTATTGCATTTTTTGTTTGAGAACTTTTGAAAAGAGAAAATCTTTTATAAAAAGAAACGAAACAATAATCCAATGTGTAACATGCGAAAAAAGAATGCATGAAATTTGCGTAAAGCCATATCCTAAGAAATTACGAATTAAGTTAATTTCCAGTAATTATATTTGTTTATTATGTTCTGATGCCTAACTTACAATCATTTTTTAATGTTTTCTGCATAACTCCGAAAGAAATTTTTTTTGTACTCTTTTTTGTTAAAAACGTTAAAAAATTTTAAAACTTTTTAATTTTTAACCTTAAAGGTGCGTTTACAATGATGGAGTACTCCAATCTGTAGCAAATTTAGTTTTTTTCTCTTTCATATTAACACATTTTTGTATTTTACTATCTCTTTTTATTCCACTACAGATTTGCCCCACTCTAGAGCTAACATTGCTCTGTTAAGTGTTTAACATGACAAATATACCTAAAAAAACCCATCACTAATTTGTTCACATCTTTAATTGTCAACAAATTAAAAACAATTTTTTTAAAATAAACAAAATAAAATGAAATTTGTTTAATAAACTGTATAAAAAGTATAAAAAAAATAAATACGAAAATAAATTGCGGTGGTGGCATAAACTATGCGAAAATATAATACTCTGTATTTTGAACAGTTAACATTTCAATATGTGCTGCAGAGTAGAGTCACTCTATCATTGTAAATGCGCCTTAATTCAAGAATTTGTTTTATGAAAGAATTTCAGTTTAATGTTTTCTTTTTGGGAAAAAGAACAAAATAAACTTTTGATTACCAATTTTAGAAGTGAACAAATAACGCGATAAATATTTATATTTTTTAAGGAGTTGTATAATAGTATTTTTTATAAAATAATTAAACCAAAATTGATAAACAAAAAAGTGATTTTCAGTTTTAAAATATGTAATACCTACACTGATAAAATTTTCGTTCATACTATTAATGAATCGATTTCATTAATCTGAATTCACTGATTTAATGAAAAAATTTCATTGAGTTAATGAAAAATTCATTAATTTAATGAATTTTTTCATTATATATTTTCAACTAACCAGTAAGATATGCTATAATTTTTATAAGGGTTTTGAATTTGCTAATTACTAAAATAGATATATGTTCCAGTAATGAACGCTAGGGTTGCAAACTGAAATTATTTAAATATAAAAGTCCAAATAATGACATCATTTTGTTTTGGCTATTTAGATCAATCGGTAACGCGGCAATGTTTACATTCTGGTGATTGCGGGTTCAAGTCGACTTCAGGGAGATGTCAAAAACGTTATAAAAACGAAAAAGAAATATATGTACAAATAAAAATTAATAAAATAAAAATAAATAAAAAAAGTAACGCAAAAAAAATATATTTTTTCAATTAGTTTTCATTTAATGAATACGTTTCATTGATCTAATGAACGCGTTCTTTGGGGACTTTTCAATGAAAAATATCATTGGATTAATGAACAAATTCATTAATACTATGCACAAAATTCTATCAGTGTAGAGAATACATAAAATTCATTATATTAAAAAAATTTAAATACCTACCCAAAATCACTTTTTGTTTCGATTTATCGATGTCCGTCGGTCCGTCCGTCCGTCTGTCTGTCTGTCCATGCATTCTTGTGCGCACTCTACAGGTCGCAAATATTAAGATATTTTGATGAAACTTGGTACACCGACTTATGTCGCCCCAAGGACGAATCCTATTGATTTTGGTGAACATTGGTCCATGTTTAGACCTAGTGCCCATATAAGGGTCCTACTAAAATTATATGGTTTATACGCTGCAGGTCGCAAATATTAAGATATTTTGATGAAATATGGTACACCGACTTACGTTGGCCCAAGGACGAAGTCTATTGATTTTGGTGAACATCGGTCCATGTTTAGACCTAGTGCCCATATAAGGGTCCTACTAAAATTATATGGTTTATACGCTGCAGGTCGTAAATAATAAGATATTTTGATGAAATTTGGTACACCGACTTTTGTCGCCCCGAGGACGAAGCATATTGATTTTGGTGAACATCGGTCCATGTTTAGACCTAGTGCCCATATAAGGGTCCTACTAAAATTATATGGTTTATACGCTGCAGGTCGCAAATATTAAGATATTTTGATGAAATTTGGTACACCGACCTATGGCACCCCAAGGATGAAGCCTATTGATTTTGGTTAACACCGGTCCATGTTTAGACCTAGTGCCCATATAAGGGTCCCCCCAAAATTGGCTTGGTTACAAACTGCAGGTCGCAAATATTAAGATATTTTGATGAAATTTGGTATACCGACCTATATGAGCCCAAGGACGAAGCCTATTGATTTTGGTTAACACCGGTCCATGTTTAGACCTAGTGCCCATATAAGGGTCCCCCCAAAATTGGCTTGGTTACAAACTGCAGATCGCAAATATTAAGATATTTTAATGAAATTTGGTTCGCTGACTCACCCATTCGAATTTCGGATCCGAACATTAGTTGGCTTTTAATCAGCCTGGTGTAGGGTATTGTATAGTCGGCATGCCCGACTTTAACCTTTTTACTCGTTTTTTATATGTCTACTGGTTTCCTAGGAAGATAATTTGTTGGAATCAAAGGGTCAGTTTTATAGTCAGATTTTTTGTTTTAAATATTTCTTAAATAAAAAATGTTATTTGAAAACTTCTTACTTAAAAATTTTTAAGAAACAAATCGATCTTAGTTCTGATTATAAAACTGGCTGTAAGGGGGTTTGTTTAAGAAAAGTTATTTGAATCACAGAGGTATTCAATAAGCAACTGAAGGCATTTGATTCGAAAATGGAAAAGCATTTTTAATAGGAAAATATAGCAGAATATTTTTTGGTGAGATAAATATCTTAGATATTATAGTTTTTTAAGGAATAATTAGTTAATATATAACAAGGGAGTTACTGCAAACTAGACACTACTATTTTAATGAAATTGCAATATGTTGTAGAAACCAAAATGCTAAGATGAACATCCCACAGTTTTTGAACTCCTCGGTAATTTAAGTGCTCAAAATATGGGGTTAGAATGGGTTCGTCAGAGGTGAAAGTAAGTATGAGACAGGTTAATCTTAGATTTCTTTTCTCTATCAATTATCCAAATTTCATACTATTCTGAGAGTATAATATTTCCTGCCCGAGGTTTTCGTGAGAAAAATTTTCTGCAGATTTTACAGTACAATTTGCTATTTTAAATTAACTAAAAGTTAGCCTAAATATAACTAAAATTCTTTAAGTTATTTTATTTTGCTGTTCTCATTTTACTAGTATTTAGTAAAAAAATCTGCTAATTTTAGCAGTTTTTTCTGCAGCATAATTTTTAACTAATTTTTAGTAACTTTGTCTGCTACTTTTACAGATTTATTTCTATGAGTGTAATTATAAATTCTAATAGCAAAATTGTTAATTTTAAAAAATCCCTACAGTATGACTGAAAAAACAAAATCTGTCCCTTTTTCCCTACAGATGAAATTTTTGCAAAAAATCCCTACACTTGGCAACACTGCTTCTTATATGGGTGAAATCAAAAAATGTGATAAATTTTTGGGCCAAATTTGTGAGAAGCAAAAAGTGTTAATATTTCGGTTTTTTCTTAATGGAATCAGTAAGTTTAGTCATTATAAACCTAATTGCAAAAAAACTCATCTACAAGTTGTCGCAATGACTTTTTTTGCACAATTTAAATTTTTTTTGTTGTAACGGAGTTTACATTTCTGCAAGCAAAAGATATAACAAAAAAAATTGCGTACGAATTTTCTTCAATTTATTAGTTTTTCGTATTTGGGTTTTCATATTGCTTTTCAATGATATATAATTTGTGTTTATCAAATTGGCGGTTTCGCGAATAAAAATACAATTCACTCCGCGAAAAAATTTAAATTTGTTTTTTAATTTTGTATTTTTGGTCATTTTAAATGCTTTTCAAAAAAATAAAATTTTTTAAAATCCCAACAGCGGTTGCGCAGTTACAAAATAATATATTAAAAACATAACATTTCACTATCAAAAAATTCTTAAATTGTGTGAAACAAATTTAATTTGTCAAACTAATGTAAGTAATGACTCGAAATATCGATTCAAAACCAATGAAATGCAAAATCAATCGTTTTTCGCTCCAGCAGCTTAGGGTAAAAAACTGATAACTTTTTTTGATTTGACGCAAAATTATTAGTTGAATCGTCTTTTGACGCATAAATATTAGTTGAATCACCTCTGTTTATGGTTATTTTAAAATATTTAAAACATTTATCTACATTTATTTGAATGAAATCTGATGCAAACAATTGTGGTTACGGAGTTTACAGTTACGGAGTTTCCATTGGGTACTTTTTTCGTTTTCTTTCAGAAACGCTTTGTCAGAATTTTTTCCCGAAACAAAATCGCATGATGCCTACAAGGTGAATCCAAATATGACATTGTTTTTCTTACTTGTTAAATAGTTTGGTGTAAAAATTAGGAACGGAGTTTACAACATTTTTTCAAATCTTATTAAAGACATCTTTTTCATCTCGAGAATGTTACATGCTGCAGAAAAGCTTCAATTCTGTTATGCTGGATGATTACTTACAGTCCAACGATCATTTGACTATAAATAACATTATTCTTTTCGCAATATAAATAATAGATAACTCCAAAATTCTGGTATATGCATTTTTATCAAAAATTATGACGAAAAATCGTTATAGAGTTGAAGTCGATATACGAAAAAGGTTGTAAAATGTTTTAATTTTATTAAAAACGGCACTTTTCCTCTTCATAAAAATTCTTACAGTTAGTGTTAAGCTTTATTGGTTATTAAAATATAAGCTCCCGGGTAAAAAAAATAATATGATGTCATATGTAATGATATCTTATTTAATATAATTGGAGATATGCTATGATCCGAAAAATGGTGGATAAAATTATATCGGATAAGATCTAAATATATTGAATCATATAGAATCTTATCCGGATTTTGACCCGATATAATTATATCTAATTTGATGTAGAAAGACATAATTATATAACGCTTCATACTTCAAGATCAAAACAAAAACTATTAAAAAGTACTGAAAAATAACACCCTTAAGTTAAGAATTAAAAATTTAAATAAAAATTTAAAAGAAGTTGTACATAATTCTAACCAAGCATTTTAAGCCTTCTCATATAAACTTGTATTCTACCCGTAAACTGTGTAAACCTGGTATGTTTATGAGTTTAATGTCAAATTCCATACATAAAAATATGGCTTGTATTTATACAAGGTCTACAAGGAATTTAGGAGTTATAATGAGTACGCCTTTTATATTTTGAAATCATACAGAAATATATCTCAAAAAACATAGATTTTTTTTTTTACATTGCGCTATACTTAAACATATCTAAAACAACTTAGAAAAAAATTTAACATTGAGCTATATAAAACTTTATATATTTTCCGATAAAGCCATTTTTAATTATATATGACGATGTATTAAAATTGTCATAGCATATGTAAATATTTATGGCACATACAAATAGATATGGGGACATGTATATTTATACTGATCTATATATGACATCATATAAGAAATTTTTGAAAAACTCAAAGCTATACATAATTATATCCGCAAAGATATAGTGTTACACTTGACTATATATAAACATATTAGTCCATATTAAATTATATAATTTCCTATATAACTATTTTTACTCGGGCTATTAAAGTTAAAAAACCTTATGAGTTACTTGTTACGGAGTTTACATTTGGCCTATAAATTTGGTCACAAATTTTATGTATTAACCAAAAATTGGTCAGATTGTTATAAATTTTGTAAAACAGGTGACAATGCGCTGATATATATTGAAATATATAACTTAAATGTAATCCATGCATTAGAAATTAGGTGGTTACACGGTTTTTATCGCATTTTTTGATATCACCCATATGCATTTGTCAAACTAAGGTCAGTAAGGACTCGAAATATCGATTCCAAGCCAAGTGTTGGAACATAATGGAGTTTTTTGGCCTGATGGTTTTCTCCATTTGGTTTTTTTTATCTAAAATATTTTTTTTACCCTTTTTTTATACTTACTTTTTTATTCTCTTTTTTTAATAATAACACATTGTTATTAATTGTTTTTTAAATAAACGTTTTATTGAACTAAAGGTTTATGATTAAAGTAAAATCAAAATTTAAGAACTTATGTCATAACATGAATTTATATCGACATAATGTTAGCTGTAAATGGACAATATAATTTCCTTTGGCAATCCTGTTTTTAATGAATTTAGTCACAATGTTAATTGTAACGGTATTGCTGAAAATAAAGGAAAACATACAATAAGAAGAAATATATTACCAATAAATAGTTGAATTTTATATACAAAACCAACAAGACGCGTTTTACTTACCCCCTTTTTTTCGTTAAAATTTTTAAATTTGCCCACCATTTTTGAAGTGATAAATTTAGATTTTTTTTAAATTTATCAAATCCTTAAAAACTATTAAGGAATAACATTTTGGAGCCCGAGCAGGGACTTAATTTAAAAATTTTTTGTGATATATTTTGATAAATTATTTCAAAATATAATTAAATAAAATTTGTTAATTTATTACAAATTTATTTTTTGCTAAATTATTGCAAAAAATTAAAACACGTCTTGGTGGTATAAATGTATAATTGTGCGCGAATTTATTTTTTCGTTCCACTTTTAATAAAATGAATCGCAAAATAGTTGTCGGTTAGTGACTTAACTTAGTTTTTTTGTGGAAACTCCATTTGCTGCTACATGCCTCGCCGTTGCCGTTGTCGTGATTGCCGCCCTCATCATAACCAGGGGAGTAGTGATTTTGGATTATCAGAAACTGAGGTAAAAGCGTAAAAAATATTTGTGTTTGTTTAGCCCAAAATCTGTAAATTAATCAGATTTTAGTGATTTCTGTAAATTATTCAGAAATTTTAATTTTTCCGCTCAATTGCGAGTACAAACACAAAATTATTAAATACGCTTCCATTTTGAAATTAAAAAATATTTTTATTTTATTTACAAACATAAACGCCTTGTTAGTGAAGTGAAAAGTGCGGGGGTGTTAGCTACATACATAAATAAGACCACATACACACACGTAACACAATTTTATTTAAATTTGTATTTTCACACCGAATTAATTACGCGCTTTTATTTTATACACACAAACCGTCGGCATTTTAATTAATTTCGCATTTGATTTTTGAATTAAATTCGCTAGTGTTAATTTTTTTCCACAAAATTAAAAATTAATTATAAAATTTTCTTTATTTCTTTTGTTGTTTGCTTTCTTTTTTTTCACATTAAAATTTGTTTTTGTTATCGAACATCTGTTGTTTCGATCCGTGCTGCCATACTCAAAACGATCGTTTTGTGTGGCCACTATAAACGAACCATTTAGTGCTACCTGACTAACCACATAGGGGTTCCTTACACCGTAGTGCGTGTCGTACAGTAAATTAATGAATTTGGGAATTTTAAGGAATCAACTAATTGTGAGTGAAAATTTAAATAATTACTACAATTATTTATATGTACAATTGTTACAACAATTTTCACAAGAAACTTGGTAAAATATTTGTTTATTAAACGTTACCAAAGGGTGGTTAAGTGGTTTATCTGATTTAAACGAGGTTTATTGATTTTTTATCGTGGATATTTTATTGATAACTGAAACAAAGTGATAACATTGAGATAAATTTGGTGAAATTTAAGAATAGTTGCAACCTAAAATAGAATTTAATGCAGAATTATTATTTTTTTGTTGAAGTTCATTTGTAAATTGAATATTGTTAGTGGAATTAATTTGCCGGTGAGATAAATTTCGTGAAATTTATTGTGATCAAATCGAGCGCGGTGTTGATTAAACATTAATTTACGGTGTAGTGAGTTATCGAACTTATTATTATATTCGTAAAATTAAATTGTGTGTTGATAAACAATTACCGAAACCTAATTTTTTAAATATTTTTTTCCATACAGGTACTATTAAATTGCGTGTTGGTTTATTTCTTTTCCTAAATTATTGGAAAGAAATTATTTGAAATACCAATTCCGAAAATAATTTGTTTAAATTTCGGAAGATCGTTAATTAGTAAAACAATCTTCATTTGTTCCATTTGGAAAACTCACAAGTACAAATTTATTTTCGAGCGCTGTGTATTTTGTCAATTTTTATTGAATTGTACACACTTATTTCAAGGTTAAACCTTATATTTGTTGCGGATAGCGAATTTCCTGGGAAATTGGGTTTCGCGAAATTTCGGAAATTTTTCCGTTTTATTTTGATTGATATTTTTATATTTTATTGAAGTCTTTTCTCAATATGGCTGGTGGTAAAAAACACAAAGATACTCCTGTATCGGGAGATTTGGCGAAATTGATACAGAGGAAGGCTAAAGTGATTGAAAGTATTTCAAGAATTCGTACCTCTATAGTAGAGAAAACGATATAATTCAATCCCTTTGAGATAGACTGTCGTTTGGAAATACTAAAGGATCATATCACTCAGGCAATGGAGTATCAGTCGCAATTGGATGATTTGGATCCTCAGAATAGCGACAGAAATGAACTTGAAGATCTTTGTGTGAACACGAAGTCTCTATTATTGAGTCTTCAGGCCAAGAATAGAAGAACCAGTTTACCTGAAACTTCTTTTATGATGCAAGGACATCATTCTGGGCTTCCAAATATTAAACTCCCTAAGTTCAGTGGGAAATATTGTGAATTTAAAAATTTCATAAGCCTTTTTGAAGATTTGGTCCACAATGATCCGATGCTAACGGATATTCAAAAGTTCAATCATTTGATATCATGCTTATCCAATGAAGCTTTGGGTACGGTCCAAGCTTATCGCGTTTGCGAGGAGAATTACCCCAAAGCATTAGCCAGTTTAAAAAGGGTATATGATAATGAATGTCTGATATTTTCCGATAATATTTCGAGACTTTTTGATCTTCCTGAGATCACTAAACCTTCGGCTACTGCTTTGCGAAGCATGATTGATACTGTTACGGCTATTTATGAGTCATTGCTTTCTATTGGAGATGATAAGAAGATTTCTAATGCCATTATAATTCACTTAGTGATGTCGAAAGTTGATCCAATCACTAAATCCAAATGGGATGAACAGCTTGACTTCGAAAATCTCCCATTGTGGTCTGATTGTGAGGCCGTCTTGAACAAACGCTATCAGCATATTGCTGCTGATGAATCGTCAAGTTCGAGACCTAAACCTTCTAGGAATAAAAACGACAATGTGCCTAAAAAACATATTAGGACATCACTATCTCTTTCGGTTTCTAAACAATCTGCTAATAAGTGCCTATTTTGTAAATCCGATCAGCATAATATTTATAATTGCCCTTCTTTTGCCGCAGTGCCAGTTCTTCAGAGGTTTGACTTTGTAAAAGGTGTGCCTGCGTGTATAAATTGTCTTAAAAAAGGTCATACCGTAGCGAAGTGTAGTGCTCAAAAGTGCAGAGTTTGCAATGGTGCACACAATAAACTTCTGCATCGCTACAGTTCAGAGTCTCAAGGTGCAAGTACTGTTCAAAATTCATCTGTGAATTATATGTCGGAGCAGCCATCGTGTTCTCACGCTTCGGTGCATTACGCGTGCGTGAATAAAAATGTTATTCTAGCCACAGCTGTGGTAAAAGTGAGAACAAGTTCTGGAAATTATATCCTAGCTAGGGCTCTTTTAGACTCCGGTTCTCAATCGAATATGATTACCGAGGAACTTGCACAGAGACTTAGAGTAAAACGAGAAGGAGGCAGATTAGTTTTGAATGGTGTTGACGACATGAGTACATCTTCTAAATCAAGTGTCGAGATATCTGTAATGTCGAGGGTTAATTCTACCCAATTCTTTTCGGAGTTTTGGATATTAAGGCAGATATCTGGTTGCCATCCTAATCGTCGGATTCCGCGATCCGAATTGAATATTCCGAAGAATATTGAATTGGCAGATCCTTGCTTTGATGTACCACAAGGGGTTGATTTATTGATTGGTGGTGAAATTTTCTTTGATCTATTGTGCGTTGGGCAGATAAGATCTGATCCGAGTCTTCCAGTTCTTCAAAAAACTTCTCTTGGCTGGATTGTGGTTGGAAGGCACAATCAGTCAAAGGGCTCGGTTTCAAATATGTACCATCTTTGCAATACAATTGAAAACCAGGAAACTGTTGACTCAATTGTTCGAAAATTCTGGGAATTGGAAAAATGTTCGGACGAATCAACAGTTATTTATAGTGAGGAGCAACGAAAATGTGAGGACATGTTCAATGATTCGGTACGGCGTTTACCGTCAGGACGTTTTATGGTCTCACTTCCTTTTAAATCGGATCCTAATCTTTTAGGATCTTCTTTTGATACTGCCAAACGGCGATTTCTTGCGCTTGAGCGCAGACTCTCAAATGACCAAAATATGGGGAAAATGTATCATGATTTTATGAAGGAGTATATCGACTTAGGTCACATGTCTATTACGGACATTCAAATACCGAATGTCCCTCATTATTTTATTCCGCATCAGTGCGTTTTACGACCTCAGAGCACGACTACGAAACTTCGTGTAGTTTTTGATGCTTCGAGCCGAACTTCTTCACGAATTTCGCTTAACGATTTGTTAATGGTTGGGCCTACTGTGCAAGAAGAATTATATTCGACTCTGATCCGTTTTCGATTTCATAAATATGTAATCACTGCTGATATTGAAAAAATGTATCGCCAAGTTTTGGTTGGTGAGAATGATAGAAATTTTCAATTAATCCTTTGGAGACAAAATCCATCTGATCCGCTACAGGTTTTTCGTTTGAACACTGTGACTTATGGCACATCTTCCGCGCCATTTTTGGCAATCAGATGTCTTGTTTATTTGAGCGATTTGTACAAAGAGACTTTGCCTATCGGGGCAAATGTAATTCGCAGTGATTTCTATGTTGATGATTTGCTAACAGGCGCCGATAGTTATCAAGAACTTGTAACTATTCGAGATCAGGTGATTCAAATATTGAGTTCAGCTGGTTTTAATTTGACTAAATGGTTTTCAAATCACCCCGATTTGAATTTTTCTGAATGCAAGGAAAAGTTACTAGATAATGATTCCGATTCGGCTAAAGCTCTAGGCATACATTGGATTCCGAAGAATGATTCGTTTAAGTTTCATTTGGAAGATAACTTTCATGCTCTTAGGGCAACAAAAAGAAACATTTTGTCAGTTTCTTCTCGGTTGTTTGATCCTCTCGGACTTGTATGCCCAATTGTAACTAAATCCAAAATGTTGCTTCAAGAACTTTGGATTCAGAAACTTGACTGGGATGAATCAATACCTATGCGACTAGATACTGCATGGGATAATCTGAGGGATAATTTACTGAAAATTGATTCAATTCAAATCCCAAGATTCGTCCACACAACTTCTTCGGCAAAGGTCCAAATTCATGGATTTGCTGACGCTTCTATTCGGGCTTATGGGTGCTGCATTTATATAAGGAGTAGTGACTCAAATGGGGTCTTTTGTCGGCTACTTACTGCCAAATCTAAAGTCGCTCCACTCAAGACAAAATCTCTTCCGAGACTTGAGTTGTGTGCAGCACACCTGTTGGCAAAATTGTGGGTTCGAATTAAAGATATGATGAGCTTTGAGATCGAGAGTGTTAATTTCTGGACAGATTCAGAAATAACTTTACATTGGATTAAAACACATCCATCCACCCTCGCAACTTTTGTTTCTAACAGAGTTTCTGAAATTCAGGAATCGTCAGATCGCGCTTTATGGCGTCATGTGCCTACGGGGCAGAATCCAGCTGACATTGTTTCTAGAGGATGTGATGTTGATGGCTTAAAAGATTCAATTTGGTTTGAAGGTCCTTCGTTTCTTCTCCACGATATTTCAAAGTGGCCTGTTAACCATCATTTCGAGTTAACAGAGGACCAGGAATCTTTAGAAAAAAGGAAATCTAATGTATTCCTTGCAGTGGAGAATCCTACGGGATTAGGGCCATTCCCGATTATGGGGAATATTTTCATTAAGTTGGTTGAGGACCATTCTTCATATAGGAAAATTTTGAGAATCATGTGCTTTGTGCTTCGATTCATTGACTTTGGTAGGAAATGTAAAATTTCAAAGTCAAAATATCCCACTGCAAGGGAAATGAATTGGGCCTTTTATAGGCTTGTGGAGATAATCCAGAGAGAATCGTTTTCTGAGGAGATTCAAAAATTACGGAAATCTCTGGCATTACCGTCGAATATACAGAGGCTAACACCATTTATTCACGATTTTACTGAGGATAAACGAAACTTTTCACTGGTCAGGGTAGGTGGGAGGTTGCTAAATGCACCATTACCATATGGTACGAAATTCCCACTTTTATTACCAAGGAGAACACTCTTCGTGACTCTATATTTACGCAATCTGCACCTCGATAATTGTCATGCTGGCATGCCAGAGAGGAGTGCAGTAGAATAGTTCGTAAATGTGTTCACTGTTACCGCTATAAACCGAAATTGATGACCCAAATAATGGGAAATTTACCCACCGATAGGGTGAGAAAGCTACGGCCATTTTTAATAGTTGGCGTAGACTTTTGTGGTCCCGTGAATATTTCATTGCGAATTCGCGGTAGACCACCTGTGAAAATGTATATAGCGGTTTTCGTTTGTTTTACTTCCAAGGCTGTTCACTTAGAATTAGTATCTGATTTGTCTACTGATGCATTTATTCTCTGTTTTAAAAGGTTTACTGCCAGGAGAGGTCTTCCCAGCAAAATTTATTGCGACAACGCCACCAACTTCGTGGGAGCCAGCCGAACCCTCAAAGAGCTGTACGAAGCGTTCGAACGCAGCAAGGAGGACGTCGTATCGTTCGCAGCGTCGTGCAAGGTAGACTTCAGTTTCATACCTCCCAGGGCTCCTCACTTCGGAGGACTGTGGGAAGCAGCCGTGAAGCAGGCGAAGCACCTACTTCTGCGAGCAGTGAGCAACGCACTGCTCAATCAAGAAGAAATGGCGACAATGCTTGCAGAAGTAGAGGCGGTGCTCAACAGCCGTCCAATAGCACCACTGTCTCCAGACCCGAACGACGGGGATGCATTAACTCCAGCGCATCTTCTAATAGGGGAGGGTCTGCGTTCGCTGCCGCCAGAATCCGTCGGAGACGTCAACGACAACAATCTGCGGTACTTGAAGCGATGGCGGATGCTCTGCGCTCTCAAGCAGAGGTTCTGGCGAGCCTGGTCCAAGGACTACGTCCTGGGGTTGCAGGACAAGGGCAAATGGCACAAAGAAGAGCCCAACCTGAAAATCGGCCAAGTAGTAGTGGTCCACGAGGACAATCTCCCGCCCCAAGAATGGCTGACCGGGATAGTCGTCCGCGTAATCGAAGGCCAAGACGGCAAGGTCAGAGTGGCGGAGGTAAAAACCAAAAACGGCGTTTATAAGCGCCCTATTACTAAACTGGCACCACTACCAGATGTTTGAAGACCTACGGTCCTTCAATGGGGCCGGAATGTTGGAACATAATGGAGTTTTTTGGCCTGATGGTTTTCTCCATTTGGTTTTTTTTATCTAAAATATTTTTTTTACCCTTTTTTTATACTTACTTTTTTATTCTCTTTTTTTAATAATAACACATTGTTATTAATTGTTTTTTAAATAAACGTTTTATTGAACTAAAGGTTTATGATTAAAGTAAAATCAAAATTTAAGAACTTATGTCATAACATGAATTTATATCGACATAATGTTAGCTGTAAATGGACAATATAATTTCCTTTGGCAATCCTGTTTTTAATGAATTTAGTCACAATGTTAATTGTAACGGTATTGCTGAAAATAAAGGAAAACATACAATAAGAAGAAATATATTACCAATAAATAGTTGAATTTTATATACAAAACCAACAAGACGCGTTTTACTTACCCCCTTTTTTTCGTTAAAATTTTTAAATTTGCCCACCATTTTTGAAGTGATAAATTTAGATTTTTTTTAAATTTATCAAATCCTTAAAAACTATTAAGGAATAACACCAAGGAAATGCAAAATTAAACGTTTTCCATTCCAACAGTTTAGAGTTAATTTATTAAATAAATTTTGATCCTAAAAATAATCATTGCTAAATTTTTAATATCTTATAATAATATTTAAGGAAACCCTATCCAATATTAGAAATTTTTTGATGCATACATTTAGGCCTGAAATTTAATTAATAAGGGTACTCACGATGGGTATTGCAAACGATGAAAACGTTGCAAATGATTGCAAAAAAACATCGATTGCATCAACACAACAACAAAATGTTGCACAAATCACTTTGCATGTAAGCTAAGTTGCAAATAAAACAAAGCATCTGTTTTTGACATATCAGCCGCCATATCATTATTTATAAAATAAGAAAATGTAATAAAAAAATTACTTGTGATTTTTATTAGCATAACATTTTTTATTATTTCTTTTTTATTTATTATTTTATTATTATTTTTATGATTAACAAATTTTCTCAAACAATACGATTTATTTTTACTTTTGACGTAAACAAAATCACTGTTGCCAATTTAGCTATTTTCTCGTCAAATCTAGCGATATTTCAACTATATTAAGCTATTTTCTAGTGACAGTGCTTCGATACGTATCGAAATACAAGTCAAATGTTATCCATGCATAACATATATATATTCATGATCTCTTATTTTGTTTTTACATCCATATTGAATGTAATATACTGAATTTTTTATTTGTTATTTCTTAATAAATTTGTTCACTTTAATGTATTGAATTTTAAAATATTTTTAATAAAGCAAGTGTCCTTTTCCGTAATTGAACTGCATTTTTTCTTCGATGTATTATTATTTTTTTCTTCATATACATATAGAGGGGGACCCTCTGTGGTTTTGAACCCCTATACAATGTATAAAAAAATTGGGGTGTGAAAATTTCTTAGAAATTTTAAATATTGTTTTTAAATTTTCATATATATGGAGGGACGGACAGCTCTGTGGCTGAGGCCCTGGTCCCCTTTCAATGTCCCTGAAATTTGTTGCACGTGTTCGCCTTGATTTTCTACACAACATTTGAAAAAATTGAAAATTTCTTAGAAATTTTAAATATTGTTTTTAAATTTTCATATATATGGAGGGAGGGACACCTCTGTGGTTTTGAGTCCCTGGTCCCCTTTCAATGTCCCTGAAATTTTTTGCACGTGTGCCCCTTGATTTTCTACACAACATATGAAAAAATTGGAGTGTGAAAATTTCTTAGAAATTTTAAATATTGTTTTTAAATTCTCATATATATGGAGGGACACCTCTGTGGTTTTGAGGCCCTGGTCCCCTTTCAATGTCCCTGAAATTTTTTGCCCGTGTTCGCCTTGATTTTCTACATAATATATAAAAAAATTGGGGTGTGAAAATTTCTTAGAAATTTTAAATATTGTTTTTAAATTTTCATATATATGGAGGGAGGGACACCTCTGTGGTTTTGAGGCGCTGGTCCCATTTCAATGTCCCTGAAATTTTTTGCACGTGTTCGCCTTAATCTTCTATACAACATATAAAAAATTGGGGTGTGAAAATTTCTTAGAAATTGTAAATATTGTTTTTAAATTTTCATATATATGGAGGGAGGGACACCTCTGTGGTTTTGAGGCCCTGGTCCCCTTTCAATGTCCCTGAAATTTTTTGCCCGTGTTCGCCTTGATTTTCTACACAATATATAAAAAAATTGGGGTGTGAAAATTTCTTAGAAATTTTAAACATTGTTTTTAAATTTTCATATATACGGAAGGAGGGACAGCTCTGTGGTTTTGAGGCCCTGGTCGCCTTTCAATATCCCTGAAATTTTTTGCACGTTTTCGCCTTGATCTTCTATACCAGGGGTGGCAAGACTTTTTTCGCTGCGTGCCAGAAATGGATAAATTTTTTTTTTTAGAAAAATTCTCGCGTGTACCTTAATTTTAGTTGTTATTTAAAAGTCCTTTTTCAAAAATTTTTAAAATTTGGAAAATTTCTCTTAAAAAAATCATCGCAGATGTACATATTTCTCAGCGCTATGGAAAACCCCCATGAAATAACCCCAAAGGGAAAAATTAAATAATATCCAAGAAATTCCGCAAAAATGTTTGACGGTTATTTAATTTTTGGGGGTTTATTTAATCTTTAAATATTGAGATATTTCATTATGAAAAAATTCCCAATGAAATAAAATTAAAACAGTTTGGACATTGTTGCCTATTCATTTTTTTGGAAAGTTATTCCATTTTTGGTGGTTATTTTATTTTGTTAAAAAAAAAAGTTAAATTATTGGGCGCCATTCTAAGGGCAAATTTAATTTTTTTTAAATAAATCGCGCGGTTTTTATCATCATAATAATGAATAAAAAGCGAATATTATGGATTTGAACAGAGCAAAACACGATCAAAACCAGGCACCCGATATTAATACTTTTAAAACGTTTTATTTTGTTTTTTCCTCAATAAAAAAAAATCACTTGTGTACAAATGAATTTATTTTTCTTGATGGATATTTTGTTTTCATCAATTTTTTTATTTTTTGTTTTCTATTCGAAAACAAAATTTTAAAAATATCCGTACTGATATTTTCAGGAAAGTTGAGAATTATTTTTATTTTTGTACTGAGGAAAAAACAAAAAAAAAACGTTTTTTTTGTATTGAGGAAAAAACAAAATAAAACGTTTTAAAACGTTTTTTTTTAGTTTTTTCTGATTACAATTATATATAAATTTTGTAAAAATTCTTAAAACAACATTCATATAGACATATTTCTGCATCCAATGATATAAACCTTTGCGTTATTAAAAAGTAATAAAAATTTCCGCCGAAAAGACTTCTACAAAGCATGATAATCAGCGATTAACATTCTGCAAGCAAATATGTTGATGCAAAACTATTCCTTTTGGCAAAATTTTTTGTCGTGATTTTTTGTTTTTGCAATCTAACTAGCTAATTTTGGTATAGGATATATGTATTATATGGATTTTAAAGAACCCCACTTAAAAAATTGCAAACCAATGGCGGAACGCGAAAAAAAACTTTATGGTACAAAAAATGAATTAAAAATTGTTATCAGAAATTTACATTCTGCAAACAAATACACTGATGCAAAAAAATTTCTTTTTGTAAAATTTTTTTTGCGAATTTTTTTTGCAAACTAACCACCAAACTTTGATATGAGAATATTGGTATTATAGTCCCAAGATTATGAATTTTAAAAATCCGCACTTAAAAAATTGTTATTTTTAAAACTCAGTCAGCGATTTACATTCTGCAAACGAATATGTTGATGCAGAAATTTTCCTTTTTGCAAAATTTATTTTTCGCGAAATTTTTTGCGTACGAACTACCAAACTTTGGCATAAGATATGGGTATCATAGTCCCAAATTTATGAATTTTAAAAAACCGCACTCAAAATTTTTTAAACTTAATCAGCGATTAACATTCTGCTATACATATGTTAAATACATATACATATGTATATTGATGCAAAACTATTCCTTTTTGGAAAATTTTTTTTCCCAATTTTTTTTGTTTTTGCAATCTAACCAGATAATTTTGGTATAGGATATAGGTATTATAGTCCCTAGGTTGTGAGTTAAAAAAAACCGCGCTTAAAAATTTGCAAAATATTGGCGGAACGCGAAAAAAAGCTTTATGGTACAAAAAATTAATTAAAAAGCTCAGTCAGCGATTTACATTCTTCAAATGAATATGTTGATGGAAAAATCTTCCTTTTTGCTAAATTTTTTTTCGCGAAACTTTTTGCATACTAACCACCAAACTTCGGCATAAGATATGGGAATTATTGTCCTAAGGTTAAAAATTTAAAAAACCGCACTCAAAAAATTGCAAAATATTGGCGGAATGCGAAAAAAGCCTTTATGATACAAAAAAATAGTTAAGAAACCTAATCAGCAATTTATATTCTGCAAAAGAATACATTAATGGAAAAAAAAATTTTTTTGCAAATTTTTTTTGGCAATTTTTTTTTGCGAACTAATTACCAAACTTTGGTATGAGATATGGGTATTATGGTCCCTAGGTTATAAATTTTAAAAATCTGCACTTAAAAAATTGCGAATTAATGGCGGAATGCGAAAAAGGTTTCATGGTGCAAAAATTTAATTAGAAAACTTATACAGCGATTTCATTCCGAAAATGAATAATATTAGTGCAAAATGCTGGTCAATTGGCAAACATTTTAGCAAAAAAAAAAAATATTTGCAATATATGTTTGTATGTACCGCTCAACAGTTCACTCTAGGATATTATATGATTTTCTATAGATTTGAAACCAAAAACCATAATAGTATCTCCACCATAAAAATAAAACAAAAATTTTAAAATTCTATTCATATTTTTGTACTTAGTACAAAGATGAAAAACAAAAAAAACGTTTTTTAAAACGTTTTAAAAAGTTTTATTTTTTTATCAATTTTTTTATCTTTGATATTTATACCTAAAGATATTTTTCGAATTTCAACTTGAGGGATATTTTTGTTTTAAAGTACATTTGAAATTTTTTGTTTTCGATTGAGAAATAAAAACATTTTGAACTTTAGTGATATTTATTTTTGATAAAAACAAAAAAAAAAACGTTTTCTGGTGCCTGTTTGTATCCAGGTAAAGTTTAACGGAATGGAATGGATCCTCCTTAAAAAATTATGTTTTATAACTTCCCCGCCCAAACCCGTTGTTCGTTTTCATTTGTCTGAATTTTGTTGTAAACAAATGGTTTTTAATCAATTGTAATTAGTTTTTTTATACATTAGTGTAATTTCATTACCATTAGTAATGCTTTTTCTAATGAAAAATATTTCATTACCATACAATGGTAATGAAATTTTTTTTATTGTCATTAGTATGAACTATGGTAATGAAATTTTAATGGTAATGAAAAATTCCCATGTATGATATGTAAGTTGTTTTCAATTTTTGTGCAATTTTCTGGTACTTTTTATTTCTCCGATTATGACGCATTTTCCCATCGAAACATTTAAACGTCTTTCAATCTAGAATTTTAGAAATTTTGCCAGAATTTTATAATAACCGAATTTTCGAGTTCTGTATTAACCATATTTCTGTAAGCAAAATATGGTGGCAATACAGAATTTCATTCATTTTAAAAGACGATTTACAAGATCTATGAAAAATTTCACACATTTTTGTATAGAAATTTAACATTTAACTGAATTTTTTGCTTGTCTTCCAATAGTTTAAATTTTTTTTAAATATCCAACAAAACGTGGCGTGGCACCTAAAATCCACTCGCGTGCCACTACTGACACGCGTGTCATAGTTTTGCCAGCCCTGTTCTATTCAATATATAAAAAAATTGGGGTGTGAAAATTTCTTATAAATTTTAAATATTGTAACAGATGAGACTCAATTTATGAGATGAGACTCAATTTATTAATTAATACATAAAAGTAAAGGGTCCGGGCCAGACGCAATCGTCCAAGCAGTCCTCAAATACTTTTAATATATTTTTTATTATTTTCTGATGATGGGGCATAAACAGACAGCTGAACGTCCAATTTGCCAACATATCCTTTTTGGTTTATAAAAATTATTTTATTATTTTTTATTATAATTTATAAATTTCCTTGAGTGATTGAATTTTCAGTTTTTCTAAAAAGTCAATGTTTGTTATTTGAATTCAATGTATGGAATGACAATTTTCAGATTGTGTTTCATATTTATATTGAAATTTAAGGTACAATTCAAATATTTAAAAAAATTAAATAAAACCCAATAAACAATAATTAACAAAAGAAGAGTCCAATATTAGCAATATTTGAAATAAATGAAATATAAAAGTGATGCTACAGTCTTGGAAATTTAATTAAAACAAAATGAACCAATTAAGTAATCACAAAAGAATAAATGACAGTGAAAATAAACATGTAATAATTTTTATGTAACATTGTTAATGATAAAAATATAAAGTTGTGTAAAATAATATAAATTGCTAATTACTCCCGTTACAGCCTCCCCCTCTACCTCATTGATCGTCTCGATGATGTGGCAGGGCTTTAATTGTATTTCGTCGGCTGTCTTGGTCTAAGCTGTCTGCCGTTAGCATTATCTACATCGCCTTCTTGGGTTGTGTGTGTTGCTGATGTAGATAGTTCTATAAAATTTGTTGTAACTTTTCCTGGAGGATAAAAATTCATTGCGTTTGTGTTAGTTGCTGTTTTGTTGAATTTGGATTCTTAGATTTAGGACGACCACGTCGTTTGATAGGGTAAATGGGTACGTCTGTAGAACCTTTATATGGTGTCAGATCTGATGCATGATGAGTACTCAGTGATACCTCAGCGTTCTCTTCTGTTGCTATAGTGAAACATGATCCATTTCTGCTTATGATTTTGTAAGGACCGTCTCTACGAGGAATAAATTTTGACGTTATATTTTTATTAGCGTTGATTAATACATGTGTGGCAACAAGAAATTTATCGCCTATACTGAAATTGATTTGTGGTCTTCGTTTAAAATCGGCATAAATTTTGTTTTGATCTTGTTTCTTTTCTTCTGTTTCTTTGGCATTCTTTAACGCAAGCCTTATCGAATGGGGTGTTATTTGAGGAATAAAGTTTTCTGACATAACTATAGATTTGAGATCATAGTGTGCTTCTAAAGGGCTTCTTAGTTCACGTCCAAATGTTAAATATGCTGCTGAGTAACCTGTACTCTCACAATTCGAAGTTTTCATTGCAAAACGGATCATTGGCAATTTTAGATCCCATGTTGTATGCTCCTTTCCAACTAAAATAGCTAATTGCGTTTTTAGATCACGGTTTTTTCTTTCCACCAGATTCGCCTCGGGATGATAAACAGGTGTAAATGTTCGACTAATACCCAAACAGTATGTAAGTTTGTGCATGATTGCAGATATAAATTGACAACCATTGTCCGTATGTATTCGACCCCATATCGCAATACAATTTCGTTTATAATGATTACTGAGCAGTTTCCTGCTGTGGCTTCTTTAAGCGCAAATAATTCTACCCAACGGCTACAAATATTTTCTATTACCAAAATCCATTGATGACCTTGATTTGTGCGAGGAAGTGGTCCAACCAGATCTATGCCAGAACTTCAAATCGTTGATTGCTCGGCACTGTACGAAGTAAACCAGTTGGTTTCAAATTTGTCGATTTGTATTTTTGACATTCTACACATTTTTTTACGTGAGCTGTAATTTCTGATCTCATACCTTGCCAATAGTAGTGAGGAATAATTGATTGTTCTTTCAATTCCATAATGCCCTGCAGTGGGATCATCATGAAATCTCCATAAAATTGTGCTACCATCGATTTTGGCACTACTAGTTGACCATTTTCAGAATCCTGTTCCGAACAATACCGATACAATACTCCATCTATCATCATGTAACCACGGTTTGTGTATCTGGATATATTTTCATCATCAGCTTCAAAGGAGTTTATTATTATTTTAATATTTTCATCTTCAAGTTGGGCTTTTCTCATTTCAGCTGAACCTTTTTGAGGAAAGTCTACGGATATCGAACAGCATTCGCATGTTATATCTGTATGGCTTTCAATAGAGCAAGGTGGTCTGGACAGTGTGTCTGCTACAACATTTTGTCTTCCTGGTGTGTACCCAAACTGTATATTGAAAGGTTGCAATTGCAGAGCCCATCTGGCTAATCGCCCTGTTGGTAATTTTAAACTGAATAACCACTTTAACGGTTGGTGGTCTGTTAAAATTTGTATTTCAGAACCTTGAATATAGCCACGAAACTTTTTTACGGCCCACACGACGGCTAAAGCTTCTCGTTCTGTCGTGGAATAATTTCTTTCAGCAGGTAGCAGTAGACGACTTGCATACTCGATGGGATGTTCGTTATCTTTCTCCCCCTGGAGTAGAACAGCTCCGAGTGCATAGTTGCTCGCATCAGTTTTCAAATAAAAAGCTTTGTGTTCATCAAGTTGCTGCAGAACTGGTGGAGATGCCAAAAGACTTTTTAATTCATTAAATGCATTTTGTTCTTCATCTGCCCATTTCCGTTTTATACCTTTCTTTGTTAAATTTGATAACGGTTTTGAAATTTCCGCAAAACTTGGTATGAAGCGTCGATACCACGAACATGTTTGCAAAAATGAAATTAATTGTTTTAAATTTTTCGGATTTTGTCTTTGTAAAATAGCTGTTGTCTTTTCTGGATCAGGTTTCAAACCATTTACTGTTAATAAAAGACCAAGATATTTGACTTCTGGTCTACAAAAGTAGCATTTATCACGGTTAAGCTGAAGTTTATAAAGTTTTATTCTTTCGAATGTTTTACGTAAATCGTTTATATGAGATTCAGAATCTTTCGAGCATATTATTATATCATCCAAATATGCTAAAATTGTAATTTGTGGAAGACAATTACGAAATTTATCAATTAATCTTTGAAATGTTTCTGGTGCATTTTTAAGACCAAATGGCATTCGGTTAAATACATAAATACCGAAAGGAGTTGTAAATGCAGTTTTGATTTTATCTTTTTCAGACATCTTCATCTGCCAATATCCTGATTTTAAGTCTATGGTAGACATAAACCATGACGCTTTTGCAGCGTGCAACAAATCATCCATTCGGGGAAGTGGGTATTTATCTGTGACAGTTATAGCATTTAGTCGACGACAGTCGACGCAAACTCGAATACCACCATTTTTCTTTGGGATGAGGACCACTGGGAATGCCCAGAGTGATTCTTCTTCTTTAATAATTTGTTTTTTAACATAACAATTTTTTTTCAATCTTAAGTTTTTCTTTCATTACCGGTGAAATACGGTACGGCGGGCACGAAATTGGTGCGTGTGTGCCAGTATTAATAGAATGTTCCACATGAGGGATTGGAACATTATCTTCGAAAACACATTGTACTTCAGACAATAAATTTTCCAATATTTCTGTTTCACTCTCTTTTAGGTTGGATCCTTCTTGTTCTCTTAGCTTAAAATCAAAACCATTTAACTTAATTATAGTTTTACCATCATTACTTTTATTTCGATTTTCATTAATTCTTACTCTTTTTAAAACTGATAGGTATACTACCTTCATAAATTTTGTTTATAGCACCTTGCGAATAATCATAAGTTGATGTGTAATTTGTATTTTTAGGGGTAGATCCGTCTTCTTTACGAATTGTATTTGAATTTTCAAACCAATTTAAAAAATCATTAACTGAATTATGTTTAGTAATATTAGCTTGTATTAATAGTATGGACTTCACTAATTTTGGCTCATTCATCTTAAATTCGAATTGAGTACTAGGATCGCCTTTGTAATGCCAATTTTTTGGAGCCAAATCTAATACAATTCCTGCCTGCTCGAGAAAGTCTATACCAATAAGAGTGCGATTTCCTCGTGCACTAGGCAAGCAAATGAATCGAATTCGTTTAAGAAGTTTTCCGATTAAAATATGTACGATTGAAGAGTAAACTGTATCCTCTCGCGGAATACCATCGGCTAAAATAACTTCTGCTGAAGTTTTTTGAAAATCGACCTTCTTTTCTTTCAGTTTTTGAAAAAGACTATAGCCTGCAACACTTGTACGAGCAGCCGTGTCGAAGTATGCTTCACCATTCATTCCCGGGGAAACCCGGGAAACGGGAATGCCATTTATTTTGTATCAAAAATACACAAATTTATGAAGTCGCCTAAAACAATTACTGAAAACAGGCGAGGACCAACAAAAATTTTTTAAAACAATGCTATAATGGCAAACATGAATAATTTAGTAAACATACATTTTAGAATTTGACATTAAACAAACATTATTAATTTTGAGATTTTGTGTAGATTCTTGGTTTCAAGAATCTCTTTTGTACAGGAAACCTGAGAGATTCTACATTTTTTCAAGAGATAATTCTCAAAAATTTTTTGTAATGAGCTTTTTTTTGCAGAATTTATATGAAACTACTAACTATTTTTTGCAATTAAACAAGTGTTTTGAGGCATTTTACCGAAAATTTAGTATTTAGGTTCAGAAAAAAGATAGATTTCAAACGAAATTACTTAAGATATATTTAAGAAAAGAATCGTGCTTAGTTCTGACTATAAAACTTACCTTTTATTTTAAAGTGAATACTACAATTTTCTTCTTTTTAAACTTAAGTGCACTAATTTTAAAACCTCTTAACAGACCTTCTTAAATATTTTTTAAAATTTAATGGTCTTAGTATGACCATCTGATCCGTAAGTAATGCTCAAGCTATGATGTTCTTATTGTGGACAACTGAAGAGTTGGGGTGATGCCCACGAAATAATTGTATTGCCTATCATGAAACGGATCAACCTTTTTGAAACAACAAATAAAATCTAATATGACAATATCATATTAGAATTTGGACTTGAGGTAGAACAATATTCTAACAAAATTTATGGAAATTTGCTTTTATTTATGAAAAGTATCATACACTCAATGAAAAAGTTTCATAAAGTATATAAGGCTTTTCTTCCATCAATTTTAAGAACTTTTTTAATTTATTGTGTTAAGAAAATTTCATTAGTTTAATGAAAAATTTCATTAAAGCAAAACTCTCTGTGTGTAGGGTTAATGAGTGTTTGTAGGGATTTACCGCAATCGACATGTCCTTGCTAAAATAATGCGTTATATAATACAAAATTAGGAAATCTCCTAATCTCAAATCGTATTCCTGCTGCTTCTTATAAAACTCATTACCGGGTAATAATAGAAGGTTTTATTGAGATTTGGATATTTGGCAACTTTTGCCGCAGAATTTTATCCCATATCCGAATTTTATTACGATCGGAAAGAACCCGTCGTGATAGTTTAATCGTTAGTTGTTTATTTTCTTCAATTTAAATGTTTTGTTTCCAAATTTTTCGCATGGGAAGCCATTAAAATTTTAGGCCATTCTTCTTGTAAAATGATTTTTTTTATTCAAAAGTTGTAATAATTAGGGCCAGTTTCATAAACAGAACAAAGGTTGATTTTTCTTATATATTTTTAAGTAAGAAATTTTGTTTTTCTTAAATATTTCTTAGGGCAAACATACACGTTCAATATTATTGATTAATGTTTTTAAATTTAACCCATCAGAACAAAGCATTTAAAAATAAAATGTTCCGATTGGTTGATTTTTGGAAAATTTATCAATAATATTGAATGTGTATGCCCTACTTTAATAAGAAATTTTTGAAGATGCTAGTTCTGATTATAAAACTGCCCATTAGGCACTGATTCTATATTAAACCTATTAGATTTGGAAACATTTTTGTATTCGAAAAACTCTTTGACACTGGAACATTTTTTATATTCTAGCTTTGATATGAAAGTTGTAGGAATTGCAGTAATTTTTCTTATAAAAGATTCACAGACACTGCAAAAAATTTTACAATTTACGGCGTATTCCTATTATCATATTGTGAGAATTTTTTTCGTATCAGAATCTCCATTGTGTTTGCTATGAAAATATTATTTAATGAATGGTGGAATTTTTAGTTGATCTCTTATTTTTAAGTAAATGAATGTTCTTTTAGTTTGACTCTAGATCATAAATTAATATCACTTTCTGTTTAAATTATCTCCAAGTCAAAGAAAGATGATACAATTTTTACAAGTAAATTACAAAGAATAAAAATATATTTGAAAGAATTCGATAAGACCAGCAATACAGAATACGTATTTTCAGCTTTCGCTACAAAGCCATCGTCAGTGTATTTCGTCTTGAATGGGTTAATATTTAATGATTGTCTACTTATGTGACCGTTGAAAGAAAATCGAATTTCTTATCAACAACTCAACTTAGACTAACATCAACGAAATTTAACATCAAAATAATTTAAACAGAAAGTGATATTATTTTTTAATTTCATTTCATCGGGATATACATACATTAATTGCATCAAAGGAATTAAATATGCTAAAAGTCCCAAACGTATTTAACAAATTGTGAAAAATAATCCGCTGCAGGCATGTCCCTATCCGGATTTCATTCTTGCCTAAGGAAATCGTCAGGGGACGACGTTTTTAGAATTTCTGGAAATATTTGTTAAGTTAAATTACAAACTCAATGAGAATTTTTTGTTCTCGTCTAGGAGCGTTATTAAACATTTAAAATATCAAAGAAAAAACAAAAACAACAACAGAAAATTTTCCACAATTTGCTTTGTCATCTTCCAATGTACACTCTGTTGTTTTGACAGATCTAGCAATGAAGTGACATCCATTCATGTAGAAACAACAATAGAGAACAATGTTTTCTAAAGTGTCAGTAACATTTAAATTTGCACAAGCACTTGCATATTAGTTTGTTTAATTTCATTTTATCGGGATATACATACATTAATTGCATCAAAGGAATTAAATATGCTAAAAGTCCCAAACGTATTTAACAAATTGTGAATTTATGATTTAGAGTCAAACTAAAAGAACATTCAATATTCTGGCATGTGATGAAAATCTAACGGTTTCAAATCGATCGATTTTGAAATTTCAATCCTGAATATTTCGCATTATTTTTAATTTAAAAGCAATAAAAAGACGTAAATCGATATACCTGATACAACTAAAGAGGTTAAAAACAATTTCAATCCTCTTTGCCTTTTCTATTCATCATTTAATTTTTGATTTTTAACCAAATCGATCGAAATCAAAATCGATCGTTTTCCATCACATGCCAGATTATTTAATTTTTAAATGATTTTGAAACGTTTGCGATTTTAGAGATATTTACTCTTAAAAATAGTTCGGATTCTGTACTGCGATTTCTGAACTTATTTGTGATAAAATTTGATAGTTAACGAAAAAAATTTTTGAATATAGGAAATATATCGTTAACTTATTAATAGCAAATTTTTCTAAGTTTATGTTAAAAATTTTTTGGTTAAAGGTGCTTTCACAATGGTAGAGTGGCTTTACTCTGCAGCACAGATTAAAATGTTAACTGCCCGAGTAAAAAAAATTATATATAATCATATGTGGCATATATTACAATATATAATTAGACATGTGGTTATGTATATCCATATATAATTATATATGACGTTTTTTCCGAAAAATTTTCCTTATATTATGCCATATATAATTTCATCTAATTAGATATGGGCCTTCATAATATTAGATATGGCATATATAATTATATATTACATAACATGGTTGATCTTATTGCATATATAGTTATATATAGAACTATATCTTAATATATATGGTGGCATTTTAGCAATATATAATTATATATGGTATCATTTAAACAATATATAATTATATATGGTGACAGTTAAACTAGATATTATCATATATGGTGCCATTTAAGCAATATATGGTCATATATGGTACCTCATAAACCAAATCTTTAATTCAGTTCCAGATATGATAATACATGGTACTATATATAGTGCGATATATATTTATATATGGTGTCATTTAAGCTATATATTATCATATATGGTGCCATTCAAACCATATATTATCATATATGGTGCCATTCAAACCATATATTATCATATATGGTACCATTTAAACCATATATTATCATATATGGTGCAATTTCAACAATATATGCCCATATATGGTACCTCATGAACAATATTTTTAATACAGTTCCACATATGATAATATATGCTACCATATATAGTGCCATATATATTTACATATGGTGTTATTTAAGCAATATATTACCATATATGGTGCCATTTAAACCATATATTGTCATATATGGTGCCATTTCAACAATATATGCTCATATATGGTACCTGATGAACGACATTTTTAATACAGATGCAGATATGATAATATATGCTACCATATATATTGATATATGGTGTCATTTAAACAATATTAATATATAGACATATATGGTATCATTTAAACAATATATTGTCATATATGGCACAATTTAAACAATATATGGTCAAATTTGGTACCACATCAACATTTTGAATACAATTCCATATATGGTTTAATTTGAATAATGTATGTTACTTCATTAACAATATTTATAATACAGTGTCATATATTGTAATATATGTATATCATTTAATATATATTGATGTATGGTAATGGTACAATAATTCCAATATCAGTTGAGATACAATTTGTGGGTCCATATCAACAATTTGTTCACGTACATTTAACATATATATATGTACATTTAAGTTATAATTTATAAACACTTTATAAAGTTAAATAGTTCCATAAACCTCGTCTAACTGTATAGAATGTTTATGAATATACGATTTAATATATAATAATTACAACTACAAATTGGTGCCATTATCTAAAATTTAATTTAATGTTAACTTATAATAAAATAAAAATGTATTTCATAAAAATAAAAATATAGTGTTAATTAATGTTAATATACAATAGGTTTAAGTTTAACATCCCAGACAGAAAAATATAATCGGCACAATGCTGGCAAACCGTTGGCGATGGTCGGTTATGCGTTGGCAGAACGTTGCATTAACTATCTTGGCAAAAAATAGATTTCAAAAAACATTTTTGAAAAAATTGAGAAAACTTTTTTTAATATTTGCTTTTAAAAACATGAAATTTAACCCAGTCCACCAGATTGTCAGCCAAGACCTCTACACTCTAATCTAACGAGACTTGTTATAGATGTGTGATAGCTACAAATTAAATGAATGATAAAAGCATTTCGAGCTAACTTATAAGCATCGAAAAAAGGTATTCCAGAAATTATTAAATGTATTTTAGAAAATTTTAATTGTATATCACAAAATATTATTTGCACTTCAGAAACTACAATATTACGCAAATTTAATTATTTATTTATTTAGTTGTGTCCAGAAATAATGAAATCTATTTCAGAATTCCATAGCTAATAGAGAAAAATTTCTCAAATACATTTCATAATTTCAGAAATACGATTGATAATTTCTGAAATACAGTTTGATAATTTCTGAAATACAGTTGTGAATTTCGGAAATACAATTAATAATTTCTGAAACACAATTGATAAAACTGAACTTCAATTGACTAGTTCTGAAATACATTTCATAAATGTGAAAAATAATTGATGAGTTCTGAAACACAATTGATAAAACTGAAATTCAATTGATTATTTCTGAAATACAATTGATAAATTTTAAAACAATTAATACAATTGGAAATGGTGTAGAGCGTCAAAAAGATGTAAATAAAATTATTTTATTCAAGGATTTCAATTTAATAAAAAAATAAATATATAATTTTATAAAAAAATGAATAGAAAAAAAAAATTTTAATTTTATAAAAAGAAATTCATTTTGTAAAAGAAATGCATATTGAACTCGAGCCCTTCTGAGTTTAAACCTTATTTTAACAAAATATTGTAATTTTTATACAATCAGTGCTCTGCCAGTCTATTATTTTTTGAACAGTTGGCAATATATGTCTGGGATCTTATTTAATCCCACATAAATGGAGATCTTACGTAGTACCCAAATATAATGCGGCATCTAATTTTATCTGTCATTTTTATGGATACTTTTAGATGTTAATCCCCAAATATATTGCTGTTTCTAATTCGATCTGCCATTTTAATACCGAAATAAATTGCTGGATATAATTCGATCTGCCATTTTTCTGATAAATTTAGATCCAAGTTTATCGCCAAATATATTGCTGGATCTAATTTGATCTGCCATTTTTCGGTTAAATTTAGATCCAAGTTTATCCCCATATATATTGCTGGATCTAATTCGATTAGGAATTTTTCGGATAAATTTAGATCTAAGTTTATCCACATATATATTGCTGGATCTAATTCGATGTGCCATTTTTCGGATCAAATTGGATCTAAGTTTATCCCCAAATATATAGCTAGATCTAATTCGATCTGCCACTTTTTCGGATCAAATTAGATATACGTTTATCCACAAATATATTGCGGGATCTAATTTGATCTGCCAAAATTGAGATCAAATTAGATCTAAGTTTATCCCCAAATATATAGCTGGATCTAATTGGATCCGCCATTTTTCGGATCAAATTAGATCTAAAAATATACGCAAATATATAGCTGGATCCGCCAATTTTCGGATCAAAATAGATCTAGGTTTATCCCCAAAGATATCACTGGACCTCCCAATTTTGAGATATAACTTGATCTTAGTTTATCCCCATATATACAATGGGATCTAATACGATATGATTGGATACACCCAATTTTGAGATCTAAATGGATCAGCTAGATATTACAGCAGATCTTAAACAATATCAAATTGGATATAATTAGATATTGCGCGAGATCAATTTTTTTTACTCGGGTGTTCACAATGCAGAGCAGAGTTACTGCAAAAAATATTTGACACTTAATTACATACATTTTGTTTCGCGAATTTCTAGGCTTTATATCTACCGCCTAAATTTTAAAATAAATTTTTATTTTATTATAAAGTTCCAAACACAAATATTTTGTGTTGCTTTTACGTTTTTTAATATATATTTTTTTAACTTGTTGACAATTAGAGATGCGAGGAAATTAGTGATGTGGGTTTTTAGGTATATTTGTCATGTTAAATATTTAACAGAGTGATGTTAACTCTAGAGTGCACCAAATCCGTACTCCAGAGTCAAACAAATTTAACTCTGGAGTGGAATAAAAAAAGATAGCAAAATACAAAAATGTATTAGTAAGAAAGAGAGAAGAACTAACTTTTCTACAGATTGGAGTACTCCATCATTGTAAACGCACCTTAACTCTTACATTATCATAACAACTAAAACTCAAATTAATTTTGTGGTTCTTATAAAAATTAAAAAATAAGCTTTACTTTAACTCAACTGACAGTTGTCTTAAGTTAGAAGCTATATTGATAAAATCGTTAACGAAGATAGAGGACCCCACTAATGAAACAGATTTTCACTGACAAAAAACTAACTGAACGTTCAAAAAATGTCGAAATGGGGTTAAACAGGTTTTTCCGAACCCTAGTTGGTACTTTTTGGACCAACTTGGCAAACCTATGCTAAAACATGTATTAAAACCTCTACTTCTAGTTCATAAAATATCTATAGATATAACTACCATATAAGATATAAAAAATCTTTAGCCCCCCCTTGAGCGAATCCTGGATCCGCGCCTGACTGAAAATATGAATAAAAAGCCCAAAAAAGCGTGAGTGGTTAAAAATCGACTCACGGAAAAATTTTATTCACGCACACTCAATCACGAACATTTATAATCTACTCGCACTCACTCACGTTCACTTGAGTAAATTAAGGTTTTACTCACACTCACGCGTGATTCACGTGAATAACGCAAAATTCTGCTCACGTGCCCATCTCTAATTTAACGTACTACTTAACGTTTTATATAGGTTTTTATGGTTTTTTGCTATTTCAGCGACTTTAGTCGCTGAATGTACAATCGACCTCAACAAATATAATGCCTTAGTAAGGAAGCAATTAAAAGGAAAATATTTCAATAAAAAAAATGTATTCATCTATGGCGGCCTATACGTTAAAATCGCGATTTTTCAAAAATTTTGTATGGCAGCATAGCTTTCAAAGATGTCGCCAAAGTCCAACTTTTAATATAATATGGGGTCACCTCTAAAAGCAGTTCTTGCAAAATTTCAAGCGAAAAAGTTTCCATTTCCAAAAGTTATCGCAATAAATACATTTTTTACTAAGGTTAGTATCGTACTAAAGACACTTTAGTATCTTAAAATGGCTTTAGTACTGTTATGTATTATTATTCGTATATGCACATCTCTAACTTATTAACATTATCTTTAAATAACATTATCTTAGATGTAAGCTATAATTATGTTAAGCATAGTTCTATTTCTTGAATATCAATAAAGTCAGTTGTTAATCAAACTCCAAATGATTCAATACACTACATTGGCGACGAGTTAAAAAAAAATAGAAATTTATTAAAAATCGTAAATACGATTACAAGTGTACACAAAGCGTGCATAATTTAACACAAAATATTTATTAAAGATTGGAGTTTGTTATCTTGTATTGTTTTTTTTTCTTTTTGTGCGTTTATGCCATTAATACCACAAGAATATTAACAGCCGAACACATAATAAAGTTTAGAAGATTTGCTTATATTGAAAAGTGTCGCTTTAATAAAAAAAAAGTTTTTCCATAAAAATCAATAAAATAAAACAATTTTTACCATATACACCTATAATCAGTGTGGAGGGAGAGGAAGACACCAACCAGTCAATAAATTAAAGGGATAGTCTTGGTCTAGCTAAAAAAAAAACGTGTTAAATAAAAAAAAAACTTAAATTTTTCTATATACATATAAGGTTACGTTATTTTCTGGAAAAAATAAATCATCATGCCTGAAGGTCAAAATAATGTACAAAGTGGTACAGTTACAATTTATCATCCAAATAATATTCCGCAATTTTCTCCCCGCAACGAATCATAGATTCTATGGAAAGAGAAACTTGATATTCACTTTGCTGAAATAAATTGTTCTGAAGAGAATGCAAAGAAGGCAACTCTCTTAAAAGCTATTGGTTCTATTGCATATGAAACATTGCATAATTTATGTAGTCCAGCTACACCAGTGTCTAAGACATACAAAGAGCTTTGCAACTTACTCAAAATGCATTACACTCCACCAACAATTATTTTCCGTGAGCGTAAAAGCTTTCATACAGCAGTGCAAGCTGAGGACGAAACTGTAGCAGATTGGTACGCAAGAGTAAAAAAATTAGCTCTTGCATGTAAATTTGGTGACAATTTAAATTCTTTTGATTTGGATCGCTTTATTCTGGGCATAAACTACAAAATATTTGAGCGACTGTGTGAAGAGGATGAGAAAATAACAATTGAAGAAGCACTCCGAAAAGCTCTTATTATGGAAATGAAGTTAGTAACGAAAGTGAATAACGACAAGCAAATTGGAAATATAAAGTACAACAAAAAAATCAACCACAATAACAACAGCCACAAAAAAAAACACTAGGCAAAACAATTATGACTCTAGTAATAAGAAGAAACAACAAACAACAGCTGATCAAACGAAGTCATTTAAGGTCTGTTTTCACTGTGGTTGGCGAAACCATAAGTCAAATGACTGCCGGTTTAAGCAGAGTAAATGTCATTTCTGTGGCAAAATTGGGCATTTGGCATCTGTCTGCAGAGGAAAGGAAAAAGTTGTAAATTATGTATCCGAATCAGATTCAGATAGTGAAAATTTTAATAAAAATAACTCTCATAATTTTTCTATTTACAGCATAATTAATAACAAAAGTTGTGGCAATTCAACTGAGCTCTACAAAGTTTTAATTAAAATAGATGGAATTCCTATTGATGTGGTTTGTGACTCTGGTGCTCCATGCAGTTTGGTATCGAAATCATTTATCAACAATTTGAATAAAAAAGTAAGTCTCAAATCCTGTAATGATCCATATGTCGACTATAATGGAAATAAAATCAGAGTGTTAGGAGAATATAATGAGATAATTGAATGTAATGAAAGGAAGAGAAAAGTTAAACTTGTAGTAACTGATAATAATAACAGTCCTTTGTTTGGTATAAATTTTTTAAGAACTTTTAATTTTGAACTTGTTCAAGTAAACTCCATTAGCTCTGATCAATCTTCCATTATGATTGAGCAAATAAAAGTTTTTAGTGGTACCCTTGGAAGTTATAAATTTGGGAAAATTTCTTTAGCTATGGACAACGATGCAAAACCTATATTTTGCAAACCGCGTCCAGTGCCATTAGCTTGGAAAGGTAAAATTGAGGAAAACTTAAGGGAGTTAATTGCCAATGATGTTTTAGAACAGGTAGATCATTCAGAGTGGGGTACACCACTTGTTCCAATTTTGAAGCCGAATGGTGATATTCGAATTTGTGGTGATTATAAAGTCACCATAAACAAATATTTGTCTGATTTTAAATATCCACTTCCATTGATTGATGAAATTTTTGCCTCACTTCAAGGAGGTCAAATGTTTTCAAAACTAGATCTGTCTAGCGCATATAACCAGCTTATTCTTGATGACAAATCACAGCTTTTATGTACTTGGTCAACGCACATTGGCACGTTAAGAATGAAACGTTTACCTTTTGGGATAAAACCTGCCGCGGCGATATTCCAAAAAACGATGGAAAACTTATTACAGGGTATACCGTTTGTAGTAGTATATCAGGATGATATTACGGTATCGGGCAAGAATATGACCGAAAATATTCAAAATTTGAAATCAGTGCTAAATAAATTATTACTTGCTGGTCTTAAACTCAATTTATCGAAATGTGAATTTTTTAGAAGTGAAATTTCCTATTTAGGTTTTACCATTGACAGGTTTGGTCTTAAGAAAAACAAGGAAAGGATGAATTCGGCATTAAAAGCCCCAATTCCTAATAATGTGTCAGAAGTACGTGCATTTTTAGGCATGGTAAATTATTATTCAAAGTTCGTTGATAATTTTGCGAAAATTATGACTCCTTTGTATCGATTGTTACAGAAAAATGTTAGGTTTGAGTGGTCTGACGATTGTCAAATTGCGTATGATACAATAAAAAGGGAAATTACATCGGATAAAGTTCTGGTACACTTTAATCCAAAGTTACCAATTTTTCTCACAACGGATGCTTCAGATTATGCCATAGCTGGCATACTTTCACATAAATTTTCTAACAATGAACTTAAACCAGTTGCATTTATATCGAGGGCTTTATCTAAAGCTGAACAAAAATATAGGACACATGAAAAAGAAGCACTTGCTATTATTTTTTGCGTCACAAAATTAAAACAATACTTGATTGGAAATATGTTTACTTTAAGAACTGACCATAAACCATTAATTTCTATATTTGGTGAAAACAAATGAAAAGTAATGGCAGCAGCACGTGTTCAAAGGTGGGCATTTATTCTTTCAGGATTCAATTATAAAATTGAATTTGTTAAAGGTAACTCAAATGAAGCTGACAATTTATCGCGAATGCCTCAACCGGAGTTTAATAATGATAGTGACACCAATGATAGTACCTTTGTAAATCATATACAAAAGGAAAATGTTTTAAGGCTTGACTTTAGAGACATAGCTCGGGAGACTAGGCGTGATCCTATTCTTTCCAAAGTTTGTGAATTTGTTCAAAAGGGTAAGATTAGAGATTTAATGGGTGAAGAGTTTAAGGCATTTACTAGCAAGGATACTGAATTAACTGTAGATCATGACTGTTTATTATGGGGTTATAGGGTCATTGCACCAGAAAAACTAAGAAAATCAATACTTCAGATATTGCATGAATCTCACTTGGGCATTGTTAAAACGAAGGCACTGGCCAGATCGTTTGTTTGGTGGCCTAAAATTGATGGCGAGATTGAAAATTTAATTAAATCCTGTATTTCGTGTCAAAAACTCTTGGCTAGTCCGGAAAAAAGTATGCTTATACCGTGGAGCCCTACAAGCTGTGTGTGGCAAAGAATCCATATAGACTTTGCAGGCCCAATCATGAATAATCATTTTTTTATTGTTATAGACTCATATTCTAAATGGGTAGAAGTTTTTAAGACAAAGGATATCACTTCCAATTTTGTAATAACAAAGTTAAGGGAAATTTTTTGTCGTTTCGGTATCCCTTATACGATTGTTAGTGATAACGGCAGACAATTCGTGTCTGAAGATTTTAGGGATTTCATTGCAAGTAACAAAATGAAACATGTATTAACAGCTCCTGGACATCCAGCAACCAATGGTCAGGCGGAAAATTTTGTTAAAACGTTAAAAAAATCCATTTATGCAAATTTGAATTCTGGGAAAAATGAAAATATTGATGTAATTTTAAATCGTTTTCTGATGGATTATCGTAATACAAAACAAAGTTCAATAGATGAAAGCCCGGCTAAAATTTTTATTGGAAGATCAATTAGAACACGACTTGATCTAATTAAACCTCCTCTTATTACAGATGGGATACTAGAGCAACAATTAAAAAGCATTTCAAATTATAAAGGTAGGAGATCAGTAATTTTTAAAAAGGGTCAAAATGTTTTTATTAGAGATTATACAAACGTAAATAAAAAGTCATGGGCCCCTGCTATTATAAAGGAACAGATGGGTCCACGTTCATATCAATGTATTCTTACGAATGGTAGAGTTATAAAGCGACATACTAATCAGATTAGGGCAGGATTAACAGAAGATCAAAGTGTTAATAATGATTTCACATTGCCAGAGTTACCATCATGTTCGAGTGGAAATACATCGAGTGTAGCAGTTGAACAGTCACACGATAATAATAATTCATTAGAACAGTCACACGATAATAATAATTCATTAGAATTAAGAAACAAAAATGTACATGAATTAAATTCGGAATCTGAAATAGAAAATGAAACCATAAATTCAAATATCAATGAAAACTTGTCAAATGAAATTGAAGAAAGAGAAAATGAAAATATATATACTAGGGTATTGAGACCCAGAACAAAAAAAAAATAACAAATAATGTATATTAACTATTAACTATTTTTATAAAAGAATTAATTTTGTTTGAATTGAATAAATGAATATATTTTATTACTTTTTTATGTATATAATATAATCAATACATAAAAATAATTAATATTTACAAAGATTTGAAATAAAAAAAAAAATAAACAAATTTAAGTGGGGGCGTGTTATGTATTATTATTCGTATATGCACATCTCTAACTTATTAACATTATCTTTAAATAACATTATCTTAGATGTAAGCTATAATTATGTTAAGCATAGTTCTATTTCTTGAATATCAATAAAGTCAGTTGTTAATCAAACTCCAAATGATTCAATACACTACAAGTACGATACTAACCTTAGTAGAAAATGAATTTATTACCATAACTTTTGCAAGTGGAAACTTTTTCGCTTGAAATTTTGCAAGAACAGTTCTTAGAGGTGACCCCATATTATACTAAAAGTTGGACTTTGGGGACATCTTGGAAATCTATGCTGCCATATAAAATTTTTCAAAAGTCGTGATTTTAACGTATAGGCCGCAATAAATGAATACATTTTTTTTTATTGAAATATTTTCCTTTTAATTGCTTCCTTACTAAGGCATTACATTTGTTGAGTCTAAAGTCGCTGAAATAGCAAAACACCATAAAAACCTATATAAAACGCTAACAAGGGAAGTACTTCAGCCTAAACACTCCGATTTTGATGAAATTTGGATATGTGATAGAGAAAAAATCTAAGATCGACCTGTCTCAGCTTATCGGCCACCTCGGAATTTTAAGGGTCCAAAAAGGGGTTAAAAAGATATTTCGACCAAAGGAACCATGTGCAAGTGTGGTATTGTTGCAAAGGAATTTTTAAGGGCTTTTCACTGGCTTTTCACCTTTTTTTGATACTTTTTTGCTCTTTCGAATTTGCTGTTTTAAAATTTTCCAAATTTTTGGGTACTTTATGTGGAAAAGTGTTATGGATGCTGAATTCATATATATTATTCCTTATTAAATTTAAGCGGACACGTGTTTTTGCGTTTTTCGATATTCGTACTACATCCCAGCAAAATCTTTCATTACCAAATAAGTGGTTATATAATAAAAATTCATAGCTCCGCACAACTTATTTTTTGGCGTCTAAACTCATTATTTTTGTTTGGCGTGGTCGTTTTTATAAGTAGTCACGCTTACCCGCTCGCTTACGAAAAAATGAGAAATAAGTAGTTAAGAGATTTTGAATAATAAGTGGCTTACAAAAAGTTGAATTATAAGTGGTTATCTGATTGCTTACTTGATTCTTAAAAATAAGGAGTTAAGCAAATACTACTAGCTTAAGGAAATACATTCAGAAAAATTTAAGTTTTCTCTAGTGTGTAATTTTAGGACTCATCATAAAAATTTAAACATAAAACATATTTATATATAACTAGCGGGCGCAGCCCGCTACGTTGTTAGCGTGCCTTAAAGGTTAGGGGGGGGGGGCTGCGCCCTCCCACAATTTTTATTAAATTAGTTTTTTTATTTAAAGTTTTTTATTTAAAGCCTTCACCCAGCCACCACAAATAAATAATTCTGCAGAACAATGGGTTTAAAATAAATAAATATTTGATCACTTTTTCTCATGAAAGTGGATTGTTAGTAATGAATCCATAATAATTTGCAATATACGTGTGTATGTCAAGATAATTTGGTAAAGTCCGAACTTAGGTAGATAGATCCGTAAGTAGTTTTGTTCATTTGTGTTTTGAATGAAAATAAATAACGTAAAGCAGAGTTGGAAAGCATTTTATAATATTAAAAATAGCGGGCAAAGCCCGCTACGTTGTTAGCGTGTCTTAAAGTTTTTTTTTTAATTCCAGTTTATGTAAAGGTAGACCTGGCAATTCAAGTAAATTCACAAATTCAGTTGGAAAATTTACTGCGTCGGTTTCTTCCACCGGTGCTTCGTTACATGAAGTTTAAATATCGGAATATATAAGTTCCATTCCTTTTGTAAGGTTTTTTCTCTTAGAAAATTTGTTTAACTTTTTGGAGAGTATGTTTCAATGCTACATAAGTTTCATATTCCGTGGATAGTGTTTGAACAGGTAATTTCCTCTTCCAATCCATTTGCATTGTCTATAATTTCAATTCCACTCGTTCAACGTTTATATCCATTTCGTTCCACTTGTGTAGTGTTTCAATTCCACTCGTTTCCTATTTAGTTTCTTAATTTTAGTGTTTCATATACACTTGTTCTTTAAGTTTTAGGTTTCTAGCTAAAGACGCAGACGTTAAGGGGGGGGGGGGGCAATTTTTCCCTTTTGAACCACCATTTTTACCACGTTCCTGTCCAAAGTCCTAGAAATGCCTTGTCGATAAGTTAGCCCATACTCCAAGGAAAACATATTATATATTACAGGTTTCTAGCCGAAGGGTTCGGTTAGGCCATCAAGGGGGAGAATTATTCCGTTTTTACCCCTCCCGGTAGGAATTTCCAAAAATTCCGTCTTATAGGACGTCTGCGTTGGAGGAGGAACCTACTACATACATAATTTTAGGTCTCTATATCCAGCAGTTTGGCCAGGCCGTCAAAGGGGAAGTTTTTTCCCTTTTTACCCCTCCCGGTATGAATTTCCAAAAATACCAATTTAGGGGACGTCAACGTTGGAGAAGGAACCCAATTTAAGATCCCTTGTTCCAGCAGTTTGGCCAGGCCGTTAAGGGGGAGACTTTTCCTGTTTTTGACCCTACCTGTAGAAATTTCCAAAAATCTCATCTTAGCGGATGTCTACAATAGAGGAAGAACTTTAATACCAAATTTCAACTTCCTACCTCCAGCGGTTTGGGCAGGCCTTTAAGCGGCACTTTTCGCTTCATTAATCCCCATTTTTGCAATGTCCCTGTCCTTTTCCTGTTTTTAACCCTACCTGTAGAAATTTCCAAAAATCTCATCTTAGCGGATGTCTACAATAGAGGAGGAACTTTAATACCAAATTTCAACTTCCTACCTCCAGCGGTTTGGGCAGGCCTTTAAGCGGCACTTTTCGCTTCATTAATCCCATTAAAAGTACCTTCCCGGTAAGTGAGCCCATACTCCAAGTAACATATGTTTTACATTTCAGGTTTCTAGCCAACTTTTACTATTTGTGCCCCTCTCGGTAGGAATTACCGAAAATCCATCGACAGGGAATTTCAGCTTCCTAGTTCCAGCAGTTTGAGCAGGCTGTCAAGGGGGACACTTTTTCTTTTTTTGTCCCTCCCGGTTGGAATTAGGCTGGAAGAGAAACCTAAGTACCGAATTTCAGCTTCCTAGTTCCAGCAGTTTGGACAGGTCGTTAAGGGGCAACTTTCCCTTTTTGAGCCCCCATTTTATAACGACCCTGTCCAAAATTCAAAAAAGTATCTTTCTAATAAGTTAGCCCTTACTCCAGGGACCCAAATTTTAAGCTTCAGGTTTCTAGCCGAAGGGGTTTTTACCGGCCCCCAAGGTGAGGCTTTTCTTCTTTTTGCCCCTCACTTTAGGAATTTACAAAAATTCCATCTTCGCGGCTATCTGCGATGGATGAGGAACATTCATACCAAATTTCAACTGCATTGCCTAAGCGGTTTTGGCAGGCCGTTAGTGGGGACCTTTTTTTCCTTTCAACCACCATTTTTACTATGTTCCTGTTCCAAAATAGAAAAATTACTTTGCCGGTGAGTTAGTCCTACTCCAAGGAATACATATTTAAAATTTTAGGTTGGCCAAAAGGGATTGGGCAAGCCGTCAGGAGGAGACTTTTACCTTATTTCCCCTCCCGATAGGAATTTCAAAAATTCCGTCTAAGCGGACGCCTACACAGAAGGAGGAACTCACATACCGAGTTTCCTTTTGGGATATCCTGTAGGGAATTCCAAAAATACAAACTTAATCGATGTCTACTACAGTGGAGGAACCTTTATACCAAATTTCAACTTCTTACCTCCAGTGGTTTGGGCAGGCACTTTTCCAATTTGTGAGACTGTTTATGGGGAGACTTTTCCCCTTTTTGCCCGTTCCGGTAGGAATTTCCAAAAATCCCATCTATATCAAGAAACCGCCGAATATCAAGAAACCTTGTTTTAGTGGAGATATCCGTGGGGGGAGGAAAATAGTAGTTTTTTTGAAATTATATATTATTTTAAATGGTACTTTTTGGAAAAACGAAATTTTTTGTAAAAAGATACTTTGTTTTTACAAAGTACTTTATTTGTACTTTTTTTGGAAAAGGTATTTTTTTTTAAAAAGGTGTTTTTTGTTGGAAAAATGTATGTTTTTTGGAAAAAGGTACTTTTTTTGGAAAAGGTACTTCTTTTGGAAAAGGAAAATTTTTTTAGAAAAAGGTACTTTTTTTGGGAAAAGGTACTTTTTTTTGGAAAAGGTACTTTTTTTGAAAAAGGTATTTTTTTGAAAAAATGTATGTTTTTTGAAAAAATGTATGTTTTTTGGGAAAAGGAAAATTTTTTTAGGTACTTTTTTTGGGAAAAGGTACTTTTTTTTGCAAAAGGTACTTTTTTGAAAAACGTATTTTTTTGGAAAAATGTATGTTTTTTGGGAAAAGGTACTTTTTTGGAAAAGGTACTTTTTTTAAAAAAGGTATTTTTTTGGAAAAATGTATGTTTTTTGGGAAAAGGTACTTTTTTTTTGGAAAAGGTACTTTTTTTTGGAAAAGGTACATTTTTTTAGAAAAAGGTACTTTTTTGGAAAAAGGTACTTTTTTTGGAAAAAGGTAATTTTTTTGGAAAAAGGTACTTATTATGGAAAAAGGTACTTTTTTTGGAAAAAGGTACTTTTTTTGGAAAAAGGTACTTATTATGGAAAAAGGTACTTTTTTTGGAAAAAGGTACTTTTTTGGAAAAAGGTACTTTTTTTGGAAAAAGGTACTTTTTTTTTGGAAAAAGGTACTTTTTTTGGAAAAAGGTATTTTTTTTGGAAAAAGGTACTTTTTTTGGAAAAAGGTACTTTTTTTGGAAAAAGGTCCTTTTTTTGGAAAAAGGTACTTTATTTGGAAAAAGGTACTTTTTTTGGAAAAAGCTACTTTTTTTTGGAAAAGGGTACTTTTTTGGAAAATGGTACTTTTTTTGGAAAAAGGTACTTTTTTTTGGAAAAAGGTACTTTTTTTGGAAAAAGGAATTTTTTTTGGAAAAAGGTACTTTTTTTGGAAAAAGGTACTTTTTTTGGAAAAAGGTACTTTTTTTGGAAAAAGGTACTTTTTCGGAAAAAGGTACTTTTTTTGGAAAAAGGTACTTTTTCGGAAAAAGGTACTTTTTCGGAAAAAGGTACTTTTTTTGGGACAAGGTACTTTTTTGGGAAAAGGTACTTTTTTTGTCCCCTTTTTGCCCCTCCCGATAAGAATTTCCAAAAACGCCGTCTCAACGGACGTCTACACCGGTCGAGGAACCTACATACCAAATTTCAACTTCATAGCTCCAGCAGTTTGAGCAGGCCGTCAAGGGGGAGACTTTTTCCCCTTTTTGCCCGTCCCTGTAAAAATTTCCAAAACTCCCGTCTTGGTGGATGTCTACGATAGTGGAGGAACATTTATACCAAATTTCAACTTCCTACCTCCAGCGGTTTGGGCAGGCCGTCAAGGAGGGCCTTTTCCCCCTTTTTAACCCCCATTTTTACAACGTCCCTGTCCAAAATTCCAGAAAGTACTTTCCAGAAAAGTTAGCCCATACTCCAAGGAACACATATCTTAAATTTCAGCTTTCTAGCCAAGGGGGTTTTGGCAGGCCGCCAAGGGGGAGACTTTTCCCCTTTTTGCCCGTTCCGGTAGGAATTTCCAAAAATCCCGTCTTAGCGGACGTCTACGCCGAAAGAGGAACCTACATACCAAATTTCAACTTCCTAGCTTCAGCGGTTTGGGCTGGGCGATGTTGAGTCAGTCAGTCAGTCAGTCAGTCATTCAGTCAGTCAGTCACGTTATTCTTTTATATATAGAGATAAATAAAAATGTATAAAATTTAACTGTGTAAAAGTACTTATTTAAACTATTACGAGTAAGTCATTATTTTATATATAGAAACAATGAATACAATAGGCCGTTATTAGGAAGTCATTATTTTATATTATAAAATAATGCAAAAGGTAATGATATATCATTTTTGGTAATGCAGATAGTAATGAGGTGTCATTACCAATATTTTGCTGGGATAAGGTTTGGCAAAATTTTTCCCGAAACACATTTTTTGGTACATTTTTAAAGAATTTAGGCCGCTTTCTGTGCCATTTCCAAAACTGTTTAAATTTGCGTGCGGTTATTGTCAGTTGTGGTGAGCCATGTAGATTCAACAATTTTATTTTGGGTGTCATAACTGAAAACCTAGTGAGATACTAATGATGAATTATTAACATTGGTTAATGTGGCCAACATCTTCTCTATATATAAAAGAATAACGTGACTGACTGACTGAATGACTGACTGACTGACTGACTCAACATCGCCCAGCCCAAACCGCTGAAGCTAGGAAGTTGAAATTTGGTATGTAGGTTCCTCTTTCGGCGTAGACGTCCGCTAAGACGGGATTTTTGGAAATTCCTACCGGAACGGGCAAAAAGGGGAAAAGTCTCCCCCTTGGCGGCCTGCCAAAACCCCCTTGGCTAGAAAGCTGAAATTTAAGATATGTGTTCCTTGGAGTATGGGCTAACTTTTCTGGAAAGTACTTTCTGGAATTTTGGACAGGGACGTTGTAAAAATGGGGGTTAAAAAGGGGGAAAAGGCCCCCCTTGACGGCCTGCCCAAACCGCTGGAGGTAGGAAGTTGAAATTTGGTATAAATGTTCCTCCACTATCGTAGACATCCACCAAGACGGGAGTTTTGGAAATTTTTACAGGGACGGGCAAAAAGGGGAAAAAGTCTCCCCCTTGACGGCCTGCTCAAACTGCTGGAGCTATGAAGTTGAAATTTGGTATGTAGGTTCCTCGACCGGTGTAGACGTCCGTTGAGACGGCGTTTTTGGAAATTCTTATCGGGAGGGGCAAAAAGGGGACAAAAAAAGTACCTTTTTCCAAAAAAGTACCTTTTCCCAAAAAAGTACCTTGTCCCAAAAAAAGTACCTTTTTCCGAAAAAGTACCTTTTTCCGAAAAAGTACCTTTTTCCGAAAAAGTACCTTTTTCCAAAAAAAGTACCTTTTTCCGAAAAAGTACCTTTTTCCAAAAAAAGTACCTTTTTCCAAAAAAGTACCTTTTTCCAAAAAAAGTACCTTTTTCCAAAAAAAATTCCTTTTTCCAAAAAAAGTACCTTTTTCCAAAAAAAAGTACCTTTTTCCAAAAAAAGTACCATTTTCCAAAAAAGTACCCTTTTCCAAAAAAAAGTAGCTTTTTCCAAAAAAAGTACCTTTTTCCAAATAAAGTACCTTTTTCCAAAAAAAGGACCTTTTTCCAAAAAAAGTACCTTTTTCCAAAAAAAGTACCTTTTTCCAAAAAAAATACCTTTTTCCAAAAAAAGTACCTTTTTCAAAAAAAAAAGTACCTTTTTCCAAAAAAAGTACCTTTTTCCAAAAAAGTACCTTTTTCCAAAAAAAGTACCTTTTTCCATAATAAGTACCTTTTTCCAAAAAAAGTACCTTTTTCCAAAAAAAGTACCTTTTTCCATAATAAGTACCTTTTTCCAAAAAAATTACCTTTTTCCAAAAAAAGTACCTTTTTCCAAAAAAGTACCTTTTTCTAAAAAAATGTACCTTTTCCAAAAAAAAGTACCTTTTCCAAAAAAAAGTACCTTTTCCCAAAAAACATACATTTTTCCAAAAAAATACCTTTTTCAAAAAAAGTACCTTTTCCAAAAAAGTACCTTTTCTCAAAAAACATACATTTTTCCAAAAAAATACGTTTTTCAAAAAAGTACCTTTTGCAAAAAAAAGTACCTTTTCCCAAAAAAAGTACCTAAAAAAATTTTCCTTTTCCCAAAAAACATACATTTTTTCAAAAAACATACATTTTTTCAAAAAAATACCTTTTTCAAAAAAAGTACCTTTTCCAAAAAAAGTACCTTTTCCCAAAAAAAGTACCTTTTTCTAAAAAAATGTTCTTTTTCCAAAAGAAGTACCTTTTCCAAAAAAAGTACCTTTTTCCAAAAAACATACATTTTTCCAACAAAAAACACCTTTTTAAAAAAAAATACCTTTTCCAAAAAAAGTACAAATAAAGTACTTTGTAAAAACAAAGTATCTTTTTACAAAAAATTTCGTTTTTCCAAAAAGTACCATTTAAAATAATATATAATTTCAAAAAAACTACTATTTTCCTCCCCCCACGGATATCTCCACTAAAACAAGGTTTCTTGATATTCGGCGGTTTCTTGATATAGATGGGATTTTTGGAAATTCCTACCGGAACGGGCAAAAAGGGGAAAAGTCTCCCCATAAACAGTCTCACAAATTGGAAAAGTGCCTGCCCAAACCACTGGAGGTAAGAAGTTGAAATTTGGTATAAAGGTTCCTCCACTGTAGTAGACATCGATTAAGTTTGTATTTTTGGAATTCCCTACAGGATATCCCAAAAGGAAACTCGGTATGTGAGTTCCTCCTTCTGTGTAGGCGTCCGCTTAGACGGAATTTTTGAAATTCCTATCGGGAGGGGAAATAAGGTAAAAGTCTCCTCCTGACGGCTTGCCCAATCCCTTTTGGCCAACCTAAAATTTTAAATATGTATTCCTTGGAGTAGGACTAACTCACCGGCAAAGTAATTTTTCTATTTTGGAACAGGAACATAGTAAAAATGGTGGTTGAAAGGAAAAAAAGGTCCCCACTAACGGCCTGCCAAAACCGCTTAGGCAATGCAGTTGAAATTTGGTATGAATGTTCCTCATCCATCGCAGATAGCCGCGAAGATGGAATTTTTGTAAATTCCTAAAGTGAGGGGCAAAAAGAAGAAAAGCCTCACCTTGGGGGCCGGTAAAAACCCCTTCGGCTAGAAACCTGAAGCTTAAAATTTGGGTCCCTGGAGTAAGGGCTAACTTATTAGAAAGATACTTTTTTGAATTTTGGACAGGGTCGTTATAAAATGGGGGCTCAAAAAGGGAAAGTTGCCCCTTAACGACCTGTCCAAACTGCTGGAACTAGGAAGCTGAAATTCGGTACTTAGGTTTCTCTTCCAGCCTAATTCCAACCGGGAGGGACAAAAAAAGAAAAAGTGTCCCCCTTGACAGCCTGCTCAATGATCTACAACATTATCCAATGGTTATTTCTCCACTCAAAACTTATCGGACCAGAACAAAATATATATATCGTTGGAAAGGTACTTGAAATACCTTTTCAATGATATGCAACATGCCTAGATTTATTAACCCATTACGAGCCGGGACATGATTTTAAATGTTAATTTTTTTAAATTAGATTTTTTAAATTAAAAAAAAAACTTTTAGAAGTAAAAAAAGCTCAGAAAATATTAATTTAATGAAAAAATTGAGTAAAACATATAAAAAAATAGTTTTTCATCAAATATTATATTAATCTTGAATATACATATTAGTTAATATCGAACTTGGGGCTGATATTAACTAATATATCGTCGGCTTGCCTGCACGAAGTGCTGTTTTTGGTTTTAACAGGTTTGAACGAAAAAACTGATTTATATTATCCTTTTAAGATATTTTATTGATATCATATGCCCTAATGATTCACGACCTTATTTACTACAATCATTATTAAGGCATATGATGTCAATGAAATATATTAAAAGGATAATATAAATCAGTTTTTTCGCCCTAGTGAAAGCCTGTTAAAGAACACATAACACTACTTGCAGGCAAGCCGACAATATTGTTATATAAAAAATAAAATTATAAATACTTTTCGTATCTATTTATATATAAAATTTTGATCGGTTTTATGAATAATATATTCCTATATATACAATTTGCAATAGAGCAAATACTGATATAGGATTTAATATGATTACATATGAGAAAATTTCTAAAAAAATTTCTAATATATCATCATATAAAAACATATAAGGTCGCATACAATATTTTATATTATCATATATTTTAATATTAAAAAAGATATCTTATATATACTCTTTTTTACTCGGGAGGGTATAAATACATACGAAAAATATTTTTAATTTAAATTTTTATATAACAATATCATCGATTTGTGTAGTGTTCTGTGTTCTTTAACAGGTTTATAAAATAGGGCGAAAAAACTGATTTATATTATCCTTTTAATATATTTGATTGACATCATATGCCGTAATAATGATTGTAGTAAATAAGGTCGTGAATAATTAGGGCATATGATGTCAATAAAATATCTTAAAAGGATAATATAAATCAGTTTCTTCGCTCTCCTGAAAACCTGTTAAAACCAAAAACATAGCACTACTTGCAGGCAAACCGACGATATATTAGTTAATATCAGACCAGGGTTGGCAGGCAATACCGCTAAAATACCGTTATCGATTCAAAACCCTTTCAACTGACTACCGTTACCCCTAAAATACCGTTACCGAAATACCCGGAATACCGTTATCCTTAAAATACCGTTACCGAAATAACTGAAATACCGTTATCCTTAAAATACCGATACCGAAATAAATGAAATATTAATACCCCTAAAATACCGTTACCGTTATTTTTAATTTTCTGCTTTTGGTAATTTCACGTGGTTATTGAGTACTTTTTGAATATTAAGTTGATAAATTGGTTCTGTTTTTAATTTCGTTTGTTTTTTGTAAAAAAAAATTGCGGCATGCATCGAAATAACTGACTACCGTTACCCTTAAAAACCGTTACCGATATAACTGAAATACCGTTAACCTTAAAATACCGTTACCGAAATAACCCAAATATCGTTATCTTTAAAATACCGTCACCGAAATAACTCAAATACCGTTATTCTTAAAATACCGATACCGAATTAAATGAAATAGCGTTACCCTTAAAATACCGATACCGAAATAATCTAAAATAGCGTTACCCTAACGATAACCGCATTCGTTTCGGTTACCATCCGTGTATCAGACCCAAGTTCGAGATTAACTAATATATTCGAGATTAATATATCATTTCATCAAAAACAATTTTTATATAGGTTTTACTCAATTTTTTCATTAAATTAATATTTTCTAAGATTTTTTTATTTTTAATTTAAAAAAAATAACATTTAAAACCATGGCCCGGCTCGTAATGGCTTAATAAGTCTTGGCATGTTGCATATCATTGGAAAAGTATTTACGATAAGTTTTGAGTGGAGAAATAAGCCATTGAGTATTATTGTAGATCATCTTCATCTACATAAATCGGGAACTATGAGCCCCTAACAAAAAAGAAGTGCATTGCCGGGCTAACCATTAAAATTTTATTTAAAATAAAAAAAGCTTAACATATTTAAAAAAAAATTCTAAGTCCAAAGAAAATTCTAAGTCCAAAGAAATTTGATAAAAAATTATCTAGTCTTTAAAGAATAACGGATTTATACATTATCGTCTTTAATAGTTATTTATTACACTATGCGACAGTCAAAATCGGGATGGGATGAAACCAACGGGAAATGTTATATCGGTCAAAAACAAGTTATACGTGTCCCGGCGTTTCGCTGGGTCACCCCTAGGAATCGAGATATATCTTTTTTTTGACATAACTCGAGAACCACTAGTCCGATTTTGCTCAAACAATTTAAAAAAAATTAAAAATTACAATTCCTTTAATCTGTTCATACAACGTTTTTCTATATACTTCACAGTTTTGCCGGTAAAAATAAATGTTTGTTACCGCTACCATAAAAATCAATAACCTTTTGTTTATTACTTTTTTTTTAATATTTTAGGCAAAAAATATTTTTTTCTTCATACATTTATTTTTACCGGCAAAACTGTTGAGTATATAGAAAAACGTTATATGAACAGATTAAAGGAATTGTAATTTTTAATTTTTTTAAAATTGTTTGAGCAAAATCGGACTAGTGGTTCTCGAGTTATGTCAAAAAAAAGACCACCAAAGGTCAAATCGATATATCTCGATTCCTAGTGGTGACCCAGCGAAACGCCGGGACACGTATAACTTCTTTTTTACCGATATAACTTTCCCCGGTAGTTTGAACCCTTCCCGATCACTGACTCCTACCATTTGTCTCACAGTGTTATCGACAGTAGCCCTCGGCTAATAGTCAGGCATGTGATGAATATCGAAAACGATCTGATTTTCAATGGTTAATATTTTACGATCTGTACAATACCAATTATATTTTATTTTTTATTTCATATACCAATTATTTTTTATTTCCGGAGTCAAATAAAATGATAAATAATAATTTGAAGCCAATTTGATTTTCGTGAAACTAATTATTCTAGATTGAAAAACTTTTCGTTTCCGATTTTCATCACACCCCAGAGTGTGTAGGACCCAAAATCCTGCTGCCCTCCAATACAAAGTTTTTTTTATCATTTAAATTTAATAATATCGTATTGTATTAATTTATATCCAATTTGATCGGGACAAAATTCGGATATAATTTTATTATTTGATATAACTTTGTATTATTGTAAATACAATTATATCCGATTTGATACAGTTTAATATAACCATTTTTCGGATGAAATTATATCCAGTTACATATTGCAAATATATCCATTCACATATAATTTTATATAAACTTTTTTACTCGGGCCATTTTCTGCCAACAGCACCTGGAAGTTATGTTTATTGGAAGTTGGGATTAATAATATTTTCATATGTAATTATATATTGTCATATATAACCCCACACATAATTATATATGTGATTGAGGTTTTTTTTAACTCAATTTGATTTAGTTATAAATATTTTTTTTACAGATCTTAAAAAGATTAAACCATTTTGTGTCAACAGCATCTGCAAATTGTGTTTTCAATAAATAAATAAATAGTATTCTAAATATATAAATTAGATATCGTAATATATAAAAAATTAGTTTAAGTTCTGAATTTGAGTCCTTCCAGAGCGAAAATGATTTTTTGGTAATATTTCTACATACAATTTTGGCAATATTCTTATTTTTTACTCCTCCTTTTTTAATACCACCAAAAAAACTTGTGAAAAAGTGTTGTATAAGAGTATTTTTTTCCAAAGGATTTGCTAAGCTTATACATGTCATACCTTATTTAAAAGACATTTATATTACCTTTTCAACAACATGTATATTGTGCTTATCCCATTATTACCCAGTGTAGAAAATCATTACCAGATATGTGGTTATGTAACTACATACTTGGTAATGGTAACCAGTTACTTTTGTTATTACATTTCTTATTACCTTTGTATGGCGATGTCGCGAAAAATAATGAGTTATGGTTACACACCAGCATACGAAAAATCAAAAAATATATCGTTACCTATGTGCTTACCAGTTCTGACAAAAATAATGAGTCTAAAAATAGATTTTCAAAAAAAAAATTATATAAAAAAATGTTTTTTATTGTATTTTTTTTTTTTTTAAATAACCAACTGAGCTATATCGACATGTAATATTTAATAGATAAAAACATAATTGACCTGCTGCACACAAGTACGCTTACTCGCCAACATACAAAAAATCTAAAAAATATGTGGTTACATATATCCTTACCAGTGTTTAAAAAATATTGAGTCTAAAAATAGATTTCAAAAAATTTTCAAAAAAATCTAGAAAATTATTTTCTATTTGAAATAATGATAAAAATAAGTCATTATCAGTAACTCATTATTATATGTTTTAAAATAATGCAGAAGGTAAGTGGGTGTCATTACTGGTAGTCCCAAAAATAATGATATCCCGAGTAAAAAAGAGTATATATAACATATATTTTTTAATATTAAAATATATGATAATATAAAATAATGTGTGCGACCTTACATGTTTTTATATGATGATATATTAGAAATTTTCTCATATGTAATCATATTAAATCATATATCAGTATTTGCTTTATTGCAAATTGTATCTATAGGAATATATTATTGATAAATCCGTTCAAAATTTTATATATAAATAGATACGAAAAATATTTTTAATTTTATTTTTTATATAACAGGTTTTAATATTTTTTAATTTATTTCATTGACATCATATGCTTTAACAATGATTGTAATAAATAAGGTCGTGAATCATTAGGGCATATGATGTCAATAAAATATCTTAAAAGAATAATATAAATCAGTTTTTTCGCTCTCCTGAAAACCTGTTAAAACCAAAAACATAGCACTTCTTGCAGGCAAGCCGACGATTTATTAGTTAATATCAGACCCAAGTTCGAGATTAACTAATATATTCGAGATTAATGTAATATTTTATCAAAAACAATTTTTTATATGTTTTACTCAATTTTTTCCTTAAATTAATATTTTCTGAGCTTTTTTACTTCTAAAAGTTTTTTTTAATTTAAAAAATCCAATTTAAAAAAATTAACATTTAAAATCATGGCCCGGCTCGTAATGGGTTAATAAGTCTAGGCATGTTGCATATCATTGGAAAGGTATTTCAAGTACCTTTCCAACGATATATATTTTTTGTTCTGGTCCGATAAGTTTTGAGTGGAGAAATAAGCCATTGAATATTGTTGTAGATCATCTTCAGCTCCATAAATCGGGGACTATGAGCCTCCAACAAAAAAGAAGTGCATTGCCGGGCTAACCATTAAAATTTTATTTAAAATAAAAAAGAGCTTAACATATTTAAAAAAAATTTATAAGTCCAAAGAAAATTCCCATATTTGATAAAAAATTATCTAGTCTTTAAAGAATAACAGATTTATACATTAACGTCTTTAATAGTTACTCATTCTCAACAGTAGCCCTCGGCTGACAGTCAGGCATGTGATGATGGATCTGTACAATACCAATTATTTTTTATTTCCTAATTTAGATGTCCGCGTTAAATAAAACGATAAATAATAATTTCAAGCCAATTTGATTTTCGTGAAACAAATTATTCTAGATTGAAAAACTGTTCGTTTTTGATTTTCATAACACCCCTGAGTGTGTAGACCCGAAATCCTGCTGCCCTCCAATTCAAAGTTTTTTTTATCATTTAAATTTAATCATATCGTATTGTATTAACTTATATCCAATTTGATCGGGACAAAATTCGGATATAAGTTTATCATTTGATATAACTTTGTATCCTTGTAAATACAATTATATCCAATATGATACAATTTAATATAACCATTTTTCGGATGAAATTATATCCAGTTACATATTGCAAATATATCCATTCACATATAATTTTATATACACTTTTTTACTCGGGATGTCATTACCGTTTCTACACTGGATAATTTCGCAAATACGGACTGTTGATATTTAGACATATAAATCGGTGCCGTGACCCTTCAACAAACATTTTTTTTTATCTTCTTCACCAAAAAAATTCCGTGTGTGGAAAAAATTTAAAATTTTTAATTTTTTTTTTTGCAAGAATGTTATTAATTTATTTTGTCTAAGTCATCTATATTTATAAATTTATATAATTATATATAACTCAGTAACACGAACAATGTTGCTTCATATAGTCAGTCATTTTGTATAGCAGTGTGTGGCTGAGTGAGTTAAGTGGCCGACTACAACGCCAGCAATCTGGGTTGAAATCCTGCCGACGGTATGTTTTTTTTAATGAAATATATATTTTTTAAATAATAATTTTTTTTTTAATTTTTTGTGTTATTTTTTTAAATTTTATTAAAATTTAAATAATTCCGAATATATCATAGGATAAATTTTGATCTCAAATTATCCGATTCGATCTGCCAAAATTAGGTTTTCCGTTTGCATCTAATTGGATCTAAATTAATCCCATAGGATATTTTGGGATCTATCAGGATCTCAATTTTATATTATTGGTTATTGGATCTCCCAATTTTGAGATCTATTTGGAATTAATTTAATCCTGCAATATATTTGAGGGATCTAATTGGATATTACTGGATACCCCAATTTTGAGATGAACTTGGATAAGATTAAATGTCGATCTATATCAAATGAGATATGACTACATATGCTAGATATGTTTTTTTGATCGGGCATTTATAAATTTAAAAACTGATTATGCATATAACTCTTAGTATTCGTAGGTAGGAAATTGTTATGATTCGGTTGAAACAAATAGCATCCGAACATAATGAAAATTAGTTCTCAACATTCAAAAAAACGTTGGAATGCAATACCTTTTACAGTGGTGGCTAATAAATTAGAAACGATTGAAGTTTTTTCTAATTTTATTCTCGTTGCCTTTATTTTTAAAGATCAAAATAGTAGCTAAATTTGCCCCGAAAGGCAAGGAGATTGTTCAGAAAATTGTACAGAATTTTAACGTAATGTTTGTTTTTTCATTTTGTCACTTGTTTTAAGTGGGCGTGGCTTTTAACGAAAAATTAGCGATATCGACCTTTTATCAAATTACATAGTAAACTTTAGGCAGTACTGATCAGTTCTGTACAAACTGTGTATTTATGGAAATCCTATAAAATTTCCTTATGTCTTGCATTAGTCGCTGGACTTGAAATTGCAGCACTTTATACATGACCAAAATTTTCTTTGTTTTTAGCGATTTTAAAATAAAGTTAATATTACTGAAATTTTAACATGAAATGCTTTTTATTACACTCCGTTTCATATAGCCGCACTATAAAACAGCTGATATGTGAGGTTCTGAATAATTTAGAGATATACTTAAAAGACCTTATAACTAAAACTTACACCTAAAATACATATATTTCAAAAAAAATTTTTTTTTAACGTAGATTAATTTAAATCGCCATTTTTATTTTACTAGTGTTTCATAACTATAGCCGCACTTTCAGAAAAATGGATTTTGAAGTTAAAAAATTAAATTAATTTAATGTTAGGTAAAGTCGACTTGATTTTAATTAATACCAAAAATTCCATTTGGCATCCGCCATTGTCCACTGTCCACCAATTTTGTTCATTCATTGGTCTTCAAACACGAGTTTCTGCTTTTTTAAGATCAAAAACTGTTGGATACTATCGATTTTCTGGAAAACAATTACATAACAAAATTTCGTCGGTATTCTAAATTCGGCTCTTATCCCTAAAATATATTTATGGATTTAATTAAATTACTTACTGTAGACTGAAAAATTGCCATTTCTATTTGAGCTATTTCTCCATGTCCAAGATGAAAAATATGTATTTGGTGAGGTGTAATTTTTTTTTCTAAACATATTTCATAAAAAAAAATTTAAGAAAAACCTTTTATTTGTTAGTTTTTAAATTTTTTTGTTTCTCTTTTAATTTTCATTCGTATTTTTTTCTGACATTAAATTAATATAGGCTGTTTCATATATTTGTGCTTTTATTGTGGATTTATTAAATCCAGCTTTTTTTGGATTTAATAAATCCACTTTTTGTATGAAAAATTCTAAATCCAGGTGATTAAAAAACACGCTAATTGTTTCATTCGGTGTAAGGACATAACTACCTCCCATATATCCTTTTTCTCAAAAACTGTATTTTGGCCAGATTTAAGAATGCACTAGAAACTTACAATAGTTTATAAAATTATACTTTTTATCTCTGTGGAAAATTTTGTTTCATTCGGTGCAAGGATATGACTATCTCCCATATATCCTTTTTCTCATTCATTATCAATTTTAAGGGCGCCACAGGCGAGCAGTATTATTACTCAATTTTTACAAGTTTTTTATGGTGCAATGTTATTTTATTTTAGCAAAACCTTCAGTATGAAACACACATGGTCAAAAATATTGGTAACTTGCTACAATTTAGTGAAAACTATTTCTGACAAAATAATCAATTTTCATAAAATGTCCTGGAAAGGAGTCGCTCCCCACACAAAACCCGAATTATCATTTTTTCAATTTATTATTTTTCTTTAATAATAACTATTATAGTACAAAAAGAGCTTTTGACATTTCCAAATTGTGTATTTAAAAAAAAATTTTGCAAATAAATAAAAAAAATTCGTTTTTGCATTTCTATTAAATTTATGGGCATTTCGGTTCTAGGTTAAAGTGGGTTAATGATATCCAGCGAAACCAAAATTCCGTATCTGAATAATTTTAAGTACATTTAATGAACAAGTTAAATAAAAAACTAGTGTTTGGAAAAAATTCGAATTTTGTGAATTTTTAATTGATATGCTATTTTCTTTTTCAAAAATGGGCCATTTTCGGCCGCAATTCAGCACGGGTTAAAATTTTCTAAAAAAAAAAATTAAATTCTTCAATTTTGAACGTACTAGATAAAAACTTGGCTGTGTAATGTGAAAATCGAGAAATCGTATTTTAAGGGACAGCATATACATCTACATTAGAGTGGGCCGAACTTTGCCGAATTGCGAATTTCAAAAACGGGGGGTGCGGAAAAGTTGCGTATGCGTCCTGTAAACAGTAAAAAATTTTGAAAATCGGTTCACGTTTAAGGTCCCCGTAAAGCGGTCGAAATTTCGTAAAGTTTAAAAATAAACTCCTTAAATTTTGTTAAAAAATATTTGTTGTTGTGATATATTATTTCTAATAAATTATATTTCGCTGAATCCAAAAAATATAAAAAGTTTTTAATCGGCCGAAGGGGTCCTGAAATATTACTACTTGAATTTTGCTGAAAAACACGTTTTTCATTTTTCAGTCGAGCCTTCAAAAAGTTAGTCTAAAAATGTTTTTAAATTTTTTCATTTTTAAATCTACTATCTATAGAAAATTATCTTTCATTTGAGTGTAAAAAAGTTTAAAAATGTTGAAGGGTATTCCAAGAACGCTGCGACAAAAGTTGTAAAAATTTTCAGACTCAAAAGTGATTGTTTTTTGTGATCACTGTTTTTTTTAAGTGATCAGAGATTTTATCCATTTCTTGTTTTGGATCAACATAAAATAACATTTTTATGACTGGTCCATCTTTTTTAATAATTTTGGGTATTTTGATAAAAAATATAAAATAGCGTGATCGGATCTCGAGATTTGGGACACAATGCTCGAAAAGTATCCTCGTTTTTGTCCACACAATGTTCGAAAATTATCTTACTTTATATTTCTTGTTGTATTAAAAGAATATTTTAGCATAAAATTTAATACCTAAAAGTTTTTTTGTAAAAGTTTTGAAAAATATTTTATACACTGTGCCACAAAAGTATATGTGACCTTCTCCGAGAAAAGGGACCTATTGTGTGAAAATGAAGTTTTGAGAAGAACGCATTTATAGTTTCAAATTTTAATGTTTTTCTCATTTTTATCGATTTTCCCAAGTTCCCGTTTTTTGACACACTAGGTCCCTTTTCTCGGAGAAGGTCACATATATAAAAAAATATAATTGAATAGCACTTAATAGATTAGTGTTCAGCAAAAATTAAAAAAATTAAATTGCGTGCTCGGATTTATAATTTTGTAACACAATTTTCGAAAAGTATACCCTTTTTTGTCCACACAATATTCGAAAAATATTCTACTTTATATTTTATGTTATATTAAGAGAATATTTTAGAATAAAATTAAACACTTAATAGTTTCTTTGTAAAAGTTTTGAAAAATTTCACAATTTTCTTGAGCGTAAGGTTTGTTTTTTAATATATTAAAATTCTTTATTTTCGATATTTCGCTACTCCATTGTGTAGCATCTTCAGGAAATAACAATTAAATTAATAAATTAACAAATTATAAACAATTTGAAAGTTTGAAAAAATTTGAAAAACATTTGTCAAATATAAATTGTATGTATAAATTTTTTACTGTTTACTGGACGCATACGCAACTTTTCCGCACCCCCCGTTTTTGAAATTCGCAATTCGGCAAAGTTCGGCCCACTCTAATCTACATACATATATATCAGGGCTGGCAAAACTATGACACGCGTGTCAGTAGTGGCACGCGAGTGGATTTTAGGTGGCACGCGACGTTTTGTTGGATATTTTCAAAAATTTTAACTATTAGAAGACCAGCAAACAATTCAGTTAAATGTTAAATTTCGCTACAAAAATGTGTGATTTAACTCCATAATGGTGACATTTTTCATAGAGCTTGTAAATCGTCTTTTAAAATGAATAATACTCTGTACTGTCACCGTATTTTGTTTAAAGAAATTAGGTTAATACAGAACTCGCAAATTCGATTATCAGAAAATTTTTGGAAATTTTCTAAAATTCTAAATTGAAAGAAGTTTAAATGTTTCGATGAGAAAATGCCTCATAATCGGAGAAAAAAAAGTACCAGAAAATTGCACAAACTGGAAAACAACTTGTAATAAAATTTGATCTAAAAAATTAAGTTTTTTAAGGGAAAATAGTTGCTACGAAATAACGCTCAATGAAATAAAGGCTGAAAATAAGTTTCATAATGAAATAACCCCCTTTGTTTTAATTTGAAATTGGGTTTTTATCGTGTTTCGCAGAGCCATTTCATCTAAAATAGAAATTTCTCTGTTCAAATACATAATATTCGCTTTTTATTAATTATTATGATGATAGAAACCACGCAATTTATTTTAACAAAATCAAATTGTTGCCCAAAGCACACTTTTCAACTAGTTTCTTAATAATTAATAATAATTTAACTTTTTCTAACAATATGAAATAACCACCAAAAATGGAATAATCCCCTAAAAATGAAAAGGCATAAAGTTCAAACTGTTTGAATTTTATTTCATTGGGGATTTTTTCATAATGAAATAATCTCAATATTTAAAGATTAAATAAACCCCCAAAAATTAAATAACCGTCAAACATTTTTACGTCATTTCTTCGATGTTATTTAATTTTTCCCTTTGGGGGTTATCCATAGCGCTGATAAATATGTACATCTGCGATGACATTTTTAAGAGAAATTTTCCAAATTTTAAAAATTTTTAAAAAAAGTCCTTCAAAAACAACAAAAATTAAGGTGGCACGCGAGAAATTTTCACAAAACAAATTTGTCCGTTTCTGGCACGCAGCGAAAAAAGTCTTGCCACCCCTGATATATATCTACATAAAATTGAAAAATTGGGATATGTAGAAAAAGTTAAAAATTTAACATTTGCGGTTAGAAATTTTAATTTTTTTTTACATAAAATTATACGACGTTATTTTTTATATTTTTTTTAAATTTCACTAAACTTTATAAAATTTAAGGTTTTCCGCAGTTTAAGTTTCTTGAATTTTTTTCTCTTATTTTTACACCACATTAAAACGAAGCTTGTGTTTCAATTTTTAAGTTCTTTTCTTTTTAAAAAACGTTATTATTTTAATTATTGGTGGTACCTTAAAATTTAGCTCTTTCTAACTTTGTTAAAACTCAGGTAAAAGGGTTTGGAAAATGTATAAAATTTTTAAATTTGCGGTTAAAAAAAACATTTTTTTTTTCAAATTCCATTAAACAGCTTCAAGATGTCCTAAAATCATAAATAAAAAAAAAGACGTTATTCCATATTTTTTTTTACTCTACCAAACTTAAGCAACTTTGAGATTTCCAGTCAAAAAATGTCTTAAGTTTTGAATGCCACCAAATATTGTTCTATAAAAAATTTTCACATAGAATAATTTTTGCTTATTGCGAATATAGTGAGTAACAAAACCACCGTGCTTCAAAGAATTATCTTTAAAAATGAATTTTTGCCAATCTTTTTTGTAAAACAGTTAAAATTAGATTTTTGTTTAACTATTTTAGCTCAAAATTTTTTTGACTTTAGCGCCCTCTGTTGTTAACAAAAAGAGGAGATACTGAATTCCTCTTTCATATTTATTTATGGTATTATGTCACCTCTTCAAAAATGTATAAGGCACTAACGTTCCGCATACATTTTTTTTTAATTTTGCCTATGGGAAAAGCACCGTGCGGCGTACCGTCCGGTTACAAAATAAATTCAAATCCATGAAGGACAGATGGATGTATTAACTGACCTGTCGTTTTAGTTGGTACAAAATTTACGAATTTGAAATATTAATATTGGTGGAAACATTTTTATTTGTTGTATTTGTTTATAAAAAAAAAAAATAGTTGAAAATAAGACATATTTTTATATCTTCTGGGTGTCTATCAGGCGATATCTTTTTTTAACTTCCAGATGATATATTGGCAATATATACGATACTTTTTTATCTTCCAAGTGATAAATTAGCGATATCGCCAATTTATCTTCTAGAAGAATTGTTTTCGTATTGCTATGAAGTATTGCTTTCGGGCCACGGTTTCTACCAAATGGGGTGTCTTCCGCAATACGAAGACGATTATCGCCGCAATAAAATTTTTCTTCCAGGCAATACGATTGAGGAATCATCTTCGTATTGCCATGTTTGCTGGGTTTATATATTTATACAGGCAACAATTATTTCGCCAGTATTAAAAAATAATATAATCAATGAGTGTTATTTTTGTTCGGTTCAAGATCAAATATTACAAATTCCAAATAGAATTTACAATTTATTTTACAACAAATAGAGAAAAAACTTTCCTAGAACCAATGGTTGACAATTAACCCTTTGAGGACCATACATTTTCTGCCGAAGCGATTTTGAAGTTTTTACGATTTTCATGATCTCTGACTTAGTAATAGTTACGCCAAGAAAAATTGGCTCTGTAGAACCCCTCCTTATCCCTCAATTTGCTTGCCAAAAATATTTGACATTTGACGGCCCTGCCTTTCCGGACGAAGCGATTTTTATTATTATTTTATTTTCATGACAAAGAACTAAATTATAGATATGTTACAAAAAATTGGCCGCATAAACCCCTTGCTTGCCCTTCATTTCCCTTGTCAAAGTCTGTGCTTTTTGCCCCTTAAATGAAGAAGTCTAGTTAACCAACTTCGAGGGCTCACAAGGGGAAAGCGGGACCAGGTAGGGATTTATCTCCTTCCACATTATTGTTCCCCCAACCCTCCTATATAAATCTTTTTTGGACATATTTACTATATCTTTTGTCTGGATAATTATAAGTACGAAAAACCCCTGGGCAAGCATACTTGCCTGTGGTCGTCAAAGGGTTAATGCATTTTCAAATGATACCAATTCACTATCATCAGATTGTCTTTATGGCGTTCTCTCTAGGCTATAATGTAGATTTTAGTTTTTTATATACATGTATATGTTAAGTTTCAAAGAAAAACATTTTGAGAAGTAAACTCAAACATTTTTACTTATCCATTTCACATAACCACGAAAACCACATGTTTTTAACAAAGCTATTATTTTTCTCTATGTTATAGTTGTTACTTCCCAGGAAAATTTTCTGTTCCAAAGAATCGGTTGTAGAATAGCTTTTACTTTTCATTCACAACCCCTTCTACTGTCGATTCTAACAGCGTTTATTTTTGTTTGAAATTGTCTCAAAAGCAACCACTTCTATAGATCCAAAGTAAAACCGGTTGCCCTAGAATCAGTTCTGGAACTAGTTATAGAACTGATTCTACTTCAGTCATACTTTGCATATGGGATCCTAGGAACTGGTTCCGGAACCAGGTCCTTGGAATCGGTTCCAGTGGAACCAGTTGTAGAATAGGTGTGGTTGGCTACCGATTGTAAAAAATTTTCTTGGGATGTTAGTCATTTATAGCCCAGTGTAGAAAATCATTACCAAATATGTGGTTATGTAATAGTAACTAGTTACTTTTGTTATTACATTTCTTATTACCTTTATATGGCGATGTCGCGAAAAATAATGAGTTATGGTTACTCACCAGCATACGAAAAATCAAAAATATATCGTTACCTATGTGCTTACCAGTACTGACAAAAATAATGAGTCTTAAAATAGATTTTCCAACAAATAAATTACATAAAAAAAAAATATTTTTTATTGTATTTTTTTTTTAAATAAAATTTGCTGGTGCGGAAATCGAACCTGGGTCTACATATTGCCAGTCAATAGCTCTACCATCTGATCTATATGAACATGTAATATTTAATATAATTGACCTGCTGCACACAAGTAAGCTTACTCACCAACATACAAAAAATCAAAAATTATGTGGTTACATATATCATTACCAGTGTTTAAAAAATATTGAGTCTAAAAATAGATTTCAAAAAATTTTCAAAAAAATCTAGAAAATTATTTTCTATTTGAAATAATGATAAAAATAAGTCATTATCAGTAACTCATTGTTATATGTTTTAAAATAATGCAGAAGGTAAGTGGTTGTCATTACTGGTAGTCCAAAAAATAATGATATGTCATTACCGTTTCTACACTGGGACGGCATGATGGGTTAGGATGTTATACAGAAAAACAAACAATCGTGTAAAAGTTCTTTGCTTTCGTTGTAATCACTATAAATAGAATTAAAAGCTTGAATGTTAAAAAGCACGAATACATTGCTTTGCCATTGAAGGAGCTTCAATAAAAAGCAACAACTATAACATAGAGAAAAATAATAGCTTTGTTAAAAACATGTGGTTTTCGTTGTAATATGAAATGGATAAGTAAAAATGTTTGAGTTTATTTCTCAAAATGTTTTTCTTTGAAAGTTAACATATATATGCAAAACACTAAAATCTACATTATATCCTAGAGAGAACCCCATAAAGATAATCTGATGATAGTGAATTGGAATCACTTGAGAATGCATTAATTGTCCACCATTGGTTCTAGGAAAGTTTTTTCATACGTTTTTTCTCCATTTGTTATAAAATAAATTGTAAATTCTATTTGAAGTTCATAATATTTGATCTTAAACCGAACAAAAATAACACTCATTGTTAAAATCTTTAGATCAACTAAAAATCTACAATAAAAAAAAATAATTTAATTTCAGAAGAAAAGTAAACAATGGCCTGTGAGGTAAATTAATTATATACATTTAATGAATTTTAATAACCAAACACTCGTGACGATTTAGAAATTATATTTTTTGTTTAAACTAAAAAGTATGATATCTATATAATATAAATTTACATATAAATAAGAATTTAAAAATCTATATGAAGATTGTTCTTAATAAAAATCGAAAATATAATAAAATAAAAAAATTATATGTATTCTATTGCTTAATAATAAATATTGGATATAAAACTAAATAATTTCTTTTTAACGAACTTTATCTTCTCTTCATTTGTACACTGAGAATTATGCCGGTAAAATTAACTGTAATTGCCGTTAAAAAGTCTACACTGCAATATCGGTTACTTTTAAATGCAGTATACGCTCTTATGACTGCAGCTGCAGTTAAATTTACCGACATAATTCTCGTAGTGAATGGTTAAAATTTAAATGTGTAGGTTATGTAAGAATGTTTAGCATAATAGAAATAATCGACATGCGGTTCAGCTATAGTGACTCTTAATAATTATTTATTCACATATATTCTATAAACCTCTTCGTTTCATGTCGTTAAATGTTATATAAAAAACAATTTCCATATAAATAAGGATCGATATTTATAAAACGAAGAGTATTGGGGTACATGTACGTATAGTACGTTTAATTCCTTTAATATAATGTTTACATTCTTTAAATTAGTATGTATTGGGTTTTGTTCCATCCAAATGGGTTTATACTGTTTATATTATAGACCTCTACTTATTTGGTCCAGGTGGAAAAGGATTTATCACAGCTACAGCAGCAGCTTGCTGGCTGGCAAGTACAGCAGCTGAAAACAAAAATAAATAAACATTAGTATATTAATTGATAGAATATGGTTACAACAATAGGAAACTAATACTAAGGCCTGAGAGTGCTTTATTCCCATTTTCATGAAATTTGGATACGTTTTCGACGACATATTTTTAATTGATCCAATCTAATGTTAAAAAGGGTTAAAAAGGAGGGGTAAAAACGCAGGTTTGTTTGTATGGGAAACATGAAATTTACGAAAATCAAATGTATGACCGACCCCCACTGACTTTGAAGGGCCGACCCACCCATGCCAGTGGCACACCCCCTGGAACGCCGCTGGGGGGTTCCCCATACAAACATTTCAAAAAATCACCATTTTTGGCACTTTTCATGAAAAAATGTTTGTATGGGGAAACCCCCGGGAGGTGTGCCACTGGCATGGGTGGGTCGGCCCTCCAAAGTCAGTGGGGGTCGGTCATACATTTTCACTCGATTGGGGCACCCTAAATGGGTCTAAGTGGGATTTTTCAAAATTTGGGACATCAAAAGTCGGGGATTCAGAATTCGTTTTAGAGCAGGCAATACCGCTAAAATACCGTTATCAATTCAAAACCCTTTCAATTGACTACCGTTACCCCTAAAATACCGTTACCGAAATACCGCTATCCTTAAAATACCGTTACCGAAATAACTTATATACCGTTATCCTTAAAATACCGATACCGAAATAAATGAAATATCGATACCCTTAAAATACCGTTACCGAAATAAATGAAATACCGTTACCCCTAAAAAACCGTTAACGTTGTTTTTAATTGTATGCTTTTGGTAATTGCACGTGGGTATTGAGTATTTTTCGTACTTTAAGTTGGTTAATTGGTTTTGTTTTTAATCTCGTTTGTTTTTTGTGAAAAAAATTTTGAGATTCATCGAAATAACTGACTACCGTTATCCTTAAAATACTGTTACCGAAATAATTGAAATATCACTAACCTTAAAATCAGGGACGTGCGGTGAAGTTTTTAATTGTGTGTTCTCCGCAAATATTTGAGAACAGTGCAAATCTATGGTCATAGGAAAATTACACAAGTGTAAAAAGTACAATCATACTTGCATATCAGGGAAATCAATGATAAACGGTAAACAAAATTAAAAAAATTTAACTTTAATGCTGCGTTCATTTCTATTTTTAAATCCCGAGATTTCAATGGAAATCTCGACCAGAATTCTTGACCGTTTACATTTGAACTTTATGACAGTAGCGAGATTTCTATTTGACAACCGCATTTTTATTTTTGGCAATAAAGTACCATAAAAAATAACCTTAAATTAAAAATATTACTAAAAACCATTTTATTCATTGGCGGAGTACAATTTACATTGTTTTATGTAAAGAGCTAACGCCAATTATGTTAGTAAATTCGTTTTTTTGTAAGGTCTCATCCAACGAGTTTCAGCTTCATTCAGGGGTGCCGCAAGGTTCGGTTCTTTCTCCCTCCCTTTTACTTATATTTATCAATGATCTTCTCGATCAAACTTTTAATCCTATCTACTCTTTCGCTGATGACAGCAACATCTGTCATTCATTTTCGTTTGATTGTAGGCCAAGCCTTTTTGATGTTGGGGGCAAAAGGCAAATTATGAATGACACACTCAATCGGGACCTTTTCACAATCTCTGATTGGGGTCTTGCGAATAGGGTCGATTTCAATGCACGTAAGACCCAATGTTGTATGTTGACCCATAGGTCTGCGAAATCGTCAATGTCATCAGTCAATATGGGTGGTGTCGATATTCAGGAATCGGATACTCTTGATGTTCTGGGCATGCGAATTCAGTGTGATGTCCGTTGGAATAAACACATATTTGAAGTGTCGAAAAAAGCATTCAAGTGTCTTGGTTTTTTGAAACGGTGTAAAAGTTATTTCACTCCATCCGACGTCCTTACTGTTTGTACCACCTTTATCCGACCGAAGATGGAATACAACTCCCATATATGGGCAGGAGCTTCAAAGTCTATTTTGGAGCTTTTGGACCGTGTTCAAAGGAGAGCGTCGGCACTCATCAATGACAGTAGGGTCTCCAGCTCTATTGATTCATTGGAGCATCGACGAAATGTGGGTTGTGCATCACTGTTCTATCGATATTACCATGGGAGGTGTTCTGCCGAGATTAGTGAACTTTTTCCTAGGCTCAGGGTTTTTGTTCGGAACACTCGATTCTCTGGTAGAGCACATCCGTTTGTTATAGATTGTACCGTGAATCGCACAATGCATTACAGGGAAAATTCGTTTATCAGTCGTACAAGCCGTATGTGGAATGAACTCCCCGCAGAAGTCTTCCCAGTCACTTACAATATAGAGAAATTCAAGTCAAACGTCAACAAACACTACTCCCTCTTTCCTCCCTCCCATAACCTATTTTCCTAATTCTAACACAATGCACTCGCATTAGTAGGGGGCATCCGCTGAGTGTTAGTCTATCGTTAAAAAAAAAAAAAAGGACGACAAGCTAGAAGCCAGATTTTTTGATATTTTGATGGAAGAAGAGACATGCGCGCAGTATTGTATTATATGACAGTCTAAACATTTGTGAGATTTTCATGAGATTTCTTACATATCTTGCGAATCTACGGGATTTAATTTGTATGGGGAATCTCGGGATTTCACATGAGATTTTGATTGAAGTCTAAATTTTAGTCGAAATCTCGGGGTTTGGGTGCAGATGTAAATGCAACCTAAAATTACATTTACACCCTTGTTTTTATAAAGCGAGCGGAATAATTCCGCCAGAGGAATAAATAAAATACATTCCTCTGGAAGAATATTTCCTTTCGCTTTAGAAAAACGGGGGATCAGTAATTGATTGTTGAGAATATTTTGAATTTTCTAAGTTCTTCTCTGTTTCTAGCGTTTTTTCCGTGTTTGTAACGATTTTAATATATTTTTGCCGATTTTCCGATCGAAAAAACTTTGTTTATAAATTATAGTTTTTACTCTCTCTAATATTTGTTGTTTCATTTCATCAATCCTATATCCATTCAACACAAAATTAAGTAAGTGTCATACGGGTTTAAATAAGTCTATTCTTGCTTTCTTCCAATACCAATACCAGATCGTTATAGATGGGGTATTGGTATTGGTATTATTGTTATTTTTATTGTTTTCTTTTATTTTTTACCTTCCATTTTTTATGCTTTTTCATTAATTATTTTTAAATTGTCATTATCTATTTTTTTACATTACAAAAAGTACGATTCTTTAATGAAATTTTTAAAATTCAAAACCTGAAATTCATAAAATTCAAAAGCTACCGAAATTCAAGAAATATCAAATAAAATTTAAAGGTAAAACCTACCAAATAAAGCCAAAAAAATTCCAATTGACATTAAAAAAAATCGAAATAAAAAAGCTCAAAAAATACCAAATTAAATTCAGTTTACATTTATTTAATATCAATTAATATTTTTCTATTTCATTTTGTATATTTGAATTTATACTTATATTTTTTAATTTATTTGGTATTTTTTTGAATTGCAATTGATATTTTTCAATTTCATTTGGTTTTTGCTTTTTAATTGATATATTTTTTTTAATTTCAATTGGTATTTTTTTAATAGCAAATGGTGTTTTTCATTTCGAATTGATATTTTTTTAATATTAAACGGTATTGGTATTTTTTATTTCATTTAAAATTTTGTGAATAAAACTTTGTATTTTTTAAATTTCATTTGTGTTTTTTATTTCGGTTTTTTTTATTTCAAATGGTGTTTTTTGAATTTGAAATAATATTTTTTAATTTCAATTTGGTATTTTTTGAACTTCAAAAGACATTTTTTCATTTAAAATTGCTAGTTACAAAATACAAAAGCTGTTCTTTGGTTATTATGTATATTTAATTAATTTCAAATAAAGCTTCCAAAAGAAATTGCAATTTTTTAATTTGCAGAAAGAATCATTTGAGTTTGATTTCCATTTTGAAATTAATTGTTATTTTTTGGATAACAAGTAGTGTTATTTTTAGGTTTTTTTCAGTTACAATAGAACAGAGGTGAAAAATTGGGAAGTTAATTTTTGTTTGAAATATTTCCTTTTATTTAATTCTTAAGTATTAAGCATTTACTTTTCCGCAAAATGAAGAAAATTTTTTAAAAAATTAAATAAATTAATAACAAATTAATAGCAAAAATTTCATCTCTGCAATGAGGCTATACTTGTTAATTTGTTTGCTATTTTGATTTCCTATATTTTGTAGTCAGATTTTTTCTTAGATTTTACTTACTATGACTATAAATTCACTGATTCATAAAATGGATACATTATATGAATCAGAATACATTATATGAATTGATTCAAAAAATAAATATTTCTTGCAAGCTTTAGCCTTATTTATTAGTAATGTGCAGTTTTTTTTTCGCAAAATATGTTTTTGTATGTATTCGTGTTTTCTCTGCAACATTGTGTGTTTTTTTTTGTGTCTAGGTTCGACATTTTTGACAGCACATTTCTAACATATATTTGTATTTAAACTATGTTGCTCAACAAATATTTTTTCCTAGCAGGTCTGTGCTGTTTGTTTTGTTGAACAAATGTTTCTCTTCCGTGTTACTACTACTACTATGTACAGTTGCGAGCATAAAAAATGCAACGCTACGCTAAATCATCTAAGTATGCTTTGATTTCTTCTAATGCTCATCTTTTGTTAATATATTCGTTGATGTGTAATTTCACATTTTAAGTCATTTGATTTGCATTTATGTATACATATATATATATATACTAATTCACATATATGTGAATTAGTTTTTACGAAATTTTTTGTGAAACTAGTGCCCATTTTGTGCGAGCAAAAAAATGCAACTTTTATGTATTTTACATTTAATCGATTTTATTTGCTAAAAAATTCACCATATTAATCAGATTTTTATTATTTAGTGGAATAGCCATTCTTTTTAATAACTCCATTCATTCGTGAAGGCACAGAATCCCCGACGGCAACCAATTTTGTGAAGGTGTGCCTTGCTACACCTGTTTGGCAACAATTTCGAAATCCCTTAAATTTGAACGCTTTTTCTTTCCTATTTCGATGTCTAAAAGCTCCCATAGAATGTCTATGGGGTTTAGATCGGGTGAGTGTGCTGGCCACTGTAAAACTTCCACTCCGTTGTTAATTAGAAATTGCCTAGCTAAGCGAATGGTGTGCTTAAGGTCATTGTCGTATTGGAATATGCTTCCAGCAGCCATTTTTCCTGCATGTGAGGAAGCATGTGCTCCTGTAGTAACCCTCTGTGTTTATTCTGTCCTCAATTTTGACTTCTGGTCCAACACCATCACGGGAGAATGCACCTCAAAATAAAAAATTAAACAAGTGTGTTAAATTTAACACAACGATTTCATACCCCACAGCATAATGGATCCTCTGCCGTGTTTAACGCGTTGTTTCTAGTATCCAGGAGATTACAGTTTATTTGATGGTCTGCGGATGAACTTCAATCCATCGGATCCAAATAAATTTGATTTTGTTTCGTCACTAAATAAAACCTTTGCCCATTGTTCTTTTGCCCAGTGTTTATGGCGCTTTTCAAAATCGAGACGCTTCTTTTTATTCACTTTACTTATGCAAGGTTTCTTTTCTGGACGTCTTTAAGTGTCTATGTGCGGTATGGACTCCTACGGTTGCGCCCAAATGTTCTGAAGCATACTGCATAACATCTGCGGCGGTCTTATTGGGGTCGCTTTAACAATAGAGAACATATTTCTGTCCTGCCTTTAATTGTTTACTTCCTATTTTCCTAAGAATATAACCGCGAGCCTAATGCCGAGTTGCAGTTCGTAACACAGTGGACTTGTTTCCTTGAAACATAGTTCCGATTTCAAGTACAGGTTTTCCTTCCCAAAGCGCTGTAATAAAGCAGCACGGCTATCACTTGGTAGTTGTTTTTTGTAAAAAATAAGCAATTTAGTTAATTTTGATTAATTCAGTTCAAATTTCGTTAATAAATAAAATTTTTATACTTACCTGATATATATTATTCTTTCGTTGCATTTTTTTTGCTCGCACAAAATAGGCAGTAGTTTAAAAAAAAAGTTCGTAAAAACTAATTCACATAAATAATTGCAAATTAAATGACTTAAAATATGAAAATACACATCAACGAATATATTAACAAGAGATAAGCGCAAATAAAAAACCATTAGAAGAAATTAAAGAATACTTAGATGATTTAGCGTAGCGTTGCATTTTTTATGCTAGCAACAGTATATCAGTAGTAAAAACATTTATTTTCGTAGGAGCATTGTGTATGTAGTCTTGAACATCGTGTATGTATACAAAATACATCACAACAGTATACAATCTACTTAATATAAATACAGTAAGTGACTAATGTGCGGAAATATTATAGGTCCCTGGGAAAAATTTTAAATTTACAAACATGTGAGATATTTCTAAAGTGTGCAGAGAACACGTCCGCTCATTAGAGGGAACGTCACTGCTTAAAATACCGTTACCGAAAAAATCAAAATACCGTTACCGAAATAACTAAAAAACCGTTATCCTTAAAATACCGATACCGAAATAAATGGAATAGCGTTACTGTTAAAATACCGTTACCAAAATAATCTAAAATAGCGTTACCCTTACTGATATCCGCATCGTTTCGGTTACCATCCATGTTTTAGAGGTATGATTCGGGCAGTTTCTTATTTTGATCCCTAGAATACGATTTTCCTTGTCACTTGGGCGAGTTTTAAATCGCCCCGTCCTAATAAACACCCAGCAAAACCTTGGTAATGACTGGTCATTACTAAATGCATTACTTCGATCTCATATAGTAAAGTGCGATTTATTTATTTAATTGGTTTTTCAATAAGAGCGCTCCAAAAGTTTTTTTAAATAAAACAAAAACGGTTTTGGGTATCAATGAAATTCTTTATTCCTGTGAAAGTACGTTCGATGCCATTATGTATGGAAATCGATCTCTTTTGCATGGCCACCACGGGCACGCTTGCAGAAGTCCAGACGCTGAACCCAATTTTCGACGGTTTTCAAGCATAAATCGGCCGATACTGCTGCAATTTCACATTCGATATTCGTACGAAGTTCATCAATCGTCGCTGGCTTGTTGGCATAGACCATAGATTTGACGTAGCCCTACAGTAAATAGTCCAACGGCGTCAAATCGCACGACCGAGGCGGCCAATCGACTGGACCATTTCGTGAGATAACACGTTCTCCAAACTTGGTTTGCAATAAATTGATTGTGACATTCGCAGTGTGGCTTGTGGCGCCGTCCTGTTGGAACCACATGTCCTCCAAGTCCATATCATCCAATTGGGGCTAAAAATATTCGGTTATCATTGAACGGTAGCGATTCCCATTCACAGTAACGTGCCGGTCTTGATCATCACGGAAGAAGTACGGCCCAATGACGCCGTCGGCCCATAAACCGCACCAAACCGTAATTTTTTCGGGATGCAATGATGACTCATGGAGTACGTGTGGATTGCTGCCTGACCAATAACGCATATTTTGTTTATTGACGAAGCCATTCAGCCAGAAAAAAGCCTCATCGCTGAAGATGATTTTTCGATGAAAATACGAATAATTTTCAAGTTGTTGCTCAGCCCAATTCACAAACATACGACGCTTCTGGTGGTCAAGCGGCTTCAGTTCTTGCGTCAATTGGATCTTGTAAGGATGTAGGCCAAGATCTTTTCGTAAAATTTGCCACAACGACGTCACAGAGATGCCCAACGCTTGAGAACGACGTGTGAGAGACACATTTGGGCATTCTTCAACTGAAGCCTCAGCGGCAGCAATATTCTCGACACTACGGGCACTTCTTTGTCTCACTGGCACGGGAACATTTTGTACTGTGCCTGTGGATTCAAATTTTTGCACTAGACGCTCAATTGTTGATCTGCTAGGACGATTATGACGACCATAAATTGGACGTAGCGCTATTAACGTTGAGGCCACTGACTCCGAATTTTGGTAGTAAATTTTAATAATTTCGACTCGTTGTTGGCTCGTATATCTTTCCATCATGAAATGGCAAACCTTACTGAAGAGAAATGTCAAAAGAGCGGCAAGAAATATGGCGTCGTTTCCTGTCCCTGTCTTTCTACTTTTGTAGCGTCCCTGTTGAAAAACCCTTTATTTGGTAGCCTGTGCCTTAAGACTACAGTCTTATAACACAAGACAACAAAATCGAAAAAATTTTAAAGGCTTTAAAAACCACTATACAATATTGATGTGTTGTGGTTCAAGTAGTACAAATATGGTCCAAATTTAAAATTCTATGGAGAGGTTTTTTTTAAACAATATTTAAGTAAAATTATAATTTTTTTTAGAAGTTTCTCCACATAATTAATTATAACTCAAAAAGGGTTAGTCCGATCTTATTAAAATAAACTTAGAAAAATTGAGATTTATACAACCTTTAATCCGTTTATATATTGCGTTTCAATCGGCTCAGTAGTTTCGGAGTTATAATCAAAAATTTAAGCAAAAAATATGTTTTTTACGTGAAAATAGCTAATTTTTTTGTTTTAAAAAAGTCATGAAAAATCGAAAACGGCAAAAATTGTTCAGATTTATTGCTTTATCGCAAAGCACGTGTAATAGCAAAAAAAGAGATATCGATCATAAAAATCTATTGATTCTTTTCGAATTTATTCACAATTAAGTAAATTCCCTCATTTTCACAAAATTTTAGTTTATTGTTTGATATACATAAAATTGAGTAGTTAATGTTCTTCTTTCGATTTATTGAATTTTGCTATGTAAAAATTTTCACATCGAAATTTCATCACATAGTAACATTTCTGTATTTTTTGGCAAACCGCTACCTACAATACTGATTCTATTCTTCGGAAAAACATTTGAATTGGATGAGTTTAAATGTATCAAACAGTAGAAAATTTATATTTTATTATTTAAATTTATTATAAGAAATAAAATAAGAAAATAAATAAATAATTATTATAAACTACAAACTCTGGAATTTTCTTTTATTCGATTTTGTATTGTTGAATAACGAAGTGTTACTCTGAATACTCCAGCAAAAATCAGCCATCATGTGTGCATCCCAGCGACCCTGGTATCGTTCCTCCATTGTCCGGATATCTTGGTAGAATCGTTCGCCCTGTTTCTCACTCAAGTCTCCTAGATTTTCAGGAAAACGATCTAAGTGACTGTGCAGATAGTGTACTTTGCTGTTCATGTTGCATCCAAGATTCTGGAAGTGAGTTAACATCTCTTCAACATGCACAACGTAATCATCACACTTGTTATTTCCTAAGAAATTTTGAATAACCCATACAAACGAATCACATGCATTCTTCTCAATTTCTGACATTGAATTGCCAAAATCAGTATCTTTCACCAATTTGCGAGTTTGTGGGCCGTTAAATATGCCTGCTTTCAGCTTTTCCATACTCAGATTAGGAAATTTCCTTGTAATATACTGGGAACATTCACTATCTTTGTTAAGTGCTTTAACATATTGTTTCATCAGATCAAGTTTAATGTGAAGAGAGGGTAATATGATGCGATCTCGGGGCACTAGATCCACATTTATAACATTTGGCATACCTGGAACCAGTGTTTCCCTAGAAGGCCATTGTCTTCTCTTCCAATGTTCTACTTTCGCTCTGCTGTCCCATAAACATAAAAAGCAAGGATATTTTGTAAAGCGACTTTGTTGACCTAAGAGGAAATTTACCATCTTAAGATCAACAGTAATTACTCAGTTATGTTCAGCATACTTTATCGTCTTCATGACCAATGCAATTACAGAGTATTCTTCTTTTACTTTGGTTGAATGTGCGATCGGCAAAATGTGAAATTTATTTCCATTATGCAAAAGGACACACTTCAAGCTGCGTTTTGATGAGTCGATAAATAAACGCCATTCGTTTGAATCATATCTCTGTAAGCCCATGGCATTCATCAAACCAGAAATATCTGTGCAGTACACAAAATCATGCTCTTCAACAAAATAATGAAGTAAGCCTTCTTCTCGAGTACGGTAATACGAAACTTTAGTTTCTTTAGTTATGAGATCTGTTTCTTTCATCCGGGACGCAAGTAATTCCGAAGACCTTTGCGACAATCCAAGGTCTCTAATTACATCATTAAGCTGGTCTTGATTCCATGGTCTCGGCGAGAAATTTTTGTGTGGGATGAACTTGTCATTTTCAGATGTAGCTGGTAGTGCTGGATGTGAACTATCTGATTGGTAACACATACTTGAGGTTGAGTGTCCTGGTGAAGATGAAATCACTTGACTACAGCTTGGCCCCGACCTTGAGCATATTTAATTTCTGGTGAACGTAGAACTGCAAGTGTAAACCAATCAGCAGACCTCGTGGGGTAAGACCATCGCATATGCTTTCCGAAGACGGTTTTTGTACTTAAACAAAAATAACAATCGGGTTCGTGGCTCGCTGTTTCTCTCCATAGCATAGGCTTTAAAATTTGCAAGTGTCGTCTTCAAAATTGAAAAAAATTTAAATAACGAATATGAAGAATTCAAAATTAAATTAAGAAATACTTTAAGTATAAAATATTCCAAATGTATTAACCTATACTTACTTTACATTAGAAGACCTCATAGATAAATTCAATCGACATGAAATGCATATAGTACTCGGTGTCTAATGCTGGTTCAAATTGTGCGGATATATCATATGACTAGCAATCTTCATATGACTTTTGCAATGAAGTTAAGAAGCAGTTCCGTTTTTTCTCGGTGATATATTGGCCGCACACATAACAAAATGAATCCGGATTGTTTTTACATAACAATGTTCTGGCTTTCTTGCTCATTTTTATTAACACTTGTAAATTGTTTTTAATTTGTAAGCTGAATGATTTTTTTGTAGGGATAAAATGATGTTTCTGTTATCGCAAACACTTCTTGAATAAAATAAAATGGCTCAAGGCGCTCTTATAAATACTGATACTATAATTTGGGATAACCCTTTATGTGGGTACAGTTTGTGTGTTCTGTAAATTTTTTTCCTATTCCCAAGAATCATAAAAAACATTAAGGAATTTTATGAAAAAAATTCATGCGTTACAGGTAGCAAACGGAAAAAAGAGCAATTCAGCGTGCACGCACTTTTATGAGCGCTTATTACTTTGCTACCGCAATCGTAACGTTTATTACTTATTTTTTTTAATTCTGAGAATCATAAAAATGTTATAAAGGTTTTTTCCAAACAATTGGCTACATGTAAAGGGGGTTGCCAAAATCCGTATCGTAAAATGCACCTGTGTTTCTATGTTCAATTAATTGTAAATAAAAACGTAAAGCATGCATCGATTTTCATCATCCATAGCTACTTTAATTCACATGATATGTAGCTTCACTACAAATAAATAAAATTTAATACTTTTTGCAGTTTTCGATTTTTTCCAGATTTTTTTTTTTTTAATTTTTTTACCAGATTTTTTTTTTGCCTAACAAAAAGATATTAAAGATATTGTGAACCAAAATTTTTGTAAATTTAGTTTAACAAAATCGGACAAGTTGTTTTTGAGTTATGACAACATAAGTGCAATAATGTCTCAAAATAATGCCAATTTTACGAAAAAATTACACAATTACGAATAATAATTAAAAATTTCCTTCTTAAATTTTGAAGCGTTGCTGATACTTTTAATTGCTATAGGCCAAGGGTGGGCACGGATTTGTCACCGAGGGCCAAATTGTGGTTTTTCATAAATCATAGTGGGCCGCACCGTACAATAAAAAAGAAAACTACAAATCTTTAAGTAAAATGAAAGCGGAAGGAACTATTGTTTTTTTTTTTTTTGTAAAATAAAAACGGTTTTTAAATCCATCTATGCCAAAAGTGGTTCCACAAGAACTCATTGCAAACTCTACTTTTTTCAAATTCTGTTTTGTTATTTTTGAATTACATAAGTAGTAGAATAATTGGAACACTTTTTTATAGTTTTTGCATTGTCGCGGAATCGGCCAAAGAAAATTTGAAAACTCAACGAGTTATAAGAGTCTGAATATTATTCCGACAAGAAAAACATGTATAAAAGTTCCTAGCCTCCTGGACACGAATTTTTATTCAACAATTTGGTTGCGCACAGCATAAAAGCGACACTATGTACTAAAGCGTTAATTTAAACGATGATAACGAACTTAGACTTAGTCAGCAATTTGAGTGCTTTTGATAAATTAAAACGCTGACTGTTTCGCAAAGACCAATGCGGGGCAGTATTAAGACATATGCGGCGCATTATTATAGTCAGCACTAAGTACGAATTTTAATAAATCTTTACTTGAGTAATAAATTTTCAAACAAAATTTCTTACTAAAGTAAAATTTAAGTTTAAACTCGTGCTTTGTGCTGACTATAAACCTCGCCAACTCAACATAAAAGTCTGTAATGGCTACTGAAAATTTTGATGTTATTTAGATATTTTGTGCCCTTCGGTATATTTTGTAGTATAATGAAATTAGTAGAAAAAATTAGTAACCGCTACTAAATTTTAACAAAATTGTTGTAAGCTCTAATTTAAAAATTATTTGCTAAAATTAGCAACAAATTTTAATTTTTTAAACGAATCGTTCAAATCGATCGTTTCTGAAATTTCAATCCTGAATATTTCTTATTATTTTAATTTGAAAGCGATAAGAAGTCGTAAATCGATATACCTGATACAACTACAGCGGTTAAAAACAATAACCCTCTTTGCCTTTTATATTCATTTAATTTTTGATTTTTAACCAAATCGATCGAAATTAAAAACGATCGTTTTCCATCACATACCAGATTAGTATCACTCGAAGGAAAACCTCCGTCATATTTATAAAAAGCTCCATAAATGTGATAAAAAACAAAAATAAAACTTGGCAAATATAGTAAAAAGTTTTTTTAATGCAAAATGACATTTTCTTTATTTATGAAACGATAATATTTTCTTATGTATTTGTGAATGTCGATAAAAAGCATGCAATTTACAAATCGATCTTAGTTCCGACTATAAAATTGGCACTAATTTTTTATCTAAAAATTTTCGAAATAAAAAACTTAAAAAAATTGCAAAATAATATATTAAAAAAAAGTTTTTAAATAAAAAAAATCTAAATTTTAATTTCAACAAGGGCCGCACAAAAATCAGCAAAGTGCTGATTTTATTGTTGTACACCACATTAAATCTACGATTGCTTTCAGAATCACAGCTGGAAAAGACCTCAGATCCATACATCAAGTTTTAGGCAAGTGATTTTCCCAAGTAAGTGTAGAGTTAAAAATAACTCATAGGTTTTTGGCGGAATTGACAATTTCTATGCGTTCCATTAATGTGAATATTTGGGTTAGTCACAATTTTAGAAGTCCTTTTATACACTACAGTTAGGGTGTAAAAGGACTTCTTCATTTCCCGGGACAGCGGGATTTTTTATAGAATTTCCCGGGATCCCGGGAATTCCCGCTCGTTCGAAAATAAATAAATCCGACATATGTTGTACTTGAAAAACTCAATTTTTATCAAAATACCGTCAAAGTCCATTTTTTGGTTGTACCCATGAGAAAATCTACTTAATATATTCTGAAAGAATGGCTAAATATAAAATAGCCACTTTTAATAGATCAATTCGTTTAACAGTTTAAGTCGCGAATTAATATTAGGCAATATATTTTTATGGAAGGCCGTCTTAATTAAAAAAACTCTTTGAAATAAATTAACTATGTATTAATTCTCTTTTCAAACGAGAAATGAATTGATTTAAAAAAAGTGAAAGACATGTGATTGAACATAAATAACAAAAAAAAATGCGCACAGAATATTCTTTTAAACTCGACTTTATTTGTCCACTGTATTCTCGACAATGACTAAAGTTAAAAGGGTATAATTTGCTTAGACTATAAGAATGTTTAAGAGGAATGCCAAGAATGCAATCCCGTTAGAATTCAATGTATTTATTTTAATACATAACGATACAAAAAATAAGTTTAGTTTGTGACAAGAGCAACCAGGCGTTTAAAAGACTGAATTGATTAGAAAAACAGATTACAAAAAAAAAAAAAAAATATTCAAGGATGATTGACTGAGTATATTTGACTGAACATACTGCCCCCATTGAAAGGAACTTTCTATCAGATTCGGTAGGTAGAGGTGCTATTTTATGGGTCGATCGTCGAAGAACCCCTTTTGATGTTTTCAGATCAACTACTCTCACCTTTCCATCACGTCCTGGGATAGCTTTGATAACACGAGCAAGGAGCCAATGCTGAGATGGAATGTTGTCTTCATGTATGATAACAAGTGTGCCTTCTTTCACGTTTTCGCAAATCTTGAGCCATTTGCATCTTTGTTGTAAATTTATAACATAGTCACGGACCCATTGTAGCCAAAACTGTTGCTTGAGATATGTAACAAGTTGCCACCGCTTCAGGCAGTTGATATTTTTGTAGCCTTCTAAATTTTCGTCTGGCAGCGCCATTAAGGAGGAACCAGTTAATAGATGGGCAGGAGTTAACGCTTCACCATCATTCGGATCATCAGATCTGGGTGTCAATGGCCGAGAATTTAAAATGGCTTCCACTTCGACAAGAATTGTTTGAAATTCTTGGTATGTTAGGTTGGCCTGAGACAAGTTCTTGGCGAGAAGTGTTTTTGTTGATTTGACGGCAGACTCCCAAAGGCCACCAAAGTGGGGAGAACGAGGAGGGATGAACGAAAATTTGAAACCAGTGATTGTGCTGTAGTCCATGAGTTCCTTGACATTAGCATCATCGAAAAAGCGTTGTTTTAGCTCTTGGAGTTTAGAACTGGCGCCGACAAAATTGGTTGCGTAGTCGCAATATAGCCTCTGAGGTATGCTACGACGACCTATAAATCTTTTGAGACATAAAAGAAACGTATTAGTTGAAAGATCTGAAACTAATTCAATATGAACAGCTTTAGATGAGAAGCAAACAAAAATAGCGACATAAGTTTTATAAGGATATTTTCCTCGAATACGATAAGAGGTGAAGAAAGGTCCACAAAAATCCACACCAGACACGAGAAAAGGACGTTGAGCTTTGAAGCGATCCGCAGGAAGATCACCCATCACTTGTTGCAATAATCGAGGATTGTATTTGAAGCAATGTACACAATTTCGGACGACTTTTCTTACGACTTCTCTGGCATTTATTAACCATACTTGTTGACGAAGAGTTCCAAGAAGCGCCTTGGAACCAGCATGTAAGTGTTTTCGATGAAGGTGTTCGATGAAAAGGGTTGTGAACCGATGATCCTTTGGTAAAAGTGCAGGAAATTTTGTTTCATATGGCAATGGTGAACTTGCTAGCCGACTACCCACTCGAACGATGACTAAAGTTGAACTGCAACATTGAAATTTGTCTAGAAATGGGGCCAGCTTTTGAAAGCTGGGGTTTAAGCTTTTTCCTTTGTCGAGTAAAGCGATTTCTTCTTTAAATGCTGTTTGCTGAATATTGTGTACGATTCGATAAAATGCTGATTGAAGCTCTTCAGAAGTAACAAAGGGATTTCGCTTTTGTTTGTCAAAAACTCGATGGATGTAAGCGGTGATGCGAAGAATGCGTAGATACGAAGAATGACGAGAAATTAAATGATCGATGATTGATTCGACAGCGACGGTAGTTATGAGTGAAATTTTTTTCATTTCTTGTTGCGGGAGTTCTATATTTTCACTATTGCCCTTTGGCCACCTTGTTTCTGTTTCTGAAAGAAATCTAGGACCAGTAAACCATATTGTATTGATCAGATCATTTGCAAGACAGCCCCTTGAGACCACATCTGCAGGGTTTTGTTTTGAGGGCACATACATCCAAGGAATATTGTGAGTTAAGTTTTGTATTTCTGATACTCTATTAGCGACAAAGCAAACATATGAGGAAGAATGATTAGTGAGCCAGTTTAGAACTATTTTTGAGTCTGACCAAAAGAATATTCTATAGTTAAAACGATCAAATTGGTCTTTGATTTTGTCCCATGTTCGACTGAGCAATAAGGCGGCGCAAAGTTCTAAACGAGGCAAGGATTGGTGAACCACGGGAGCTACCTTTGATTTTGCTATAAGCATAGTTGATTTGAACTCGCTGTTTATGAGCAACACGTATGTAGAGACAACAACCATATGCCAATTGAGAGGCATCTGCAAAGCCATGAATATCAAATTCTCTCTTTGGAGACGTTCCTACAAATCTTGGTATTTCGATTTGATTAATGTATTGAAGACTTTTTTCAATTTGTTGCCAGCGATTTGACAAACGTGCGTTGAGTGGTGCATCCCTATCTAATTTTTGTTTCCACATTTCTTGAATTAAAATTTTGCAAGAAATTACAATAGGGCTGAGTAAACCAAGAACATCAAAGATTTTCGCCACCGCTGACAAAACCGATCTTTTTGTTGGAACTTCGATAACTGGCAAATCAAAACGAAAACAAAAAACGTCATCCTTGGGCTTCCAGAACATCCCAAGAGCTTTAGTGATATATTCGTCATTTGTTTTTAAATGCATTTCACTATTACAAGGAACAATATTTGGACAATTTGAATGCCACTTTGACAGCTGTAGATCGGCTTTTTGTAAAATTCCTGAAATCTCAGATTTTTTAACTAAAAGCTCGGAAAAATTATCCGCCCCAGTGAGCAGATCATCGACGTATAGATCTTGTTTAAGAATTTCAGCACCAACAGGGAATTCACTTTTGTAAAAATCGGCAATAAAAAATAAACTTCTAACAGCGAGAAAAGGAGCAGCTGATGTGCCATAAGTCACGGTATTGAGCTGATATAAAGCGATTGGATCATTTACATTTTTTCTCCATAAAATTAACTGAAAGTTGCGATCTCTTTCATCTACCAAAAATTGTCGATACATTTTACAGATGTCAGCTGATAGCGCTAGTTTATTTAATCGAAACGATAAAATTGTTAGTATGAGGTCCTTTTGAATTGTTGGCCCTACCATTAGAGCTTCATTTAAAGAAATATTGTTGGATGAGTGACACGAGGCGTCGAAGACCACTCTAAGTTTTGTTGTCGTACTTTGAGGGGGTAAAACAGGATGATGAGGTATTACATAATGCGGAAAATTTAAGCGATCGAAGCTAACGGGTGACATATGACCCAGTTGAATGTATTCGTCCATGAAATCGACATACATTTGTCGTAAGTTCTCATTTTTTGAAAGTCGTTTTTCCAAATATAAAAATCGTCGACGAGCTATTTCAACTGAGCTACCAAGTTGGGTTATGGAAGATTTAAATGACAAACGAACTTGAACTTTACCATTGGGATCAAAGATTGTGTTTTCAATAAAATGCTCTTCACACTGTTGCTCTTCTTCCGTTAGAATAGGAGTCTGTTGATAAAATTCTTCAATTTCCCAAAAAGCTTTTAGTAAGGAGTTCAGATCCTCATTTTGTGTCACTACATTGCATGATAATGCACGATGAAGACGTTGAGCATCTACACTTCCACCATTTACCCACCCAAAAGATGTGTTTATGAGATAATGTAGTCCGTTTCCTAGAGAAATTTTGCCGTCAAGAAGGATCTCGAAAAGTATTTCAGAACGGATTAAACTGTCGATACGATGAGGTGTGTGAAACTGTGGGTCTGCTAATTCAAGGTCATTAGGAATGTTCCATTTTGCTGCTTTAATTTGCTCAGCTGGGTGATGAGACGAAATAGATTTTGTGACCAAAAAACATGTTATCAACTCAAAATCAGAAACACGTGATTTAATTGTAGCTGGTACCATATATTTCAATTAGGTTCGAATTTCACAAACGCCAGAAATTTCATGATTCGATTTATTTTGCTTTAGACGAAGACGATTGACAGCTTCCTGCGTGATAAGGTCGACTTCTGAACAAGAATCCAGTAAGACTCGAAGAGGTTGTAGAGTACCAAACGAATCTTTAATAAAAACTACAGCAGTTGGAAACAAATTGATCCGACGGCTTCGTGTGATAAATGACGAAAATTTTGTGAGGTTGGTTGAGGATGAAGCAACCTGTTTTGGAAACTTTGATTGGTAAGACGACGAAGACGAAAATTGAAAAGACGAAGAAAATGGTTGTTGAAATGATGAATTTAGAGAATTCAAAAGCGACTGATGTTGGAGTCATGAGCTTGAGGAAGTCCTTGTGTTAATTGTCGGTTGCAAACTTGTATTGTGCAAAGATGTGTGGTGCGATATCCGACAAGTGCGACAACGAGATTGTGATTGACATTGAGAAACTAAATGACCCTTTCTAAGGCAATTTATACATAGATTTGAGCTTTTAACGAAGTCGAAACGATGAGCTACGGATAGCGACAAATAACTAGAACAGCTTCCAATGAAATGTTCCTTTGACTTGCAATATTCACAAAGTGTACTTGAAACGACAAACGATGACCCTGTACGCTTTCAGATTTGTTTGGATTTATTATCACGAGTTTGATATGAGTCCGCTTCTGCAGTGCGCTCTCCAGAAGCTGACAACGACGACTGAGAATTGAAAAACACTGATCCCATATGGCAGAGATTTAAAATCTTGTTTTTCATTGTAAACCTTTTTTGATTCTCCATCAAATTTAGATAAAACAATATGTATGATGATGGCATTCATTACATCTAGTTCAGAACCCAAAGAGAGCAAGGAACTACGAAGGGCCGAAACATTATCGATAACTGAGCGTAACGAAAAGGCGTTCGGTTTGGTCATAGGTGATATTGAGAACAACGAATTGATATGATCGATGAAAATTAATGATTTGTTATCATACCGTTCGGTTAAGCTATCTAAAGCCTTTTGATAGTTTGGTTCAATAACTTGAAAAGGTTCTATAACTGCCAATGCTTGACCAGATAAACAATTGAGTAGATAATTAAATTTATCGATTGTAGGGATGCTTGGTTCGTTGTGAACTAATGTATTAAACGTGCTTATAAACCGAGAAAATTCGGAATATTTTCCATCGAATTTGGGTAATTTAATTTGTGGCAATCGATTTTGATGAGACATTAATGTTGGAGTAATATTCAAAAAGCTGTGCTCTACATCACTAGAACTACATTTGTTATTCATAAAACTTACCAATGGAGCCTTGGCAGAGATAAAAAGTTCCTCAATATCTGACCGGTTGGCATCAGATTCATCCAACTTGGGTCTGAATATGGCTTATTTGTTTAAAATATGATTCAAGAATTTGCAGTCGGCATTCAAGAATTTTAAAGTCTGAAGAACCTCCATCTTTTTCTATTTTTGTTTTAATTTGCGTGATGTTTCGTTTCATCGTTGATCTTTGTTGCTTTAAAGAAGAACAACAAAGTTGATCAGATGTGCTTTAAAGTCGATGAAATTGATGAAAATCCAATAAATTGCAAAGGTACCACACGGTGCAAAAAGTACCAATCGTTGTTCAGAAGGGCCAACACTGTTCACAAGTGTCAACACTACTTTATTTGAAAATAAATTAGTATCTTGAGCGTGTGTGTGAGTGTGCAAAAACCAAAGTTGGTAAATTATGGTCGTAGTATTATTTAAGAGAAATTTATCTCACTTACTTGTTTAACCAATGATTACTATAGCTGACGAAAATTAACATACTAGCGTACGTATGTATGTAACGATGAAGAGACTATGGTTGATTTGGTAGTTGATATTAAGCAGCGACGACGTTGCGTGTTGATATCTGCAGCAGAGGGTGGTGGCTAGCGACGGCAGAATAATGATGACAACTTGATGATGAATATGACGATGAAGATTTGTTGAACCTCCTTTGCCTTCCCTTATTCCAAAGAAGTCAAGACTTTTGTTTAGCACAAAACAACAACAACAAAAATGTTTCTTTACACCTTATCAGGTTACTTAGGCACTTGGACTTTTTGAAGTTTTGTTTATTTAATTAATTTTCTTTTAATTGAAATTTATTTATTTATTAATTGAAATACCGATTTTTACTTTCTTAATTTAAATAAACGTATTCAAAGGGTCCTGTCACGGTCGCCAATTTTATGATTGAACATAAATAACAAAAAAAAAAAAAAAATGCGCACAGAATATTCTTTTAAACTCGACTTTATTTGTCCACTCCCACATAGCATTTGGAAGATTGTTTTGTCAAAAATCACCTAAGAGAGTCTTCTTCGAGTACTTTTGATGACCAAATACTGATTAGTCACTTGCGCGCTTGAAAAAAGAATCGAAAATGATTCTCGCTTATGCTTAAAAGAGATTTATTGAAAATTATATTGCGCATTTAAAAAATGCTTGTTATGTTGTTTTTGTTTAAAAAGTGATTTATTCAAAATACAATAACAAAACCTACAGCAATCACAAATTGATCATGCAGGTGCTTGAAATGTGACTGTTTTCAATGTTATTTTAGAATAATATTTTGCGCAGCTGAAAAAGTGCTTATTATGTTGTTGTTTTTGCTTATAACGGGACAATATTTTACTTGCTTTGAAGCAGACGTCCAATATTTGAATATTGTAAATTTTTGTTTATTTATCTCAGTGGATTCGTGGTATAAAGTTGTGTAATATTATAAAAGTAAATATAATTTAATATAATAATATTTATATATTATAATTTTAGTGAAAAGTGATTTTTAAATTAAAAAAGATGATGTCAGCCAAACAATTAAAAAGCAAAAAAAAAGAAGCCGAAAAATTAACAGAACCAAAAAATAAGTTCTCAGGAAATTTTCATTAACAAAAATTTTTGCTATTTTATTATAATTTTGTTTATATTATTGTATATAATTTTAATAAACTTCATTAAATTACAATTTACATCAAATAAATATTTTGTTTTTTTAATATAAACAATTAGAAATACGGCTAAAAAATGACACGAAAAAGACTCCCAAACGATCATAATCACGACCAAAAATGACTCGAAAAAGATTCGCAAATGATTAGAAAACGACTAAAAAATGACTCGAAGAAGACTTACAAATAATTATAAAACGAGTCAGAAATGAGTCGAAACTGATCAGAAAAACGAGTCATAAAAGACTTATCAAGAAGAGTCGCGGGTAGGGTACCATTTTCTCCCGACAAAACAGTCATTTATGATCAAAAAGGAGCTCAAATATGATCATTTTAATCGTCCAGAGGAGTCATAAATGACTCGAATGTGATCAAAAATTTCATAAAATGCTATGTGGGCTGTATTCTCGACAATGACTAAAGTTAAAAGGGTATAATTTGCTTAGACTATAAGAATGTTTAAGAGGAATGCCAAGAATGCAATCCCGTTAGAATTCAATGTATTTATTTTAATACATAACGATACAAAAATAAGTTTAGTTTGTGACAAGAGCAACCAGGCGTTTAAAAGACTGAATTGATTAGAAAAACAGATTACAAAAACAAAATAAATTATTCAAGGATGATTGACTGAGTATATTTGACTGAACAACATGGGTATTTTTTCATCCCTTCTTTCAGGATATATTGGAATTGTTAGAGGGAAATAACAAATTCATTATAAGTTTTAGAGAGATTTAAAAGAATATTTTAGTCGTTTCTTATATGAAATTCTGGAACATGTTCTTTATTTTTCATTTTGTGTCTTACACAAATTAAAAATTTCAGCCCTGGGGTCGAATTACGGCATTCGTAATCGAAATTTTTCGTTTGAAATTAATTTTTTATTTCGAAAAATTAAGCATTTGGATGAAGTTTTTTGATCCAGGGATTCTACAAATCGGCCCTAGATTGGATATAAAATTAAAATATGGTGTTTTCATTGTTAGATTTTACGTATTTACACATTAAAAAAAACGGATTTCGAACAATTTCGCCCGTTTACGAATGCCGTAATTCGGGCCCTGGTTTATGTATTACGATAAAAAATGATATTTAGGGCTAGTTTTATAATTACAACTAAGATCGATTTTTGCATAAATATTTATTAAAAATGGAGCCAAAAAATATATATTTCTAGATATTTTGTTTCTGTGTATATTTTCAGATCTATTCATCCAGAATTATTTTTCTAAAAAAGTTTAAGTGAGTATTTTTCACAAAAATTTTTTTAGGAAATCCGCCTAAATCTTTTTATAAAAATATGCACTAAAATATTATTAAGGTAGTGTGCAAATTGGCTAAATAAAATCTAAACTAAATTCAGGTTTCTAAAATATCTATGAAATTTTAAAAAGTTTTCAAAAAATGTTCAAAGAAATTTAAAACCCTTTTTGAATTTGTATTTAGTTTAGAATTTATTTAGTCGCCTTGCACAGGGCCTGAATATATTTTTTTTTAACTTCAATTGCTATTTTTTGAATAGCAATTTTTTATGCCACAACTACTTAAAAATAAATTATTTAATTTTCATAGTTGCATTTTAAATTAACATACAAAAAAACTCAAAAAAATTTAAAAAAGCAATTGATGTATTTTTAAAATAAATAAAATTAAAAAAATATATTTGAAAAAAAGGAATATCAATTTAAATAAAATTATTTGAAGCAAAAAATACTTATATTAATTAAAAACTCGAAAATATTACTATTTTTTTAATTTTAATGCCGAGTTGTTTGGAGGTATTTAGAACCGAAATACTGATGTTGAAATGTTGTATAATATATACTTTGTAGAAAGACCATAATTTTATAGAACACGTTTTTTCCGAGGTACGAGAAATTTTGTTTGTTTTCGGTTTAACTAAACTATATTCAAAAAAAAAACTCGGCCTCAGTAGTATTTTTTTTAATATCCCAGCAAAAAAAGTCATTACAAAAAAGATATTTTAAAAGCACTCCGAATAGCATCATCTGATTGTGGAGTAGTTACAATTTAGCTCTAACACTGATTTATTTTACACGTGATGTCCCATGTTGTCAGTAGTTCAATTTAAGCATTTTGTTAGTAATTTAAGAGTGATTACATGATGTTAATAAAGTATGGTTTTTAGGTATACATTTTCATCACTTCAATACGAGTACATTTTGTTTGCATTTTTAGAGTGATTTAGAAGTACTCTTTATAATATGTAATATAATACATTTTTAAAAGTAATTTAAATGTGCTTTTTATAATGTCTGAAATAGCATATTTTAGAGGCAATTTTAATGTTTAGCCTTTACAGAACCCATTTCTGAACCTATTATGTAACAAAAGTTTCAATTTATTATTATTTGTAGGACAATTAATTTTTATTCAACAGTTTTTTTTTTTTTTCAAGTTAAGTAACATGTTTACTTCAGTCTTTAAATTCAAAAAGATACGATATTGAATTAAATAAGATTAATACACTAAGACCGAGTTTTTGGGATGTCAGTTAAACTTGATTTAGTTAAACCAAAAACAAATTATATCAGCCATTTCAAGTTTATTAACAAAAATTTGCCCGAACAACTTTTTATCTTTTAAAATTTATGTCTTCATTGAAAGAAAATAAAATAGATTTTAGAAGCAGTATTTGAGTTATAAACTAAGTTTAAAGATTATCTACATCCTAAAAGCTGGGCCTAAAAGTTATATGTAACCCTCTGATTAACTTTCCTAAAAACATTACTCAAGGAATTTTCAGAATATTAAAGCGTACCTACTAGAAAACTATTTTTTCATATATTTTTTTTCATTTTAAGAAATAAAGGAAAGAAAAGCATCGACATTTTACAACTCTACAATAATAAGGCCATCATTATAAATTTGCTGAAGCCGCAGATCTATGATTGAAATTTTAGCTTTAAGTTCATTAAAGAATCCGAGAACCGTTCGAGGAGAGTTTTTCCCCAGACATATTTCGAAGACGAATACCATGTCGTCATTTGAATTTTGCAAGTCAACCATCGTTAGCTTAAAATCAACGTGTTCATTAAACGATGCATTCCAATACTATAATTTGCAATCGTGATTAGTTGAATTCTTATGTTGAAGAAGTTCATTTAGCAAAATTTTAACTTTAATTAAAATTTGGAATTTTAATGTACATTTTAAAGTTGACGGCAGTTATTTTTTTAAGTATATTTTTAAGTTGAAGAAATAATATAATTTTTGTCACTATAGAATTATTTATTTAGCTTGATTTTACGACTTTTAAGGCGTAATAGCAATTACAGCATATCGACATTAAAAGCAGGTGACATTTATATAACTTTTTGTGTATAAACAAAGGTAAGGGACCAACCTCTGTTAACGAACCTCTTGATTGGTCTATTTTAAACGATAAAATATGTTAACATTGCAACAAATTTTATTAACATATTTCTTTGGTGCACGGTGCAAAAGCACGCAAGCGACTTCATAGAGCCTTAACAATACATTTTAATTGTTAGCTTTTATATATTTGCATTTTGTGAAAAGAAGAATTAATATTTGGGTCATAGTCCAGGAGATTCAATGGGATCCAATTCTATATTTCCTTCCCTTTTTCAATGGGAACTGTAATTGCAATATTTTTTAAAATATGTACTAAAAATTTAAAAATATGTAAATAATCGTAAATTAATAAAGTAAAAATTAAAATAGTTAATAAAATTAACTATTTTGTTTTTTTAGAAATAAAAAATGGAATCTCTAATAAATTCGTAATTTACAAACAAATGCATTTACAAAGAAAAAAAAAAACATTATATATACATTTTTGAAAGTCCTTTTAAAGCACATACATTCGAAACAGAAAAAGAGCACTTATCGCTCCATCCCAGTGTAGAAAATCATTACCAGATATGTGGTTATGTAACTACATACTTGGTAATAGTAACTAGTTACTTTTGTTATTACATTTCTTATTACCTTTATATGGCGATGTCGCGAAAAATAATGAGTTGTCGTTACACACCAGCATACGAAAAATCAAAAAATATATCGTTACCTATGTGGTTACCAGTACTGACAAAAATAATGAGTCTAAAAATAGATTTTCTAAAAAATAACCCAGTGTAGAAACGGTAATGACATATCATTATTTTTTGGACTACCAGTAATGACACCCACTTACCTTCTGTATTATTTTAAAACATATAATAATGAGTTACTGATAATTACTTATTTTTATCATTATTTCAAATAGAAAATAATTTTTTAGATTTTTTTGAAAATTTTTTTAAATCTATTTTTGGACTCAATATTTTTTAAACACTGGTAAGGATATATGTAACCACATATTTTTTGATTTTTTGTATGTTGGCGAGTAAGCTTACTTGTGTGCAGCAGGTCAATTGTGTTTTTATCTATTAAATATTACATGTCGATATAGCTCAGATGGTAGAGCTGTTGACTGGCAATCTGTAGACCCAGGTTCGATTCCCGCACCAGCAAATTTTATTTAAAAAAAAATTACAATAAAAAATATTTTTTTTATATAATTTCCCAGTGTAGAAAATCATTACCAGATATGTGGTTATGTAACTACATACTTGGTAATGGTAACTAGTTACTTTTGTTATTACATTTCTTATTACCTTTATATGGCGATGTCGCGAAAAATAATGAGTTATGGTTACAAACCAGCGTACGAAAAATCAAAAAATATATCGTTACCTATGTGCTTACCAGTACTGACAAAAATAATGAGTCTAAAAATAGATTTTCAAAAAAATAAATTATATAAAAAAAATATTTTTTATTGTATTTTTTTTTTTTAATAAAATTTGCTGGTGCGGGAATCGAACCTGGGTCTACAGATTGCCAGTCAACAGCTCTACCATCTGAGCTATATCGACATGTAATATTTAATAGATAAAAACATAATTGACCTGCTGCACACAAGTAAGCTTACTCGCCAACATACAAAAAATCAAAAAATATGTGGTTACATATATCCTTACCAGTGTTTAAAAAATATTGAGTCTAAAAATAGATTTCAAAAAATTTTCAAAAAAATCTAAAAATTTATTTTCTATTTGAAATAATGATAAAAATAAGTTAACTTCTGTAAAAGAATAAAAAAATCCCGGGAAATCCCGCATAAAATTCCCGGGATTGCGGGATTGAAAAATGGGCGGGATTCCCGGGACGGGAAACCCTAACTACAATACATTTAGATTTAAGTGGGTTGAGACTTAGTCCATTAGCCGTGGCCCATAATAAAACATGATTTAAATCATTATTTAGTTTATTTGTACAGTCACCAACATTTCCAATCCTAGTGCTTATATATAACTGAACATCATCAGCATAAATTCTGATCATACCGTGATTTAGTTGTTTTGGGAGATCATTGGTATAAATCGAAAAGAGCAGAGGGCCAAGTATAGACCCCTGTGGGACACCCCTCAAAACCTTTCCTTTAAATATGAATCAATTAAATTGGCAGAAGTTGAAGAAAAATTCATAATTTTTTACAGTTTTTGTTTTAAAATGACGTAATCGACTGTGTCAAATGCTTTAGAGCAGCGGTTCCCAGTGTTGCGCGAGAGGTACTTTATAAATTATGGGGAAAAATTAATAAAAGCACCTGCTGATTTTAAATGATGGCCAATTTTAAGCAGGAATAAGGAAAAAAAAACATTTTTCAAATCAATATTTTGTTAAATAATTTAAAAATTGTAAAAAAAAAATTTGTTGTTTTTTGTCGGATCTCTTCGCGGACCCCCTGGAATTCTTGTTAGGGCTGTGATACAACTATGCTCTGCACGGAAACCAGATTGCCGATCAGTTAGTAAATTGTTGTCACTAATATAGCGGTTAATTTGCTTATAAAGAAGTCTCTCTAAAACTGTCGATAGATACGGTAAGATGGCTATTGATCTGTATTCAGTTTTAGATTTTGGTACTGGCAAGACTTTGGCCTTTTTCCATCTTGAAGGGAATGTACTTTTAGTAATAATTTGATTAAATATATAGGTAATAAATGGAAGAAGTAACGGGAGAAGTATTTTTATAAAAGCGGGATGAATTCCATCAACTCCAGTAGCATTCGGTTTTATAGATAAACTACTTGAGACAACATCCATCTAACACATTCAAATGTAAAACGATCAAATTGTACATTGTTAGTATTAAGCAGAGTTGGAAAATAAACTGTACACAACAGGTAGGGTACGGTACACCCAAAGAACACATACCCTATCTATCGATTTAGCGGTTGTGTGTTTGTACACAAACAGAGTGGTAGCGTTTGCTTTTGTCTGATGACGAACGCAGACCATACGGTCATGTACTGTGCTTTCAACACATACCCTTCCTTATGGTGATTGTAGATTTTCTTTCGTGCACTATACGAATACGCTTCGTTTCGTATAGATTTGTTTCTTTGTTTTCGGTTTTTATTTTGTTGTTGTTAACTCACACATATATTGCGTAGTCATGATTCGTTGTAGAGATGGGCGCGTGACTGATTTCTGACTTACGCTCACGCACTCACGAATAAAAAATAAATAATCACTCCAGACCAGAGCTTAGAAGAATTAATTCCTTAATTCAATTTTTTAATTCTGAATTAAAAATTCAACGAATTAATTCAGAAAGCACCATATATTGAATGGAATTAATTCATATTTGTTTTCGGTTGATTTATTTTGTTACGAATTAATTCAATTGCTATAGTTCTTTTTATTAAATCACTGGTGAACGCGTACAATTTTATAAAAGTGAATTAATTCCTTCCTGAGTTCGTTCAATTTCATTTTCGTTCAGTGAATTAAAAAAAATAAAATTACGTTCAGTGAATAAAAAAAAGTTTTCTGCCGTTCAGTAGAAGAAAACATTTATTTACAAATAAAATTTGTAACTAAGCAATTTTTCAGCGTTTGCTAGTAAAAATAAACAAATTATATATTAAGTGTTGGAGAAACGCGGTACAGTTTATCAACCTACATGATTAAAAAATAAAGCCTTACTATTATAAGGCTTTATATAAAGGGTTCTTCAAAAGGGACGCTACAAAAGTAGAAAGACAGGGACATCAAACGACGCCATATTTCTTGCCGCTCTTTTGACATTTCTCTTCAGTAAGGTTTGCCATTTCATGATGGAAAGATATACGAGCCAACAACGTGTCGAAATTATTAAAATTTACTACCGACATTCGGAGTCAGTGGCCTCAACGTTAACGCTACGTCCAATTTATGGTCGTCATAATGAATGGCTTCGTCAATAAACAAAATATGCGTTATTGGTCAGACAGCAATCCACACTTACCCCATGAGTCATCATTGCATCCCGAAAAAATTACGGTTTGGTGCGGTTTATGGGCTGGCGGCGTCATTGGGCCGTATTTCTTCCGTGATGATCAAGACCGGCACGTTACTGTGAATGGGAATCGCTACCGTTCAATGATAACCGAATATTTTTGGCCCCAATTGGATGATATAGACTTGGAGGACATGTGGTTCCAACAGGACGGCGCCACAAACCACACAGCGAATGTCACAATCAATTTATTGCAAACCAAGTTTGGAAAACGTGTTGTCCCACGAAATGGTCCAGTCGATTGGCCGCCTCGGTCGTGCGATTTGACGCCGTTGGACTATTTCCTGTGGGGCTACGTCAAATCTATGGGCTATGCCAACAAGCCAGCGACGATTGATGAACTTCGCACGAATATCGGCCGATTTAAGCTTGAAAACCTTCGAAAATTGGGTTCAGCGTCTGGACTTCTGCAAGCGTGCCCGTGGTGTCCATGCAAAAGAGATCGATTTCCATACATAATGGCATCGAACGGACTTTCACAGGAATAAAGAATTTCATTGATATCCAAAACCGTTTATGTTTTATTAAAAAAAACTTTTGTAGCGCTCTTATTGAAGAACCCTTTATATGAATTTGGAAAAAAATATAACTATTAATTTTTCAAACTTATGATTCCCCGTAAAATGTAGATGCTTGACTACGACGTATTTCATTTATACGTTTTTACGATACTAAGAACTCTACAAGCTATTAAAATATGTTGTTGCTTCTCATTTGAATTCAGTGAACGTAATTTTGATTTTGCAATTCAGTGAACGTATTTTTTTTTTCAATTCAGTGAACGCATTTTTTTAATTCAGTGAACGTATTTTTTTTTTCAATCCAGTGAACGTTATTTTTTTTTTTAATTCATTGAACGGAAATAAAATCGAACAAATTCAGTGGTGAAATAATTCAGTACCCAAGTAAAAAAAAATGATATGGAGCCATATGAAGTTATATTTAATTATATATAATCTTTTATGTAAATAGATATAATTATATCCGAAAATTGAGAACATCTTATTGTATCTTGTTGTATCGAATTGTATACAATTGTATACAATTTGGTACAATTTGATACAATTTTATGCTATTCGATACAATTGTATCCGAATTTTGTCCTCATCCAATTACATCAAATTATACCTTTTTATATAAAATTATATAAAATGTTATAAAAGTGGACATAGTTTGATACAATTATATCTAAAAATTTACCTTATACTTTAGATCATATTATATATGACCACATCTAACAATATACAAAAATTATTTTTTTAAATAAAAAAGATATGCAATATCTGGAGATCAGACCTGGGGGATTTCAATTACAATTGCAAATAAATGTAATTGAAATTAAAAAAACTCAATTACATTTCATCTACTTTTGAAATTCTAGTTTTGTTTACATTTGTTTTTTAATAATAGTTGTGTTTGTGTGGCAAGCTATCAACGTTTGCTTATGTCATTCCCATATAAATTTGACATTAGCCAACGTTTAGTGTTAACTGTTAACGCTACTAAATAATGTAAAATTTGTATGGGAATGACATACGCCAACGTTGATAGCTTGCCGCACAAACACAGCTAATATAGTCTGAGTTTTCAAATAAACACTTAACATTTTTTATTGTGATTAGAAATCGTAAACATAAAATATTTTAAATTCCGTTAGGTAAATGGACCTAATGATCTCAGTAGGAGGAAACTATCGGTCTAATCTACGTTTCATCAAAGAAAAATCTTTGATTTCTATATATATTATTCAGGTCTTAACCAACTAGTACAGTACTATTTCCAAAGAGTCACTTCAGAACTGGTTCCGCGAGTGTTACATTAGCACCAGTTTTGCTCCCTATTTTTCGTCCTTAAATTGTAATTTTCAAACTAGTTCTACAACTAGTACCGAAGTGAGCGTTTGGCGATAATTGCCCCCATTCCTATGACATCTCTATGTTAAATTCTACAGTTGTTTGTATGGAGAGGCGGCAGAACTCGTACTAGTTGCCTGGTTCAAATAAACTAGTACATAACTGGTTCTGAACTAGTATTTTTTGCTACTAGGGCATAATTGAAAATTTTCAATTTCTTGTAATTGTTTTTTTTTTTAATTACAATTATAATGATTAACCCAAAGATCTGCTGGAGATCCTATAATTTCGATAAATCTTCCATTACTTTTATCCAGATTTACCATGACAGTGCATTAAACATGAACAAAATTTTCTTTATTTTTAGTAATTTTAAAATAAAGTTAACAAGACTGAAATTTTAAAGTTAATAGGATTATGTTATACAACCAAGATATAAGAAAAATAGTAAAATATTACAAAATAGTAAAAATGCCTAAAAATATATGATGCAAAAAATAAACTCACACACGAATCATGCACGGGTTATTCTTACTCACGCTCACGCACGAATCACTTGAGTATAGTAATTATTACTCACGATCACGTCTGAATAACGTGACTCACGAACATTTCTAGTCACGCGCCAATCCCTAGTAATTACAAAATCTAAACTTAGTTCAAAATCATTGTTAACATAGAACCACAATATAATATAATACGGTTTTATATGGACCTTATATATTTTTATATAAAATCACTTTGAAATAATTGCTTATGTGGGATGATATATAATTATAGATGATGTTATAAAGAACGTTATATAACATATAAAACAATATATATTGTTATATATTAAAGAAATCATGAAATATTGTGGATATGGAACCATATTAAGTTATATATGGGTTCTTATTCGTCAATATATAATCATATCTAACACAAATTATGAAATATTTCTTATATGGCTCCACATATAGTTTTATATTATTATGTATAGTGTCATACTAAATTATATATAAACGTATACGTAATTATATCTGTAATATGTTACTTTATGTACTTATATATAGCACATGCAATTATATGTAGGCCATTATGTAATAATATAAAATCACATATGTCTCCATATTAAAACCTTTGAGGAAAAAATATCTAACATATGACTATATAAAAGTATATCTGCTTGAATTTAAAAGCATATGTGGCCATATGTAACTATAACTTACTATATGCAATTACATAAAATAATATATGGTTATATCAAAACTTTTTTACTCGGGTAAGCAATTAATTCACTTTTTTCCGTTCGATTTATAAAATTGAACTTGAAATTTATAATTCACCAGTGAATTAATTAATTTGATTTAATAAAAAGAACTATTGCAATTAAATTAATCCTTTGAATTTATTGTTTGATGAACGCGTACAGTTGAACGAATTCAGTGAATTACTTAAGAAAAGGAATTCATTCAATTCTAGAGAACATTCAATTCGATTGGTATTGAATTCATTCAAAAATGAATTAATACTTCAAAGCTCTGCTCCAAACTCAAGGACGAGCACTTTTTTCAACTCTCGCTCAGATACAAAACTACTCACGATCAGGAAAAACAGTAAAATTTACCAAAAATCTGATGAAAAGACTAAACTCTAGCATGAGTTTTTTTTATTCTTACTCACGCTCACACACGATTCACCTGTAAATAAAAGTAAAAATATAAACTTAGTAATTATAACTCACGATCACGAGTGAACCACATGACTCAAGAAAATTTCGGTCACGCGCCCATCTCTAGATCTATGACAACGGCAAACAAAACAATAACAAATAAAAATTGATGCTGTTTCAAAACGGTACCTGTTTCAAAAACACTTTAAATAGGTGTTGCTAATGTAACTATTTTCTCTTCAGTTTGAGACATACTTATAAATAAAATACGATTTATCTTGTAGCGGTTTTGCAAAACAATTTAATTTTTTTAATTCAATTTCTTTGTATTAATTTTTTTAATAAAATTATAATAAGCTAATTTTTTTGTTAAATTTCAATAGTTTTTCGAGTTTTTCGATAAATTTTTAATTAAAAAATTCAAAAGTATCAAACATTTTTCTATTATGTGCTAGAATTTTATTATTTTTAACAACGAGCGGTTTTTTAGCGATTCTAAGCTTTTTAAAACGATATTTTTTGAAAAAAGGTGGTAACAATTTGTCAGGAAATTTCGTGTTTTAAAGAAATATTTTAGAGAAAACTCTGATTACAAATGCATAATTCTACTAAATTTCTTAAAAAATTTCACAGGATTTCTAAAGGCACATCTACACGGGAATGAAAATGAATGGGAATGGAATGAAAATGTTCTTATTGTAAAGGAAAATATGCCGATTATAATTTGGTATTCCATTTATTTGAAATTTTTCTCATTTGGAAAAGCAATAGAATTCCCGCTAACTAATAAAACACACCTTCCCGCTATAAGCAATAAAAACGCGCCAGCTTAGCGGAAAAAGCGCCAAGTTGGCAAAAGCGACTTAATATTGTATATTCTGGCAGTGGTGCCAGACTTTTTCGGTGAAAAATGTAAAAATAAATCGTCCGTAATTTTTTTGAGAAATCGTCATCAGCAAAATTGTTTTGTTGCTCACACATACCACACACAGAAAAAAATAGGGGGAATATTACCTAAGAGCTATGTAATTATACAACTACATAATTTTCAAGTTAGTTTTACAAAGTTATAGTAAAATGTGCACATTTTTCGACATTGAAAAAATTGTAAGAGTTAACATTTTGCAATCAAATATTCGAGCTCGAGGTCCAAATTTTTTGTTTAAATGTTTATTTAAATATTTTCAATATTTCGCCATTTACATTGAATGGCATCATCAGGACTGTTAAGGGTTAAAGAGTAAATAAATACATCATATATAAATATAATAATAAAATCAAAAAAAAAATGTAAACACCGCAAACAGATATCAACAAACTTAAAACACCAAACAGTAAAAACAATAATAACAATCGTAATAATAACAACAAAAACTTACAAGTAAATTGAACACAAAATTCTTATAGTTAATCTAGTGTCACTATTGCTGTCTAATATTGCACTGTTTGGAACTTAAAAAAAAATATATTGCACTTATTTATGTTTGTTGTTGATTTTCTTATTGACTAGATGTCGATAACTCTGAGCACAACTTTCAGTATCACTCTTGAAATTGGCTCTCTTTACTGTTGGCACATTTATAATGTGGAGCATTTCTAACATATAGCGGCGTTTGTAATTGTTTTCACTTTGTAAAACTTGTGTATTATCAAAGTCAGGATAATGGTTAGTATTCGCACAGTGGGCTGCAATTGCTGTTTTTGAAGTACGATTTTTATCTCTTAAGCGTTGGTCTGATTTATGAGCTGCGATTCTAGATTTTAATTTATTCTTCGTTGTGCCTACATAAACTTTATCGCACTTTTCTTTATCATTCCCGTTACATGGAATTTTATATATTACAATGGATTTTTCAAATTTATGTATTTTGTCCTTGGTACTACTAAACAATATTCTTAAATTATTCGCCGTTTTGTGAGCCATTCTATATTTTTCGGCGTCATATATTTTCGATTTTTCAACTCTTTCTGAAATTCCTGGAAGATAAGTAAGTGTTTTATATATTGCTGGTTTTTCCGTGAATGTAACATTTTTGGTTCTTTGTTTTGTAGAGTATGGTTAACTCAATTATAAAATCGCTAAAAACGAAGAAATTTTTTTTTTATGTTTAAGGCACTGTCATTTCAAGTCTGGCGCTATTTCTGGATAAAAATTATGCAGAAGTTAAGGAAATTTTGTAGGATTCCCAAAAATATACAGTTTGTATAGATCCGATCAGTACTCGCTAAATTTTACTATTTAATAACAGGTCGATATCGCTAATTTTTCATTGAAAGCCACGCCCACTTAAAACAAGTGACACAATAAAAAAACAGACATTATGTTAAAATTCTGCACAATATTCTAAACCACATATTTGCCTCCCGGCGAATTTAGCCACTATTTTGATTTTTAAAAATAAAGGCAACGAAAAAAAAATTAGAAAAAACTTGAATCGTTCCTATTAAAGTTGCCACCACTGTATATAACTCCAAATAATTTTATTGATCTCCTTTTGCAGATACTCAAAATTCGTGTGCTTAATATCTTTATATGTGATACTTTCCCCGCTGTTAGTGATATATCATAGATCATAAATATCAGATCATGTTTTGAGAAACAAGAAGCTGACAGCTGATTACACTGCGAGACAAATGGTAGGGGTCAGTGATCGGGAAGGGTTCAAACTACCGGGGAAAGTTATATCGGTAAAAAAGAAGTTATACGTGTCCCGGCGTTTCGCTGGGTCACGTAGGAATCGAGATATATCGATTTGAAGTAAGTAACTATCATATAGGGGAAATTGTCACCTTTGGTGGTCTTTTTTTGAAATAACTCGAGAACCACTAGTCCGATTTTGCTCAAACAATTTTAAAAAAATTAAAAATAACAATTCCTTTAATCTGTTCATATAACGTTTTTCTATATACTCAACAGTTTTGCCGGTAAAAATAAATGTATGAAGAAAAAAATATTTTTTGCCTAAAATATTAAAAAAAAGTAATAAACAAAAGGTTATTTGATTTTTATGGTAGCGGTAACAAACTAAAAAACGGTCATATATGTGCGTGGACAATTAAAAGGACAAAAGGAAAGTGCACTTTTTTAATTATTTGGGTTTTTCCGTTGGTTACCTGCATGATTTTGTTACACAAATTGCACCCACATTTATGAGTGGTCATGTTTTAGAAAGTTTCGAAAAATTTTAAACGCACACAAATCAGGTATATAGCCACCCTTAAAAGATGCGCCAATTCATAAGTACCTCTCAGTAAAATATTGAAACTTACGTAGTTTTTATAGGTGTTCATTGATCGATTTTTGTCATTCAACAAGTGTCTCCGAACGCGTAAAGTACGATTTTTTTAAAGTGACGAAAAAGTAATAAAAGTATAAAACCGAAATGAGTGCAAATTGCCCAGAAAATATCAATTTATTTTGTTACGGTTGTGGCAAGAGCTTTTTCAACAAATACTGCATTACTCACTGAGCAAGTGGAGCGTGCTTTCAAACTTTATTTTGATTCCGAAATAATTCGCGGCGTTTCGTGGGCCCCAGACAAAATTTGTAAAACGTGCTACAATGCTCTTAACATGTGGATCCAAGGGAAACGTAGTTCACTTTCTTTTGGTGTACCAATGATTTGGACTGATCCAGGAGAGCACAATTCCGATAACTGTTACGCTTGCGCAAACAAAATATGTGGAGTAAATCGTAAAGGCCTTAAACGAAGAGTTTACATATCTGTTAGAAGTGCACAAATACCTCTACCGCATTCGGATGAAATGCCAATTCCACCGCTTCCAAGTCCTGACAGAGAAACTTCTTTTTCTATTGAAACAATGGATCAATCGGATTTCACCTATAAACCAACACCAGAAGCCGGCCCATCGAACAAAATAATTCCAATATCACAAGCAAGAATAGACAAGATTATTGCAGAATCAAACCTTTCTCAACGTGAAGCAGAAAAACTTGCCCAGCTTTTAAAAGAAGGCAAAAATTTGGAGCTTAATGTCAAAGTCACCGGATATCGAAGACGACAATTGCTATTCCAACGGTACTACACACTCAACGAAGGGAACACATTTGTTTACTGCCACGATATAAATGGACTGATGGAGGCGATGGCCATTAATTATGTCGCAGCTGATTGGCGAATGTTCATCGATTTTTCGAAATCAAGCCTGAAAGTCGTTTTGCTACATAAATATAATAAAAAACCAAGCATTCCCATTGGCTACAGCACAGACATGAGCGAAACATACGATTCGATGAAAAAAATTTTGGATAAAGTTTGCTACACTGATCACATGTGGCGGATCAGTTGTGATCTGAAAGTCGTGGCGATGCTAAGAGGTCTCCAAGGAGTCTATACGAAAAACATGTGTTTCTTGTGTCTTTGGGATACCCAATTTAAAGGAAACCAATACGAAACGCATGACTGGCTTCCTCGAGATCTAACGGAGAAAGGACACAACTGCGTAAATGATCCACTGGTGCCAATGGAGAACGTCCTCATGCCCCCTCT